>CM042684.1:184470103-184937756 GCA_023614405.1 Avena insularis | reverse complement strand
CATGCAATGACACTGGGTGTGGTTCATGATATGGTTTGTGAGAAGAACACACATGCAATGACACTGGTGGATCCATGTGTGGTCTTTGGGAAGAACACACATGCAATGACAAGGGATCCATGTGTTGTGGTGGAGACGAACACACATCCAATGTCTCTGGCTGTGGTTCATGAAAAGAGCAGGGCATGCAATGACACTGGTGGATCCATGTGTGGTTCATGGGAAGAACACACATCCATGACTGGGTGGATCCATGTGTGGTTTGTGAGAAAGAACACACATGCAATGACTCCGGTGGATCCATGTGTGCTTCATGGGAAGAACACACATGCAATGACTCTGGTGGATCCATGTGTGGTCTATGAGAAAAATACACATGCATTGACACTGGTGGATCCATGTGTGGTTTGTGAGAAGAACACACATGCAATGACACTGGGTGTGGTTCATGATATGGTTTGTGAGAAGAACACACATAATGACACTGGTGGATCCGTGTGTGGTCTTTGGGAAGAACACACATGCAATGACCTTGGATCCATGTGTGGTCTGTGAGAAGAACACACATCTAATGACTCTAGCTGTGGTTCATGAAAAGAGCAGACGTGCAATGACACTGGTGGATCCATGTGTGGTTCATGGGAAGAACACACATGCGATGACACTGGGTGGATCCATGTGTGGTTTGTGAGAAGAACACACATGCAATGACTCCGGTGGATCCATGTGTGGTTCATGGGAAGAACACACATGCAATGACTCTGGTGGATCCATGTGTGGTCTATGAGAAAAATACACATGCATTGACACTGGTGGATCCATGTGTGGTTTGTGAGAAGAACACACATGCAATGACACAGGTCATGGTTCATGATATGGTTTGTGAGAATAACACACATAATGACACTGGTGGATCCGTGTGTGGTCTTTGGGAAGAACACACATGCAATGACCTTGGATCCATGTGTGGTCTGTGAGAAGAACACACATCTAATGACTCTAGCTGTGGTTCATGAAAAGAGCAGACATGCAATGACATTGGTGGATCCATGTGTGGTTCATGGGAAGAACACACATGCGATGACACTAGGTGGATCCATGCGTGGTTTGTGAGAAGAACACACATGCAATGACTTCGGTGGATCCATGTGTGGTCTGTGAGAAGAACACACATGCAATGACACTGGGTGTTGTTTATGATATGGTTTGTCAGAAGAACACACATGCAATGACCTGTGGATCCATGTGTGGTCTGTGAGAAGAACACACATGCAATGACACTGGGTCTGGTTCATGATATGGTTTGTGAGAAGAACACACGTGCAATGGCACTGGTGGATCCATGTGTGGTCTTTGGGAAGAACACACATGCAATGACACTGGATCCATGTGTGGTCTGTGAGAAGAACACACATCCAATGACTCTAGTTGTGGTTTATGAAAAGAGCAGACATGCAATGACACTGGTGGATCCATGTGTGGTTCATGGGAAGAACACACATGCGATGACACTAGGTGGATCCATGTGTGGTTTGTGAGAAGAACACACATGCAATGACTCTGGTGGATCCATGTGTAGTTCATGGGAAGAACACACATGCAATGACACTGGGTGTGGTTCATGATATGGTTTGTGAGAAGAACACACATGCAATGACACTAGTGGATCCATTTGTGGTCTGTGAGAAGAACACACATGCAATGACACTGGTTGTGGTTCATGATATGGTTTGTGAGAAGAACACATATGCAATGACACTGGCGGATCCATGTGTGGTCTTTGGGAAGAACACACATGCAATGACACTGGATCCATGTGTGGTCTGTGAGAAGAACACACATCCAATGACTCTAGCTGTGGTTCATGAAAAGAGCCGGACATGCAATGACCTTTGGTGGATCCATGTGTGGTTCATGGGAAGAACACACATGCGATGACCTTTGGGTGGATCCATGTGTGGTTTGTGAGAAGAACACACATGCAATGACTCAGGTGGATCCATGTGGGTTTCATGGGAAGAACACACATGCAATGACTCAGGTGGGATCCATGTGTGGTGCATGAGAAAAACACACATGCAATGACACTGGTGGATCCATGTGTGGTCTATGAGAAAAACAGACATGCAATGACACTTGGTGTGGTTCATGATATGGTTTGTGAGAAGAACACACATGCAATGGCACCGGTGGATCCATGTGTGGTCTTTGGGAAGAACACACATGCAATGACACTGGATCCATGTGTGGTGCAGGAAGAACACACATCCAATGACTCTAGCTGTGGTTCATGAAAAGAGGACATGCAATGACAACCTTTGGTGGATCCATGTGTGGTTCATGGGAAGAACACATGCGATGACACTGGGTGGATCCATGTGTGGTTTGTGAGAAGAACACACATGCAATGACTCGATGGATACATGTGTGGTTCATGTCAAGAACACACATGCAATGACACTAGGTGTGGTTCATGATATAGTTTGTGAGACGAACACACATGCAATAACACAGTGGATCCATGTGTGGTCTGTGAGAAGAACACACATGCAATGACACTGGGTGTGGTTCATGATATGGTTTGTGAGAAGAACACACATGCAATAACACTAGTGGATCCATGTGTGGTCTTTTGGGAAGTACACATGCAATGACACTGGATCCATGTGTGGTCTGTGAGAAGAACACACATCCAATGACTCTAGCTATGGTTCATGAAAAGAGCGGACATGCAATGACCTCAGTGGATCCATGTGGTTCATGGGAAGAACACACATGCGATGACACTGGTGGATCCATGTGTGATTGTGAGAATAACACACATGCAATGACTCCGGTGGATCCATGTGTGGTTCATGGGAAGAACACACATGCGATGACACTGGGTGGATCCATGCGTGGTTTGTGAGAAGAACACACATGCAATGACTCCGGTGGATCCATGTGTGGTTCATGGGAAGAACACACATGCAATGACTCTGGTGATATGTGCTTTGTGAGAAGAACACACATGCAATGACTCTAGCTGTGGTTAATGAGAAGAGCAGACATGCAATGACACCAGTGGATCCATGTGTGTTATGTGAGAAGAACACACATGCAATGACACTAGGTGTGGTTCATGATATGGTTTGTGAGAAGAACACACATGCAATGACTCCGGTGGATCCATGTTTGGTTCATGGGAAGAACACACATGCAATGACACTGGGTGTGGTTCATGATATGGTCTGTGAGAAGAACACACATGCAATGCCACTGGTGGATCCATGTGTGGTCTGTGAGAAGAACACACATGCAATGACACTGGGTGTGGTTCATGATATGGTTTGTGAGATGAACACACGTGCAATGGCACTGGTGGATCCATGTGTGGTCTTGGGAAGAACACACATGCAATGACACTGGATCCATGTGTGAACTGTGAGAAGAACACACATCCAATGACTCTAGTTGTGGTTCATGAAAAGAGCAGACATGCAATGACACTGGTGTATCCATGTGTGGTTCATGGGAAGAACACACATGCGATGACACTGGGTGGATCCATGTGTGGTTTGTGAGAAGAACACACATGCAATGACTCCGGTGGATCCATGTGTGGTTCATGGGAAGAACACACATGCAATGACACTGGGTGTGGTTCATGATATGGTTTGTGAGAAGAACACACATGCAATGACACTAGTGGATCCATGTGTGGTCTGTGCGAAGAAGACACATGCAATGACACTGGGTGTGGTTCATGATATGGTTTGTGAGAAGAACACACATGCAATGACACTGGTGGATCCATGTGTGGTCTTTGGGAAGAACACACATGCAATGACAATGGATCCATGTGTGGTCTGTGAGAAGAACACACATCCAATGACTCTAGCTGTGGTTCATGAAAAGAGCAGGCATGCAATGACACTGGTGGATCCATGTGTGGTTCATGGGAAGAACACACATCCGATGACACTGGGTGGATCCATGTGTGGTTTGTGAGAAAGAACACACATGCAATGACTCCGGTGGATCCATGTGTGGTTCATGGGAAGAACACACATGCAATGACTCTGGTGGATCCATGTGTGGTCTATGAGAAAAATACACATGCATTGACACTGGTGGATCCATGTGTGGTTTGTGAGAAGAACACACATGCAATGACACTGGGTGTGGTTCATGATATGGTTTGTGAGAAGAACACACATAATGACACTGGTGGATCCGTGTGTGGTCTTTGGGAAGAACACACATGCAATGACCTTGGATCCATGTGTGCATGAGAAGAACACATCTAATGACTCTAGGCATGGTTCATGAAAAGAGCAGGGCGGGCGATGCAATGACACTGGTGGATCCATGTGTGGTTCATGGGAAGAACACACATGCGATGACACTGGGTGGATCCATGTGTGGTTTGTGAGAAGAACACACATGCAATGACTCCGGTGGATCCATGTGTGGTTCATGGGAAGAACACACATGCAATGACTCTGGTGGATCCATGTGTGGTCTATGAGAAAAATACACATGCATTGACACTGGTGGATCCATGTGTGGTTTGTGAGAAGAACACATGCAATGACACCTGGTCATGGTTCATGATATGGTTTGTGAGAATAACACACAATGACCTGTGGATCCGTGTGTGGTCTTTGGGAAGAACACACATGCAATGACCTTGGATCCATGTGTGGTCTGTGAGAAGAACACACATCTAATGACTCTAGCTGTGGTTCATGAAAAGAGCAGACATGCAATGACATTGGTGGATCCATGTGTGGTTCATGGGAAGAACACACATGCGATGACACTAGGTGGATCCATGCGTGGTTTGTGAGAAGAACACACATGCAATGACTTCGGTGGATCCATGTGTGGTCTGTGAGAAGAACACACATTCAATGACACTGGGTGTGGTTTATGATATGGTTTGTCAGAAGAACACACATGCAATGACACTGGTGGATCCATGTGTGGTCTGTGAGAAGAACACACATGCAATGACACTGGGTCTGGTTCATGATATGGTTTGTGAGAAGAACACACGTGCAATGGCACTGGTGGATCCATGTGTGGTCTTTGGGAAGAACACACATGCAATGACACTGGATCCATGTGTGGTCTGTGAGAAGAACACACATCCAATGACTCTAGTTGTGGTTCATGAAAAGAGCAGACATGCAATGACACTGGTGGATCCATGTGTGGTTCATGGGAAGAACACACATGCGATGACACTAGGTGGATCCATGAGTGGTTTGTGAGAAGAACACACATGCAATGACTCCGGTGGATCCATGTGTGGTTCATGGGAAGAACACACATGCAATGACACTGGGTGTGGTTCATGATATGGTTTGTGAGAAGAACACACATGCAATGACACTAGTGGATCCATGTGTGGTCTGTGAGAAGAACACACATGCAATGACACTGGGTGTGGTTCATGATATGGTTTGTGAGAAGAACACATATGCAATGACACTGGCGGATCCATGTGTGGTCTTTGGGAAGAACACACATGCAATGACACTGGATCCATGTGTGGTCTGTGAGAAGAACACACATCCAATGACTCTAGCTGTGGTTCATGAAAAGAGCAGACATGCAATGACACTGGTGGATCCATGTGTGGTTCATGGGAAGAACACACATGCGATGACACTGGGTGGATCCATGTGTGGTTTGTGAGAAGAACACATGCAATGACTCAGTGGATCCATGTGGGTTTCATGGGAAGAACACACATGCAATGACTCTGGTGGATCCATGTGTGGTCTGTGAGAAAAACACACATGCAATGACACTGGTGGATCCATGTGTGGTCTATGAGAAAAACAGACATGCAATGACACTTGGTGTGGTTCATGATATGGTTTGTGAGAAGAACACACATGCAATGGCACCGGTGGATCCATGTGTGGTCTTTGGGAAGAACACACATGCAATGACACTGGATCCATGTGTGGTCTGTGAGAAGAACACACATCCAATGACTCTAGCTGGTTCATGAAAAGAGCGGACATGTAATGACACTGGTGGATCCATGTGTGGTTCATGGGTAGAACACACATGCGATGACACTGTGTGGATCCATGTGTGGTTTGTGAGAAGAACACACATGCAATGACTCCGATGGATACATGTGTGGTTCATGGGAAGAACACACATGCAATGACACTGGGTGTGGTTCATGATATGGTCTGTGAGAAGAACACACATGCAATACACTAGTGGATCCATGTGTGGTCTGTGAGAAGAACACACATGCAATGACACTGGGTATGGTTCATGATATGGTTTGTGAGAAGAACACACATGCAATAACACTAGTAATCCATGTCTGGTCTTTGGGAAGAACACACATGCAATGACCTTTGGATCCATGTGGTCTGGAGAAGAACACACATCCAATGACTCTAGCTATGGTTCATGAAAAGGCACATGCAATGACAGGTGGATCCATGTGTGGTTCATGGGAAGAACACACATGCGATGACACTGGGTGGATCCATGTGTGGATTGAGAAGAACACACATGCAATGACTCGGTGGATCCATGTGTGGTTCATGGGAAGAACACACATGCGATGAACTGGGTGGATCCATGTGTGGTTTGTGAGAAGAACACACATGCAATGACTCCGGTGGATCCATGTGTGGTTCATGGGAAGAACACACATGCAATGACTCTGGTGATATGTGGTTTGTGAGAAGAACACACATGCACTGACTCTAGCTGTGTGGTTAATGAGAAGAGCAGACATGCAATGACACCAGTGGATCCATGTGTGTTATGTGAGAAGAACACACATGCAATGACACTAGGTGTGGTTCATGATATGGTTTGTGAGAAGAACACACATGCAATGACTCCGGTGGATCCATGTTTGGTTCATGGGAAGAACACACATGCAATGACACTGGGTGTGGTTCATGATATGGTCTGTGAGAAGAACACACATGCAATGCCACTGGTGGATCCATGTGTGGTCTGTGAGAAGAAGACACATGCAATGACACTGGTGTGGTTCATGATATGGTTTGAGAGGAACACACGTGCAATGGCACTGTGGATCCATGTGTGGTCTTGGGAAGAACACACATGCAATGACACTGATCCATGTGTGAGCTGTGAGAAGAACACACATCCAATGACTCTAGGTGTGGTTCATGAAAAGAGCACATGCAATGACCTTTGGTGGATCCATGTGTGGTTCATGGGAAGAACACACATGCGATGACCTTTGGGTGGATCCATTTGTGGTTTGTGAGAAGAACACACATGCAATGACTCCGGTGGATCCATGTGTGGTTCATGGGAAGAACACACATGCAATGACACTGGGTGTGGTTCATGATATGGTTTGTGAGAAGAACACACATGCAATGACACTAGTGGATCCATGTGTGGTCTGTGAGAAGAAGACACATGCAATGACACTGGGTGTGGTTCATGATATGGTTTGTGAGAAGAACACACATGCAATGACACTGGTGGATCCATGTGTGGTCTTTGGGAAGAACACACATGCAATGACACTGGATCCATGTGTGGTCTGTGAGAAGAACACACATCCAATGACTCTAGCTGTGGTTCATGAAAAGAGCAGGCATGCAATGACACTGGTGGATCCATGTGTGGTTCATGGGAAGAACACACATCCGATGACACTGGGTGGATCCATGTGTGGTTTGTGAGAAAGAACACACATGCAATGACTCCGGTGGATCCATGTGTGCTTCATGGGAAGAACACACATGCAATGACACTGGGTGTGGTTCATGATATGGTTTGTGAGAAGAACACACATAATGACACTGGTGGATCCGTGTGTGGTCTTTGGGAAGAACACACATGCAATGACCTTGGATCCATGTGTGGTCTGTGAGAAGAACACACATCTAATGACTCTAGCTGTGGTTCATGAAAAGAGCGGGGTGCAATGACACTGGTGGATCCATGTGTGGTTCATGGGAAGAACACACATGCGATGACACTGGGTGGATCCATGTGTGGTTTGTGAGAAGAACACACATGCAATGACTCCGGTGGATCCATGTGTGGTTCATGGGAAGAACACACATGTAATGACTCTGGTGGATCCATGTGTGGTCTATGAGAAAAATACACATGCATTGACACTGGTGGATCCATGTGTGGTTTGTGAGAAGAACACACATGCAATGACACAGGTCATGGTTCATGATATGGTTTGTGAGAATAACACACATAATGACACTGGTGGATCCGTGTGTGGTCTTTGGGAAGAACACACATGCAATGACCTTGGATCCATGTGTGGTCTGTGAGAAGAACACACATCTAATGACTCTAGCTGTGGTTCATGAAAAGAGCAGACATGCAATGACATTGGTGGATCCATGTGTGGTTCATGGGAAGAACACACATGCGATGACACTAGGTGGATCCATGCGTGGTTTGTGAGAAGAACACACATGCAATGACTTCGGTGGATCCATGTGTGGTCTGTGAGAAGAACACACATGCAATGACACTGGGTGTGGTTCATGATATGGTTTGTCAGAAGAACACACATGCAATGACACTGGTGGATCCATGTGTGGTCTGTGAGAAGAACACACATGCAATGACACTGGGTCTGGTTCATGATATGGTTTGTGAGAAGAACACACGTGCAATGGCACTGGTGGATCCATGTGTGGTCTTTGGGAAGAACACACATGCAATGACACTGGATCCATGTGTGGTCTGTGAGAAGAACACACATCCAATGACTCTAGTTGTGGTTCATGAAAAGAGCAGACATGCAATGACACTGGTGGATCCATGTGTGGTTCATGGGAAGAACACACATGCGATGACACTAGGTGGATCCATGTGTGGTTTGTGAGAAGAACACACATGCAATGACTCCGGTGGATCCATGTGTGGTTCATGGGAAGAACACACATGCAATGACACTGGGTGTGGTTCATGATATGGTTTGTGAGAAGAACACACATGCAATGACACTAGTGGATCCATGTGTGGTCTGTGAGAAGAACACACATGCAATGACACTGGGTGTGGTTCATGATATGGTTTGTGAGAAGAACACATATGCAATGACACTGGCGGATCCATGTGTGGTCTTTGGGAAGAACACACATGCAATGACACTGGATCCATGTGTGGTCTGTGAGAAGAACACACATCCAATGACTCTAGCTGTGGTTCATGAAAAGAGCAGACATGCAATGACACTGGTGGATCCATGTGTGGTTCATGGGCAGAACACACATGCGATGACACTGGGTGGATCCATGTGTGGTTTGTGAGAAGAACACACATGCAATGACTCCGGTGGATCCATGTGGGTTTCATGGGAAGAACACACATGCAATGACTCTGGTGGATCCATGTGTGGTCTGTGAGAAAAACACACATGCAATGACACTGGTGGATCCATGTGTGGTCTATGAGAAAAACAGACATGCAATGACACTTGGTGTGGTTCATGATATGGTTTGTGAGAAGAACACACATGCAATGGCACCGGTGGATCCATGTGTGGTCTTTGGGAAGAACACACATGCAATGACACTGGATCCATGTGTGGTCTGTGAGAAGAACACACATCCAATGACTCTAGCTGTGGTTCATGAAAAGAGCAGACATGTAATGACACTGGTGGATCCATGTGTGGTTCATGGGAAGAACACACATGCGATGACACTGGGTGGATCCATGTGTGGTTTGTGAGAAGAACACACATGCAATGACTCCGATGGATACATGTGTGGTTCACGGGAAGAACACACATGCAATGACACTAGGTGTGGTTCATGATATAGTTTGTGAGAAGAACACACATGCAATAACACTAGTGGATCCATGTGTGGTCTGTGAGAAGAACACACATGCAATGACACTGGGTGTGGTTCATGATATGGTTTGTGAGAAGAACACACATGCAATAACACTAGTGGATCCATGTGTGGTCTTTGGGAAGTACACACATGCAATGACACTGGATCCATGTGTGGTCTGTGAGAAGAACACACATCCAATGACTCTAGCTATGGTTCATGAAAAGAGCAGACATGCAATGACACTGGTGGATCCATGTGTGGTTCATGGGAAGAACACACATGCGATGACACTGGGTGGATCCATGTGTGGATTGTGAGAATAACACACATGCAATGACTCCGGTGGATCCATGTGTGGTTCATGGGAAGAACACACATGCGATGAAACTGGGTGGATCCATGCGTGGTTTGTGAGAAGAACACACATGCAATGACTCCGGTGGATCCATGTGTGGTTCATGGGAAGAACACACATGCAATGACTCTGGTGATATGTGGTTTGTGAGAAGAACACACATGCAATGACTCTAGCTGTGGTTAATGAGAAGAGCAGACATGCAATGACACCAGTGGATCCATGTGTGTTATGTGAGAAGAACACACATGCAATGACACTAGGTGTGGTTCATGATATGGTTTGTGAGAAGAACACACATGCAATGACTCCGGTGGATCCATGTTTGGTTCATGGGAAGAACACACATGCAATGACACTGGGTGTGGTTCATGATATGGTCTGTGAGAAGAACACACATGCAATGCCACTGGTGGATCCATGTGTGGTCTGTGAGAAGAACACACATGCAATGACACTGGGTGTGGTTCATGATATGGTTTGTGAGACGAACACACGTGCAATGGCACTGGTGGATCCATGTGTGGTCTTGGGAAGAACACACATGCAATGACACTGGATCCATGTGTGAACTGTGAGAAGAACACACATCCAATGACTCTAGGTGTGGTTCATGAAAAGAGCAGACATGAAATGACACTGGTGGATCCATGTGTGGTTCATGGGAAGAACACACATGCGATGACACTGGGTGGATCCATGTGTGGTTTGTGAGAAGAACACACATGCAATGACTCCGGTGGATCCATGTGTGGTTCATGGGAAGAACACACATGCAATGAAACTGGGTGTGGTTCATGATATGGTTTGTGAGAAGAACACACATGCAATGACACTAGTGGATCCATGTGTGGTCTGTGAGAAGAAGACACATGCAATGACACTGGGTGTGGTTCATGATATGGTTTGTGAGAAGAACACACATGCAATGACACTGGTGGATCCATGTGTGGTCTTTGGGAAGAACACACATGCAATGACACTGGATCCATGTGTGGTCTGTGAGAAGAACACACATCCAATGACTCTAGCTGTGGTTCATGAAAAGAGCAGGCATGCAATGACACTGGTGGATCCATGTGTGGTTCATGGGAAGAACACACATCCGATGACACTGGGTGGATCCATGTGTGGTTTGTGAGAAAGAACACACATGCAATGACTCCGGTGGATCCATGTGTGCTTCATGGGAAGAACACACATGCAATGACTCTGATGGATCCATGTGTGGTCTATGAGAAAAATACACATGCATTGACACTGGTGGATCCATGTGTGGTTTGTGAGAAGAACACACATGCAATGACACTGGGTGTGGTTCATGATATGGTTTGTGAGAATAACACACATAATGACACTGGTGGATCCGTGTGTGGTCTTTGGTAAGAACACACATGCAATGACCTTGGATCCATGTGTGGTCTGTGAGAAGAACACACATCTAATGACTCTAGCTGTGGTTCATGAAAAGAGCAGACATGCAATGACACTGGTGGATCCATGTGTGGTTCATGGGAAGAACACACATGCGATGACACTAGGTGGATCCATGCGTGGTTTGTGAGAAGAACACAGATGTAATGACTTCGGTGGATCCATGTGTGGTCTGTGAGAAGAACACACATGCAATGACACTGGGTGTGGTTCATGATATGGTTTGTGAGAAGAACACACATGCAATGACACTGGTGGATCCATGTGTGGTCTGTGAGAAGAACACACATGCAATGACACTGGGTGTGGTTCATGATATGGTTTGTGAGAAGAACACACGTACAATGGCACTGGTGGATCCATGTGTGGTCTTTGGGAAGAACACACATGCAATGACACTGGATCCATGTGTGGTCTGTGAGAAGAACACACATCCAATGACTCTAGTTGTGGTTCATGAAAAGAGCAGACATGCAATGACACTGGTGGATCCATGTGTGGTTCATGGGAAGAACACACATGCGATGACACTGGGTGGATCCATGTGTGGTTTGTGAGAAGAACACACATGCAATGACTCCGGTGGATCCATGTGTGTTTCATGGGAATAACACACATGCAATGACACTGGGTGTGGTTCATGATATGGTCTGTGAGAAGAACACCCATGCAATGACACTGGTGGATCCATGTGTGGTCTATGAGAAAAACAGACATGCAATGACACTTGGTGTGGTTCATGATATGGTTTGTGAGAATAACACACATGCAATGGCACCGGTGGATCCATGTGTGGTCTTTGGGAAGAACACACATGCAATGACACTGGATCCATGTGTGGTCTGTGAGAAGAACACACATCCAATGACTCTAGTTGTGGTTCATGAAAAGAGCAGACATGCAATGACACTGGTGGATCCATGTGTGGTTCATGGGAAGAACACACATGCGATGACACTGGTGGATCCATGTGTGGTTTGTGAGAAGAACACACATGCAATGACTCCGGTGGATCCATGTGTGGTTCATGGGAAGAACACACATGCAATGACACTGGGTGTGGTTCATGATATGGTTTGTGAGAAGAACACACATGTAATAACACTAGTGGATCCATGTGTGGTCTGTGAGAAGAACACACATGCAATGACACTAGGTGTGGTTTATGATATGGTTTGTGAGAAGAACACACATGCAATAACACTAGTGGATCCATGTGTGGTCTTTGGGAAGTACACACATGCAATGACACTGGATCCATGTGTGGTCTGTGAGAAGAACACACATCCAATGACTCTAGCTATGGTTCATGAAAAGAGCAGACATGCAATGACACTGGTGGATCCATGTGTGGTTCATGGGAAGAACGCACATGCGATGACACTGGGTGGATCCATGTGTGGTTTGTGAGAAGAACACACATGCAATGACTCCGGTGGATCCATGTGTGGTTCATGGGAAGAACACACATGCAATGACTCTGGTGGATCCATGTGTGGTCTGTGAGAAAAACACACATGCAATGACACTAGTGGATCCATGTGTGGTTTGTGAGAAGAACACACATGCAATGACACTGGGTGTGGTTCATGATATGGTTTGTGATAAGAACACACATGCAATGACACTGGTGGATCCGTGTGTGGTCTTTGGGAAGAACACACATGCAATGACCTTGGATCCATGTGTGGTCTGTGAGAAGAACACACATCCAATGACTCTAGCTGTGGTTCATGAAAAGAGCAGACGTGCAATGACACTGGTGGATCCATGTGTGGTTCATGGGAAGAACACACATGCGATGACACTGGGTGGATCCATGCGTGGTTTGTGAGAAGAACACACATGCAATGACTCCGGTGGATCGATGTGTGGTTCATGGGAAGAACACACATGCAATGACACTGGGTGTGGTTCAAGATATGGTCTGTGAGAAGAACACACATGCAATGCCACTGGTGGATCCATGTGTGGTCTGTGAGAAGAAGACACATGCAATGACACTGGGTGTGGTTCATGATATGGTTTGTGAGACGAAGACACATGCAATGGCACTGGTGGATATATGTGTGGTCTTGGGAAGAACACACATGCAATGACACTGGATCCATGTGTGAACTATGAGAAGAACACACATCCAATGACTCTAGCTGTGGTTCATGAAAAGAGCAGACATGCAATGACACTGGTGGATCCATGTGTGGTTCATGGGAAGAACACACATGCGATGACACTGGGTGGATCCATGTGTGGTTTGTGAGAAGAACACACATGCAATGACTCCGATGGGTCCATGTGTGGTTCATGGGAAGAACACGCATGCAATGACACTGGGTGTGGTTCATGATATGGTTTGTGAGAAGAACACACATGCAATGACACTAGTGGATCCATGTGTGGTCTGTGAGAAGAACACACATGCATGGACACTGGTGGATCCACGTGTGGTCTTTGGGAAGAACACACATGCAATGACACTGGATCCATGTGTGGTCTGTGAGAAGAACACACATCCAATGACTCTAGCTGTGGTTCATGAAAAGAGCAGACATGCAATGACACTGGTGGATCCATGTGTGGTTCATGGGAAGAACACACATGCGATGACACTGGGTGGATCCTTGTGTGGTTTGTGAGAAGAACACACATGCAATGACTCCGATGGATCCATGTGTGGTTCATGGGAAGAACACACATGCAATGACACTAGGTGTGGTTCATGATATGGTTTGTGAGAAGAACACACATGCAATAACACTAGTGGATCCATGTGTGGTCTGTGAGAAGAACACACATGCAATGACACTGGGTGTGGTTCATGATATGGTTTGTGAGAAGAACACACATGCAATAACACTAGTGGATACATGTGTGGTCTTTGGGAAGTACACACATGCAATGACACTGGATCCATGTGGGGTCTGTGAGAAGAACACACATCCAATGACTCTAGTTGTGGTTCATGAAAAGAGCAGACATGCAATGACACTGGTGGATCCATGTGTGGTTCATGGGAAGAACACACATGCGATGACACTGGGTGGATCCATGTGTGGTTTGTGAGAAGAACACACATGCAATGACTCTGGTGGATCCATGTGTGTTTCATGGGAAGAACACACATGCAATGACACCGGGTGTGGTTCATGATATGGTCTATGAGAAGAACACCCATGCAATGCCACTGGTGGATCCATGTGTGGTCTATGAGAATAACAGACATGCAATGACACTTGGTATGGTTCATGATATGGTTTGTGAGAAGAACACACATGCAATGGCACCGGTGGATCCATGTGTGGTCTTTGGGAAGAACATACATGCAATGACACTGGATCCATGTGTGGTCTGTGAGAAGAACACACATCCAATGACTCTAGCTGTGGTTCATGAAAAGAGCAGACATGCAATGACACTGGTGGATCCATGTGTGGTTCATGGGAAGAACACACATGCCATGACACTGGGTGGATCCATGTGTGGTTTGTGAGAAGAACACACATGCAATGACTCCGATGGATCCATGTGTGGTTCATGGGAAGAACACACATGCAATGACACTAGGTGTGGTTCATTATATGGTTTGTGAGAAGAACACACATGTAATAACACTAGTGGATCCATGTGTGGTCTGTGAGAAGAACACACATGCAATGACACTAGGTGTGGTTCATGATATGGTTTGTGAGAAGAACACACATGCAATAACACTAGTGGATCCATGTGTGGTCTTTGGGAAGTACACACATGCAATGACACTGGATCCATGTGTGGTCTGTGAGAAGAACACACATCCAATGACTCAAGCTATGGTTCATGAAAAGAGCAGACATGCAATGACCTTTGGTGGATCCATGTGTGGTTCATGGGAAGAACACACATGCGATGACACTGGTGGATCCATGTGTGGTTTGTGAGAAGAACACACATGCAATGATTCTGGTGGATCCATGTGTGGTTCATGGGAAGAACACACATGCAATGACTCTGGTTGATACATGTGTGTGTGAGAAGAACACACATGTAATAACACTAGTGGATCCATGTGTGGTCTGTGAGAAGAACACACATGCAATGACACTGGGTGTGGTTCATGATATGGTTTGTGAGAAGAACACACATGCAATGACACTGGTGGATCCGTGTGTGGTCTTTGGGAAAAACACACATGCAATGACCTTGGATCCATGTGTGGTCTGTGAGAAGAACACACATCCAATGACTCTAGCTGTGGTTCATGAAAAGAGCAGACGTGCAATGACACTGGTGGATCCATGTGTGGTTCATGGGAAGAACACACATGCGATGACACTGGGTGGATCCATGCATGGTTTGTGAGAAGAACACACATGCAATGACTCCGGTGGATCGATGTGTGGTTCATGGGAAGAACACACATGCAATGACACTGGGTGTGGTTCATGATATGGTGTGAGAAGAACACACATGCAATGCTACTGGTGGATCCATGTGTGGTGTGAGAAGAACACACATGCAATGACACTGGGTGTGGTTCATGATATGGTTTGTGAGACGAACACACGTGCAATGCAGCAGCACCGTGGATCCATGTGGTCTTGGGAATAACACACATGCAATGACACTGGATCCATGTGTGAACTGTGAGAAGAACACACATCCAATGACTCTAGCTGTGGTTCATGAAAAGAGGAGACATGCAATGACTGGTGGATCCATGTGTGGTTCATGGGAAGAACACACATGCGATGACCTGGGTGGATCCATGTGTGGTTTGTGAGAAGAACACACATGCAATGACTCATGTGGATCCATGTGTGGTTCATGGGAAGAACACACATGCAATGACACTGGGTGTGGTTCATGATATGGTTTGTGAGAAGAACACACATGCAATGACACTAGTGGATCCATGTGTGGTCTGTGAGAAGAACACACATGCAATGACACTGGGTGTGGTTCATGATATGGTTTGTGAGAAGAACACACATGCAATGACACTGGTGGATCCGTGTGTGGTCTTTGGGAAGAACACACATGCAATGACCTTGGATCCATGTGTGGTGTATGAGAAGAACACACATCTAATGACTATAGCTGTGGTTCATGAAAAGAGCGTACATGCAATGACCTTTGGTGGATCCATGTGTGGTTCATGGGAAGAACACACATGCGATGACACTGGGTGGATCCATGCATGGTTTGTGAGAAGAACACACATGCAATGACTCCGGTGGATCGATGTGTGGTTCATGGGAAGAACACACATGCAATGACACTGGGTGTGGTTCATGATATGGTCTGTGAGAAGAACACACATGCAATGCTACTGGTGGATCCATGTGTGGTCTGTGAGAAGAACACACATGCAATGACACTGGGTGTGGTTCATGATATGGTTTGTGAGACGAACACACGTGCAATGGCACTGGTGGATCCATGTGTGGTCTTGGGAAGAACACACATGCAATGACACTGGATCCATGTGTGAACTGTGAGAAGAACACACATCCAATGACTCTAGCTGTGGTTCATGAAAAGAGGAGACATGCAATGACACTGGTGGATCCATGTGTGGTTCATGGGAAGAACACACATGCGATGACACTGGGTGGATCCATGTGTGGTTTGTGAGAAGAACACACATGCAATGACTCCGGTGGATCCATGTGTGGTTCATGGGAAGAACACACATGCAATGACACTGGGTGTGGTTCATGATATGGTTTGTGAGAAGAACACACATGCAATGACACTAGTGGATCCATGTGTGGTCTGTGAGAAGAACACACATGCAATGACACTGGGTGTGGTTCATGATATGGTTTGTGAGAAGAACACACATGCAATGACACTGGTGGATCCATGTGTGGTCTTTGGGAAGAACACACATGCAATGACACTGGATCCATGTGTGGTCTGTGAGAAGAACACACATCCAATGACTCTAGCTGTGGTTCATCAAAGAGCAGACATGCAATGACACTGGTGGATCCATGTGTGGTTCATGGGAAGAACACACATGCGATGACACTGGGTGGATCCATGTGTGGTTTGTGAGAAGAACACACATGCAATGACTCCGATGGATCCATGTGTGGTTCATGGGAAGAACACACATGCAATGACACTAGGTGTGGTTCATGATATGGTTTGTGAGAAGAACACACATGCAATGACACTGGGTGTGGTTCATGATATGGTTTGTGAGACGAACACACGTGCAATGGCACTGGTGGATCCATGTGTGGTATTGGGAAGAACACACATGCAATGACACTGGATCCATGTGTGAACTGTGAGAAGAACACACATCCAATGACTCTAGCTGTGGTTCATGAAAAGAGCAGACATGCAATGACACTGGTGGATCCATGTGTGGTTCATGGGAAGAACACACATGCGATGACACTGGGTGGATCCATGTGTGGTTTGTGAGAAGAACACACATGCAATGACTCCGGTGGATCCATGTGTGGTTCATGGGAAGAACACACATGCAATGACACTGGGTGTGGTTCATGATATGGTTTGTGAGAAGAACACACATGCAATGACACTAGTGGATCCATGTGTGGTCTGTGAGAAGAACAGGCATGCAATGACACTTGGTGTGGTTCATGATATGGTTTGTGAGAAGAACACACATGCAATGGCACCGGTGGATCCATGTGTGGTCTTTGGGAAGAACATACATGCAATGACACTGGATCCATGTGTGGTCTGTGAGAAGAACACACATCCAATGACTCTAGCTGTGGTTCATGAAAAGAGCAGACATGCAATAACACTGGTGGATCCATGTGTGGTTCATGGGAAGAACACACATGCGATGACACTGGGTGGATCCATGTGTGGTTTGTGAGAAGAACACACATGCAATGACTCCGATGGATCCATGTGTGGTTCATGGGAAGAACACACATGCAATGACACTAGGTGTGGTTCATTATATGGTTTGTGAGAAGAACACACATGTAATAACACTAGTGGATCCATGTGTGGTCTGTGAGAAGAACACACATGCAATGACACTAGGTGTGGTTCATGATATGGTTTGTGAGAAGAACACACATGCAATAACACTAGTGGATCCATGTGTGGTCTTTGGGAAGTACACACATGCAATGACACTGGATCCATGTGTGGTCTGTGAGAAGAACACACATCCAATGACTCTAGCTATGGTTCATGAAAAGAGCAGACATGCAATGACACTGGTGGATCCATGTGTGGTTCATGGGAAGAACACACATGCGATGACACTGGGTGGATCCATGTGTGGTTTGTGAGAAGAACACATATGCAATGACTCCGGTGGATCCATGTGTGGTTCATGGGAAGAACACACATGCAATGACTCTGGTGGATCCATGTGTGGTCTGTGAGAAAAACACACATGCAATGACACTAGTGGATCCATGTGTGGTGTGTGAGAAGAACACACATGCAATGACACTGGGTGTGGTTCATGATATGGTTTGTGAGAAGAACACACATGCAATGACACTGGTGGATCCGTGTGTGGTCTTTGGGAAAAACACACATGCAATGACCTTGGATCCATGTGTGGTCTGTGAGAAGAACACACATCCAATGACTCTAGCTGTGGTTCATGAAAAGAGCAGACGTGCAATGACACTGGTGGATCCATGTGTGGTTCATGGGAAAAACACACATGCGATGACACTGCGTGGATCCATGCGTGGTTTGTGAGAAGAACACACATGCAATGACTCCGGTGGATCGATGTGTGGTTCATGGGAAGAACACACATGCAATGACACTGGGTGTGGTTCATGATATGGTTTGAGAAGAACACACATGCAATGCTCTTGGTGGATCCATGTGTGGTCTGTGAGAAGAACACACATGCAATGACACTAGGTGTGGTTCATGATATGGTTTGTGAGACGAACACACGTGCAATGGCTTGGTGGATCCATGTGTGGTATTGGGAAGAACACACATGCAATGACACTGGATCCATGTGTGAACTGTGAGAAGAACACACATCCAATGACTCTAGCTGTGGTTCATGAAAAGAGCAGACATGCAATGACACTGGTGGATCCATGTGTGGTTCATGGGAAGAACACACATGCGATGACACTGGGTGGATCCATGTGTGGTTTGTGAGAAGAACACACATGCAATGACTCCGGTGGATCCATGTGTGGTTCATGGGAAGAACACACATGCAATGACACTAGGTGTGGTTCATGATATGGTTTGTGAGAAGAACACACATGCAATGACACTAGTGGATCCATGTGTGGTCTGTGAGAAGAACACACATGCAATGACACTTGGTGTGGTTCATGATATGGTTTGTGAGAAGAACACACATGCAATGACACTGGTGGATCCACGTGTGGTCTTTGGGAAGAACACACATGCAATGACACTGGATCCATGTGTGGTCTGTGAGAAGAACACACATCCAATGACTCTAGCTGTGGTTCATGAAAAGAGCAGACATGCAATGACATTGGTGGATCCATGTGTGGTTCATGGGAAGAACACACATGCGATGACACTGGGTGGATCCATGTGTGGTTTGTGAGAAGAACACACATGCAATGACTCCGATGGATCCATGTGTGGTTCATGGGAAGAACACACATGCAATGACACTAGGTGTGGTTCATGATATGGTTTGTGAGAAGAACACACATGTAATAACACTAGTGGATCCATGTGTGGTCTGTGAGAAGAACACACATGCAATGACACTAGGTGTGGTTCATGATATGGTTTGTGAGAAGAACACACATGCAATAACACTAGTGGATCCATGTGTGGTCTTTGGGAATTACACACATGCAATGACACTGGATCCATGTGTGGTCTGTGAGAAGAACACACATCCAATGACTCTAGCTATGGTTCATGAAAAGAGCAGACATGCAATGACACTGGTGGATCCATGTGTGGTTCATGGGAAGAACACACATGCGATGACACTGGGTGGATCCATGTGTGGTTTGTGAGAAGAACACACATGCAATGACTCCGGTGGATCCATGTGTGGTTCATGGGAAGAACACACATGCAATGACTCTGGTGGATCCATGTGTGGTCTATGAGAAAAACACACATGCAATGACACTAGTGGATCCATGTGTGGTTTGTGAGAAGAACACACATGCAATGACACTGGGTGTGGTTCATGATATGGTTTGTGAGAAGAACACACATGTAATGACACTGGTGGATCCGTGTGTGGTCTTTGGGAAAAACACACATGCAATGACCTTGGATCCATGTGTGGTCTGTGAGAAGAACACACATCTAATGACTCTAGCTGTGGTTCATGAAAAGAGCAGATGTGCAATGACACTGGTGGATCCATGTGTGGTTCATGGGAAGAACACAGATGCGATGACACTAGGTGGATCCATGCGTGGTTTGTGAGAAGAACACACATGCAATGACTCCGGTGGATCCATGTGTGGTTCATGGGAAGAACACACATGCAATGACACTGGGTGTGGTTCATGATATGGTCTGTGAGAAGAACACACATGCAATGCCACTGGTGGATCCATGTGTGGTCTGTGAGCAAAACACGCATGCAATGAGACTAGGTGTGGTTCATGATATGGTTTTTGAGACGAACACACGTGCAATGGCACTGGTGGATCCATGTGTGGTATTGGGAAGAACACACATGCAATGACACTGGTGGATCCATGTGTGGTTCATGGGAAGAACACACATGCGATGACACTGGGTGGATCCATGTGTGGTTTGTGAGAAGAACACACATGCAATGACTCCGATGGATCCATGTGTGGTTCATGGGAAGAACACACATGCAATGACACTAGGTGTGGTTCATGATATGGTTTGTGAGAAGAACACACATGCAGTGACACTGGTGGATCCATGTGTGGTCTTTGGGAAGTACACACATGCAATGACACTGGATCCATGTGTGGTCTGTGAGAAGAACACACATTCAATGACTCTAGTTGTGGTTCATGAAAAGAGCAGACATGCAATGACACTGGTGGATCCATGTGTGGTTCATGGGAAGAACACACATGCGATGACACTGGGTGGATCCATGTGTGGTTTGTGAGAAGAACACACATGCAATGACTCCGATGGATCCATGTGTGGTTCATGGGAAGAACACACATGCAATGACACTAGGTGTGGTTCATGATATGGTTTGTGAGAAGAACACACATGCAATAACACTAGTGGATCCATGTGTGGTCTGTGAGAAGAACACACATGCAATGAGACTGGGTGTGGTTCATGATATGGTTTGTGCGAAGAACACACATGCAATAACACTAGTGGATCCATGTGTGGTCTTTGGGAAGTACACACATGCAATGACACTGGATCCATGTGTGGTCTGTGAGAAGAACACACATCCAATGACTCTAGTTGTGGTTCATGAAAAGAGCAGACATGCAATGACACTGGTGGATCCATGTGTGGTTCATGGGAAGAACACACATGCGATGACACTGGGTGGATCCATGTGTGGTTTGTGAGAAGAACACACATGCAATGACTCCGGTGGATCCATGTGTGTTTCATGGGAAGAACACACATGCAATGACACCGGGTGTGGTTCATGATATGGTCTATGAGAAGAACACCCATGCAATGACACTGGTGGATCCATGTGTGGTCTATGAGAAAAACAGACATGCAATGACACTTGGTGTGGTTCATGATATGGTTTGTGAGAAGAACACACATGCAATGGCACCGGTGGATCCATGTGTGGTCTTTGGGAAGAACATACATGCAATGACACTGGATCCATGTGTGGTCTGTGAGAAGAACACACATCCAATGACTCTAGCTGTGGTTCATGAAAAGAGCAGACATGCAATGACACTGGTGGATCCATGTGTGGTTCATGGGAAGAACACACATGCGATGACACTGGGTGGATCCATGTGTGGTTTGTGAGAAGAACACACATGCAATGACTCCGATGGATCCATGTGTGGTTCATGGGAAGAACACACATGCAATGACACTAGGTGTGGTTCATGATATGGTTTGTGAGAAGAACACACATGTAATAACACTAGTGGATCCATGTGTGGTCTGTGAGAAGAACACACATGCAATGACACTAGGTGTGGTTCATGATATGGTTTGTGAGAAGAACACACATGCAATAACACTAGTGGATCCATGTGTGGTCTTTGGGAAGTACACACATGCAATGACACTGGATCCATGTGTGGTCTGTGAGAAGAACACACATCCAATGACTCTAGCTATGGTTCATGAAAAGAGCAGACATGCAATGACACTGGTGGATCCATGTGTGGTTCATGGGAAGAACACACATGCGATGACACTGGGTGGATCCATGTGTGGTTTGTGAGAAGAACACACATGCAATGACTCCGGTGGATCCATGTGTGGTTCATGGGAAGAACACACATGCAATGACTCTGGTGGATCCATGTGTGGTCTGTGAGAAAAACACACATGCAATGACACTAGTGGATCCATGTGTGGTTTGTGAGAAGAACACACATGCAATGACACTGGGTGTGGTTCATGATATGGTTTGTGAGAAGAACACACATGCAATGACACTGGTGGATCCGTGTGTGGTCTTTGGGAAAAACACACATGCAATGACCTTGGATCCATGTGTGGTCTGTGAGAAGAACACACATCCAATGACTCTAGCTGTGGTTCATGAAAAGAGCAGACGTGCAATGACACTGGTGGATCCATGTGTGGTTCATGGGAAGAACACACATGCGATGACACTGGGTGGATCCATGCGTGGTTTGTGAGAAGAACACACATGCAATGACTCCGGTGGATCGATGTGTGGTTCATGGGAAGAACACACATGCAATGACACTGGGTGTGGTTCATGATATGGTCTGTGAGAAGAACACACATGCAATGCTACTGGTGGATCCATGTGTGGTCTGTGAGAAGAACACACATGCAATGACACTGGGTGTGGTTCATGATATGGTTTGTGAGACGAACACACGTGCAATGGCACTGGTGGATCCATGTGTGGTCTTGGGAAGAACACACATGCAATGACACTGGATCCATGTGTGAACTGTGAGAAGAACACACATCCAATGACTCTAGCTGTGGTTCATGAAAAGAAGAGACATGCAATGACACTGGTGGATCCATGTGTGGTTCATGGGAAGAACACACATGCGATGACACTGGGTGGATCCATGTGTGGTTTGTGAGAAGAACACACATGCAATGACTCCGGTGGATCCATGTGTGGTTCATGGGAAGAACACACATGCAATGACACTAGGTGTGGTTCATGATATGGTTTGTGAGAAGAACACACATGCAATGACACTAGTGGATCCATGTGTGGTCTGTGAGAAGAACACACATGCAATGACACTGGGTGTGGTTCATGATATGGTTTGTGAGAAGAACACACATGCAATGACACTGGTGGATCCACGTGTGGTCTTTGGGAAGAACACACATGCAATGACACTGGATCCATGTGTGGTCTGTGAGAAGAACACACATCCAATGACTCTAGCTGTGGTTCATGAAAAGAGCAGACATGCAATGACACTGGTGGATCCATGTGTGGTTCATGGGAAGAACACACATGCGATGACACTGGGTGGATCCATGTGTGATTTGTGAGAAGAACACACATGCAATGACTCCGATGGATCCATGTGTGGTTCATGGGAAGAACACACATGCAATGACACTAGGTGTGGTTCATGATATGGTTTGTGAGAAGAACACACATGTAATATACTAGTGGATCCATGTGTGGTCTGTGAGAAGAACACACATGCAATGACACTAGGTGTGGTTCATGATATGGTTTGTGAGAAGAACACACATGCAATAACACTAGTGGATCCATGTGTGGTCTTTGGGAATTACACACATGCAATGACACTGGATCCATGTGTGGTCTGTGAGAAGAACACACATCCAATGACTCTAGCTATGGTTCATGAAAAGAGCAGACATGCAATGACACTGGTGGATCCATGTGTGGTTCATGGGAAGAATACACATGCGATGACACTGGGTGGATCCATGTGTGGTTTGTGAGAAGAACACACATGCAATGATTCTGGTGGATCCATGTGTGGTTCATGGGAAGAACACATATGCAATGACTCTGGTGGATCCATGTGTGGTCTATGAGAAAAACACACATGCAATGACACTAGTGGATCCATGTGTGGTTTGTGAGAAGAACACACATGGAATGACACTGGGTGTGGTTCATGATATGGTTTGTGAGAAGAACACACATGCAATGACACTGGTGGATCCGTGTGTGGTGTTTGGGAAAAACACACATGCAATGACCTTGGATCCATGTGTGGTCTGTGAGAAGAACACACATCCAATGTCTCTAGCTGTGGTTCATGAAAAGAGCAGACGTGCAATGACACTGGTGGATCCATGTGTGGTTCATGGGAAGAACACACATGCGATGACACTGGGTGGATCCATGCGTGGTTTGTGAGAAGAACACACATGCAATGACTCTGGTGGATCGATGTGTGGTTCATGGGAAGAACACACATGCAATGACACTTGGTGTGGTTCATGATATGGTCTGTGAGAAGAACACACATGCAATGCCACTGGTGGATCCATGTGTGGTCTGTGAGAAGAACACACATGCAATGACACTGGGTGTGGTTCATGATATGGTTTGTGAGACGAACACACGTGCAATGGCACTGGTGGATCCATGTGTTGTCTTGGGAAAACACACATGCAATGACACTGGTGGATCCATGTGTGGTTCATGGGAAGAACACACATGCGATGACACTGGGTGGATCCATGTGTGGTTTGTGAGAAGAACACACATGCAATGACTCCGATGGATCCATGTGTGGTTCATGGGAAGAACACACATGCAATGACCCTAGGTGTGGTTCATGATATGGTTTGTGATAAGAACACACATGTAATAACACTAGTGGATCCATGTGTGGTCTGTGAGAAGAACACACATGCAATGACACTAGGTGTGGTTCATGATATGGTTTGTGAGAAGAACACACATGCAATAACACTAGTGGATCCATGTGTGGTCTTTGGGAATTACACACATGCAATGACACTGGATCCATGTGTGGTCTGTGAGAAGAACACACATCCAATGACTCTAGCTATGGTTCATGAAAAGAGCAGACATGCAATGACACTGGTGGATCCATGTGTGGTTCATGGGAAGAACACACATGCGATGACACTGGGTGGATCCATGTGTGGTTTGTGAGAAGAACACACATGCAATGATTCTGGTGGATCCATGTGTGGTTCATGGGAAGAACACACATGCAATGACTCTGGTGGATCCATGTGTGGTCTATGAGAAAAACACACATGCAATGACACTAGTGGATCCATGTGTGGTTTGTGAGAAGAACACACATGGAATGACACTGGGTGTGGTTCATGATATGGTTTGTGAGAAGAACACACATGCAATGACACTGGTGGATCCATGTGTGGTCTTTGGGAAAAACACACATGCAATGACCTTGGATCCATGTGTGGTCTGTGAGAAGAACACACATCCAATGACTCTAGCTGTGGTTCATGAAAAGAGCAGACGTGCAATGACACTGGTGGATCCATGTGTGGTTCATGGGAAGAACACACATGCGATGACACTGGGTGGATCCATGCGTGGTTTGTGAGAAGAACACACATGCAATGACTCCGGTGGATCGATGTGTGGTTCATGGGAAGAACACACATGCAATGACACTGGGTGTGGTTCATGATATGGTCTGTGAGAAGAACACACATGCAATGCCACTGGTGGATCCATGTGTGGTCTGTGAGAAGAACACACATGCAATGACACTGGGTGTGGTTCATGATATGGTTTGTGAGACGAACACACGTGCAATGGCAATGGTGGATCCATGTGTGGTCTTGGGAAGAACACACATGCAATGACACTGGTGGATCCATGTGTGGTTCATGGGAAGAACACACATGCGATGACACTGGGTGGATCCATGTGTGGTTTGTGAGAAGAACACACATGCAATGACTCCGATGGATCCATGTGTGGTTCATGGGAAGAACACACATGCAATGACACTAGGTGTGGTTCATGATATGGTTTGTGAGAAGAACACACATGCAATAACACTAGTGGATCCATGTGTGGTCTGTGAGAAGATCACACATGCAATGACACTGGGTGTGGTTCATGATATGGTTTGTGAGAAGAACACACATGCAATAACACTAGTGGATCCATGTGTGGTCTTTGGGAAGTACACACATGCAATGACACTGGATCCATGTGTGGTCTGTGAGAAGAACACACATCCAATGACTCTAGTTATGGTTCATGAAAAGAGCAGACATGCAATGACACTGGTGGATCCATGTGTGGTTCATGGGAAGAACACACATGCGATGACCTGGTGGATCCATGTGTGGTTTGTGAGAAGAACACACATGCAATGACTCCGATGGATCCATGTGTGGTTCATGGGAAGAACACACATGCAATGACCCTAGGTGTGGTTCATGATATGGTTTGTGATAAGAACACACATGTAATAACACTAGTGGATCCATGTGTGGTCTGTGAGAAGAACACACATGCAATGACACTAGGTGTGGTTCATGATATGGTTTGTGAGAAGAACACACATGCAATAACACTAGTGGATCCATGTGTGGTCTTTGGGAATTACACACATGCAATGACCTTTGGATCCATGTGTGTGTGAGAAGAACACACATCCAATGACTCTAGCTATGGTTCATGAAAAGCGGACATGCAATGACACTGGTGGATCCATGTGTGGTTCATGGGAAGGACACACATGCAATGACACTGGATCCATGTGTGGTTTGTGAGAAGAACACACATGCAATGATTCTGGTGGATCCATGTGTGGTTCATGGGAAGAACACACATGCAATGACTGGGTGGATCCATGTGTGGTCTATGAGAAAAACACACATGCAATGACACTAGTGGATCCATGTGTGGTTTGTGAGAAGAACACACATGCAATGACACTGGGTGTGGTTCATGATATGGTTTGTGAGAAGAACACACATGCAATGACACTGGTGGATTCGTGTGTGGTCTTTGGGAAGAACACACATGCAATGACCTTGGATCCATGTGTGGTCTATGAGAAGAACACACATCTAATGACTCTAGCTGTGGTTCATGAAAGGAGCAGACGTGCAATGACACTGGTGGATCCATGTGTGGTTTGTGAGAAAAACACACATGCAATGACATTGGTGGATCCATGCGTGTTTTGTGAGAAGAACACACATGCAATGACTCCGGTGGATCCATGTGTGGTTCATGGGAAGAACACACATGCAATGACACTGGGTGTGGTTCATGATATGGTCTGTGAGAAGAACACACATGCAATGCCACTGGTGGATCCATGTGTGGTCTGTGAGAAGAACACACATGCAATGACACTGGGTGTGGTTCATGATATGGTTTGTGAGACGAACACACGTGCAATGGCACTGGTGGATCCATGTGTGGTCTTGGGAAGAACACACATGCAATGACACTGGTGGATCCATGTGTGGTTCATGGGAAGAACACACATGCGATGACACCGGGTGGATCCATGTGTGGTTTGTGCGAAGAACACACATGCAATGACTGGATGGATCCATGTGTGGTTCATGGGAAGAACACACATGCAATGACACTAGGTGTGGTTCATGATATGGTTTGTGAGAAGAACACACATGCAATAACACTAGTGGATCCATGTGTGGTCTGTGAGAAGATCACACATGCAATGACACTGGGTGTGGTTCATGATATGGTTTGTGAGAAGAACACACATGCAATAACACTAGTGGATCCATGTGTGGTCTTTGGGAAGTACACACATGCAATGACACTGGATCCATGTGTGGTGCATGAGACGACCACACATCCACTGTCTCTAGTTATGGTTCTTGAAAAGAGCAGACATGCAATGACACTGGTGGATCCATGTGTGGTTCATGGGAAGAACACACATGCGATGACACTGGGTGGATCCATGTGTGGTTTGTGAGAAGAACACACATGCAATGACTCCGGTGGATCCATGTGTGGTTCATGGGAAGAACACACATGCAATGACACCGGGTGTGGTTCATGATATGGTCTATGAGAAGAACACCCATGCAATGACACTGGTGGATCCATGTGTGGTCTATGAGAAAAACAGACATGCAATGACACTTGGTGTGGTTCATGATATGGTTTGTGAGAAGAACACACATGCAATGGCATCGGTGGATCCATGTGTGGTCTTTGGGAAGAACATACATGCAATGACACTAGATCCATGTGTGGTCTGTGAGAAGAACACACATCCAATGACTCTAGCTGTGGTTCATGAAAAGAGCAGACGTGCAATGACACTGGTGGATCCATGTGTGGTTCATGGGAAGAACACACATGCGATGACACTGGGTGGATCCATGCGTGGTTTGTGAGAAGAACACACATGCAATGACTCCGGTGGATCGATGTGTGGTTCATGGGAAGAACACACATGCAATGACACTGGGTGTGGTTCATGATATGGTCTGTGAGAAGAACACACATGCAATGCCACTGGTGGATCCATGTGTGGTCTGTGAGAAGAACACACATGCAATGACACTGGGTGTGGTTCATGATATGGTTTGTGAGACGAACACACGTGCAATGGCACTGGTGGATCCATGTGTGGTCTTGGGAAGAACACACATGCAATGACACTGGATCCATGTGTGAACTGTGAGAAGAACACACATCCAATGACTCTAGTTGTGGTTCATGAAAAGAGGAGACATGCAATGACACTGGTGGATCCATGTGTGGTTCATGGGAAGAACACACCTGCGATGACACTGGGTGGATCCATGTGTGGTTTGTGAGAAGAACACACATGCAATGACTCCGGTGGATCCATGTGTGGTTCATGGGAAGAACACACATGCAATGACACTGGGTGTGGTTCATGATATGGTTTGTGAGAAGAACACACATGCAATGACACTAGTGGATCCATGTGTGGTCTGTGAGAAGAACACACATGCAATGACACTGGGCGTGGTTCATGATATGGTTTGTGAGAAGAACACACATGCAATGACACTGGTGGATCCATGTGTGGTCTTTGGGAAGAACACACATGCAATGACACTGGATCCATGTGTGGTCTGTGAGAAGAACACACATCCAATGACTCTAGCTGTGGTTCATGAAAAGAGCAGACGTGCAATGACACTGGTGGATCCATGTGTGGTTCATGGGAAGAACACACATGCGATGACACTGGGTGGATCCATGCGTGGTTTGTGAGAAGAACACACATGCAATGACTCCGGTGGATCGATGTGTGGTTCATGGGAAGAACACACATGCAATGACACTGGGTGTGGTTCATGATATGGTCTATGAGAAGAACACACATGAAATGCCACTGGTGGATCCATGTGTGGTCTGTGAGAAGAACACATGCAATGACACTGGGTGTGGTTCATGATATGGTTTGTGAGACGAACACACGTGCAATGGCACTGGTGGATCCATGTGTGGTATTGGGAAGAACACACATGCAATGACACTGGATCCATGTGTGAACTGTGAGAAGAACACACATCCAATGACTCTAGCTGTGGTTCATGAAAAGAGCAGACATGCAATGACACTGGTGGATCCATGTGTGGTTCATGGGAAGAACACACCTGCGATGACACTGGGTGGATCCATGTATGGTTTGTGAGAAGAACACACATGCAATGACTCCGGTGTATCCATGTGTGGTTCATGGGAAGAACACACATGCAATGACACTGGGTGTGGTTCATGATATGGTTTGTGAGAAGAACACACATGCAATGACACTAGTGGATCCATGTGTGGTCTGTGAGAAGAACACACATGCAATGACACTGGGTGTGGTTCATGATATGGTTTGTGAGAAGAACACACATGCAATGACACTGGTGGATCCATGTGTGGTCTTTGGGAAGAACACACATGCAATGACCTTTGGATCCATGTGTGGTCTGTGAGAAGAACACACATCCAATGACTCTAGCTGTTGTTCATGAAAAGAGCAGACATGCAATGACACTGGTGGATCCATGTGTGGTTCATGGGAAGAACACACATGCGATGAAACTGGGTGGTTCCATGTGTGGTTTGTGAGAAGAACACACATGCAGTGACTCGATGGATCCATGTGTGGTTCATGGGAAGAACACATGCAATGACACTAGGTGTGGTTCCTGATATGGTTTGTGAGAAGAACACACATGTAATAACACTAGTGGATCCATGTGTGGTCTGTGAGAAGAACACACATGCAATGACACTAGGTGTGGTTCATGATATGGTTTGTGAGAAGAACACACATGCAATAACACTAGTGGATCCATGTGTGGTCTTTGGGAAGTACACACATGCAATGACACTGGATCCATGAGAGGAATGTGAGAAGAACACAAATCCAATGACTCTAGCTATGGTTCATGAAAAGAGCAGACATGCAATGACCTGGTAGATCCATGTGTGGTTCATGGGAAGAACACACATGCGATGACCTGGTGGATCCATGTGGTTTGTGAGAAGAACACACATGCAATGACACTGGTGGATCCATGTGTGGTTCATGGGAAGAACACACATGCAATGACTCTGGTGGATCCATGTGTGGTCTGTGAGAAAAACACACATGCAATGACACTAGTGGATCCATGTGTGGTTTGTGAGAAGAACACACATGCAATGACACTGGGTGTGGTTCATGATATGGTTTGTGAGAAGAACACACATGCAATGACACTGGTGGATCCGTGTGTGGTCTTTGGGAAAAACACACATGCAATGACCTTGGATCCATGTGTGGTCTGTGAGAAGAACACACATACAATGACTCTAGCTATGGTTCATGAAAAGAGCAGACGTGCAATGACACTGGTGGATCCATGTGTGGTTCATGGGAAGAACACACATGCGATGACACTGGGTGGATCCATGCGTGGTTTGTGAGAAGAACACACATGCAATGACTCCGGTGGATCGATGTGTGGTTCATGGGAAGAACACACATGCAATGACACTGGGTGTGGTTCATGATATGGTCTGTGAGAAGAACACACATGCAATGCCATTGGTGGATCCATGTGTGGTCTGTGAATAGAACACACATGCAATGACACTGGGTGTGGTTCATGATATGGTTTGTGAGACGAACACACGTGCAATGGCACTGGTGGATCCATGTGTGGTCTTGGGAAGAACACACATGCAATGACACTGGATCCATGTGTGAACTGTGAGAAGAACACACATCCAATGACTCTAGCTGTGGTTCATGAAAAGAGGAGACATGCAATGACACTGGTGGATCCATGTGTGGTTCATGGGAAGAACACACCTGCGATGACACTGGGTGGATCCATGTGTGGTTTGTGAGAAGAACACACATGCAATGACTCTGGTGGATCCATGTGTGGTTCATGGGAAGAACACACATGCAATGACACTGGGTGTGGTTCATGATATGGTTTGTGAGAAGAACACACATGCAATGACACTAGTGGATCCATGTGTGGTCTGTGAGAAGAACACACATGCAATGACACTGGGTGTGGTTCATGATATGGTTTGTGAGAAGAACACACATGCAATGACACTGGTGCATCCACGTGTGGTCTTTGGGAAGAACACACATGCAATGACACTGGATCCATGTGTGGTCTGTGAGAAGAACATACATCCAATGACTCTAGCTGTGGTTCATGAAAAAAGCAGACATGCAATGACACTAGTGGATCCATGTGTGGTTCATGGGAAGAACACACATGCGATGACACTGGGTGGATCCATGTGTGGTTTGTGAGAAGAACACACATGCAATGACTCCGATGGATCCATGTGTGGTTCATGGGAAGAACACACATGCAATGACACTAGGTGTGGTTCATGATATGGTTTGTGAGAAGAACACACATGCAATAACACTAGTGGATCCATGTGTGGTCTGTGAGAAGAACACACATGCAATGACACTGGGTGTGGTTCATGATATGGTTTGTGAGAAGAACACACATGCAATAACACTAGTGGATCCATGTGTGGTCTTTGGGAAGTACACACATGCAATGACACTGGATCCATGTGTGGTTCATGGGAAGAACACACATGCGATGACTCTAGCTATGGTTCATGAAAAGAGCAGACATGCAATGACACTGGTGGATCCATGTGTGGTTCATGGGAAGAACACACATGCGATGACACTGGGTGGATCCATGTGTGGTTTGTGAGAAGAAAACACATGCAATGACTCCGGTGGATCCATGTGTGGTTCATGGGAAGAACACACATGCAATGACTCTGGTGGATCCATGTGTGGTCTGTGAGAAAAACACACATGCAATGACACTAGTGTATCCATGTGTGGTTTGTGAGAAGAACACACATGCAATGACACTGGGTGTGGTTCATGATATGGTTTGTGAGAAGAACACACATGCAATGACACCGTGGATCCGTGTGTGGTCTTTGGGAAGAACACACATGCAATGACCTTGGATCCATGTGGTGTGTGAGAAGAACACACATCCAATGACTCTATTGTGGTTCATGAAAAGAGCAGACGTGCAATGATCTTTGGTGGATCCATGTGTGTTTCATTGGAAGAACACTCATGCGTTGAGAACTGGTGGATCCATGTGTGGTTTGTGAGAAGAACACACATGCAATGACTCCGGTGGATCCATGTGTGGTTCATGGGAAGAACACACATGCAATGACACTGGGTGTGGTTCATGATATGGTTTGTGAGAAGAACACACGTGCAATGGCACTGGTGGATCCATGTGTGGTCTTGGGAAGAACACACATGCGATGACACTGGGTGGATCCATGTGTGGTTTGTGAGAAGAACACACATGCAATGACTCCGGTGGATCCATGTGTGGTTCATGGGAAGAACACACATGCAATGACACTGGGTGTGGTTCATGATATGGTTTGTGAGAAGAACACACATGCAATGACACTGGTGGATCCATGTGTGGTCTGTGAAGAACACACATGCAATGACACTGGGTGTGGTTCATGATATGGTTTGTGAGAAGAACACACATGCAATGACCTGGTGGATCCACGTGTGGTCTTTGGGAAGAACACACATGCAATGACACTTGGATCCATGTGTGGTTCAGAGAGAAGAACACACATCCAATGACTCTAGCTGTGGTTCATGAAAAGAGCAGACATGCAATGACACTGGTGGATCCATGTGTGGTTCATGGGAAGAACACACATGCGATGACCCGGGGTGCATCCATGGGTGGTTGATGAGAAGAACACACATGCAATGACTTCGGTGGATCCATGTGTGGTTCATGGGAAGAACACACATGCAATGACACTGGGTGTGGATCATGATATGGTTTGTGAGAAGAACACACATGCAATGACACTAGTGGATCCATGTGTGGTCTGTGAGAAGAACACACATGCAATGACACTGGGTGTGGTTCATCATATGGTTTGTGAGAAGAACACACATGCAATGACACTGGTGGATCCACGTGTGGTCTTTGGGAAGAACACACATGCAATGACACTGGATCCATGTGTGGTCTGTGAGAAGAACACACATCCAATGACTCTAGCTGTGGTTCATGAAAAGAGCAGACATGCAATGACACTGGTGGATCCATGTGTGGTTCATGGGAAGAACACACATGCGATGACACTGGGTGGATCCATGTGTGGTTTGTGAGAAGAACACACATGCAATGACTCCGATGGATCCATGTGTGGTTCATGGGAAGAACACACATGCAATGACACTAGGTGTGGTTCATGATATGGTTTGTGAGAAGAACACACATGCAATAACACTAGTGGATCCATGTGTGGTCTGTGAGAAGAACACACATGCAATGACACTGGGTGTGGTTCATGATATGGTTTGTGAGAAGAACACACATGCAATAACACTAGTGGATCCATGTGTGGTCTTTGGGAAGTACACACATGCAATGACACTGGATCCATGTGTGGTCTGTGAGAAGAACACACATCCAATGACTCTAGCTATGGTTCATGAAAAGAGCAGACATGCAATGACACTGGTGGATCCATGTGTCGTTCATGCGAAGAACACACACGCGAAGACCGTCGGTGGATCCATGTGTGGTTGTTGTGAAGAACACACATGCAATGACTCCGGTGGATCCATGTGTGGTTCATGGGAAGAACACACATGCAATGACTCTGGTGGATCCATGTGTGGTCTGTGAGAAAAACACACATGCAATGACACTAGTGGATCCATGTGTGGTTTGTGAGAAGAACACACATGCAATGACACTGGGTGTGGTTCATGATATGGTTTGTGAGAAGAACACACATGCAATGACACTGGTGGATCCGTGTGTGGTCTTTGGGAAGAACACACATGCAATGACCTTGGATCCATGTGTGGTCTGTGAGAAGAACACACATCCAATGACTCTAGCTGTGGTTCATGAAAAGAGCAGACGTGCAATGACACTGGTGGATCCATGTGTGGTTCATGGGAAGAACACACATGCGATGACACTGGGTGGATCCATGCGTGGTTTGTGAGAAGAACACACATGCAATGACTCCGGTGGATCCATGTGTGGTTCATGGGAAGAACACACATGCAATGACACTGGGTGTGGTTCATGATATGGTTTGTGAGACGAACACACGTGCAATGGCACTGGTGGATCCATGTGTGGTCTTGGGAAGAACACACATGCGATGACACTGGGTGGATCCATGTGTGGTTTGTGAGAAGAACACACATGCAATGACTCCGGTGGATCCATGTGTGGTTCATGGGAAGAACACACATGCAATGACACTAGGTGTGGTTCATGATATGGTTTGTGAGAAGAACACACATGCAATGACACTAGTGGATCCATGCGTGGTCTGTGAGAAGAACACACATGCAATGACACTGGGTGTGGTTCATGATATGGTTTGTGAGAAGAACACACATGCAATGACACTAGTGGATCCGTGTGTGGTCTTTGGGAAAACAACACATGCAAGGACACTAGATCCAACTGTGGACTGTGAGAAGAACACACATCCAATGACTCTAGCTGTGGTTCATGAAAAGAGCAGACATGCAATGACACTGGTGGATCCATGTGTGGTTCATGGGAAGAACACACATGCGATGACACTGGGTGGATCCATGTGTGGTTTGTGAGAAGAACACACATGCAATGACTCCGGTGGATCCATGTGTGGTTCATGGGAAGAACACACATGCAATGACACTAGGTGTGGTTCATGATATGGTTTGTGAGAAGAACACACATGCAATAACACTAGTGGATCCATGTGTGGTCTGTGAGAAGAACACACATGCAATGACACTGGGTGTGGTTCATGATATGGTTTGTGAGAAGAACACACATGCAATAACACTAGTGGATCCATGTGTGGTCTTTGGGAAGTACACACATGCAATGACACTGGATCCATGTGTGGTTCATGGGAATAACACACATGCGATGACTCTAGCTATGGTTCATGAAAAGAGCAGACATGCAATGACACTGGTGGATCCATGTGTGGTTCATGGGAAGAACACACATGCGATGACACTGGGTGGATCCATGTGTGGTTTGTGAGAAGAACACACATGCAATGACTCCGGTGGATCCATGTGTGGTTCATGGGAAGAACACACATGCAATGACTCTGGTGGATCCATGTGTGGTCTATGAGAAAAACACACATGCAATGACACTAGTGGATCCATGTGTGGTTTGTGAGAAGAACACACATGCAATGACACTGGGTGTGGTTCATGATCTGGTTTGTGAGAAGAACACACATGCTGCAATGACCTGGTGGATCCGTGTGGTCTTTGGGAAGAACACATGCAATGACCTTGGATCCATGTGTGGTGCAGTGAGAAGAACACACATCCAATGACTCTAGCTGTGGTTCATGAAAGAGAGTGCAATGATATTGGTGGATCCATGTGTGGTTCATGGAAGAACACACATGCGATGACACTGGGTGGATCCATTCGTGGTTTGTGAGAAGAACACACATGCAATGACTCCGGTGGATCCATGTGTGGTTCATGGGAAGAACACACATGCAATGACACTGGGTGTTGTTCATGATATGGTTTGTGAGACGAACACACGTGCAATGGCACTGGTGGATCCATGTGTGGTCTTGGGAAGAACACACATGCGATGACACTGGGTGGATCCATGTGTGGTTTGTGAGAAGAACACACATGCAATGACTCCGGTGGATCCATGTGTGGTTCATGGGAAGAACACACATGCCATGACACTGTGTGGTTCATGATATGGTTTGTGAGAAGAACACACATGCAATGACACTAGTGGATCCATGTGGTCTGTGAGAAGAACACACATGCAATGACACAGGGTGTGGTTCATGAAATGGTTTATGAGAAGAACACACACGCAATGACCTTTGGTGGATCCATGTGGTCTTTGGGAAGAACACACATGCAATGACACTGGATCCATGTGTGTGCATGAGAAGAACACACATCCAATGACTCTAGTGTGGTTCATGAAAAGAGCGGACATGCAATGACATCGGTGGATCCATGTGTGGTTCATGGAAGAACACACATGCGATGACCTGGTGGATCCATGTGTGGTTTGTGAGAAGAACACACATGCAATGACTCCGGTGGATCCATGTGTGGTTCATGGGAAGAACACACATGCAATGACACTGGGTGTGGATCATGATATGGTTTGTGAGAAGAACACACATGCAATGACACTAGTGGATCCATGTGTGGTCTGTGAGAAGAACACACATGCAATGACACTGGGTGTGGTTCATCATATGGTTTGTGAGAAGAACACACATGCAATGACACTGGTGGATCCACGTGTGGTCTTTGGGAAGAACACACATGCAATGACACTGGATCCATGTGTGGTCTGTGAGAAGAACACACATCAAATGACTCTAGAAGTGGTTCATGAAATGATCAGACAAGCAATGACACTTTGGTGGATCCATGTGGTTCATGGGAAGAACACACATGCGATGACACTGGGTGGATCCATGTGTGGTTTGTGAGAAGAACACACATGCAATGACTCCGATGGATCCATGTGTGGTTCATGGGAAGAACACACATGCAATGACACTAGGTGTGGTTCATGATATGGTTTGTGAGAAGAACACACATGCAATAACACTAGTGGATCCATGTGTGGTCTGTGAGAAGAACACACATGCAATGACACTGGGTGTGGTTCATGATATGGTTTGTGAGAAGAACACACATGCAATAACACTAGTGGATCCATGTGTGGTCTTTGGGAAGTACACACATGCAATGACACTGGATCCATGTGTGGTCTGTGAGAAGAACACACATCCAATGACTCTAGCTATGGTTCATGAAAAGAGCAGACATGCAATGACACTGGTGGATCCATGTGTGGTTCATGGGAAGAACACACATGCGATGACACTGGGTGGATCCATGTGTGGTTTGTGAGAAGAACACACATGCAATGACTCCGGTGGATCCATGTGTGGTTCATGGGAAGAACACACATGCAATGACTCTGGTGGATCCATGTGTGGTCTGTGAGAAAAACACACATGCAATGACACTAGTGGATCCATGTGTGGTTTGTGAGAAGAACACACATGCAATGACACTGGGTGTGGTTCATGATATGGTTTGTGAGAAGAACACACATGCAATGACACTGGTGGATCCGTGTGTGGTCTTTGGGAAGAACACACATGCAATGACCTTGGATCCATGTGTGGTCTGTGAGAAGAACACACATCCAATGACTCTAGCTGTGGTTCATGAAAAGAGCAGACGTGCAATGATACTGGTGGATCCATGTGTGGTTCATGGGAAGAACACACATGCGATGACACTGGGTGGATCCATGCGTGGTTTGTGAGAAGAACACACATGCAATGACTCCGGTGGATCCATGTGTGGTTCATGGGAAGAACACACATGCAATGACACTGGGTGTGGTTCATGATATGGTTTGTGAGACGAACACACGTGCAATGGCACTGGTGGATCCATGTGTGGTCTTGGGAAGAACACACATGCGATGACACTGGGTGGATCCATGTGTGGTTTGTGAGAAGAACACACATGCAATGACTCCGGTGGATCCATGTGTGGTTCATGGGAAGAACACACATGCAATGACACTAGGTGTGGTTCATGATATGGTTTGTGAGAAGAACACACATGCAATGACACTAGTGGATCCATGCGTGGTCTGTGAGAAGAACACACATGCAATGACACTGGGTGTGGTTCATGATATGGTTTGTGAGAAGAACACACATGCAATGACACTAGTGGATCCGGGTGTGGTCTTTGGGAAAAACACACATGCAATGACACTGGATCCATGTGTGGTCTGTGAGAAGAACACACATCCAATGACTCTAGCTGTGGTTCATGAAAAGAGCAGACATGCAATGACACTGGTGGATCCATGTGTGGTTCATGGGAAGAACACACATGCGATGACACTGGGTGGATCCATGTGTGGTTTGTGAGAAGAACACACATGCAATGACTCCGATGGATCCATGTGTGGTTCATGGGAAGAACACACATGCAATGACACTAGGTGTGGTTCATGATATGGTTTGTGAGAAGAACACACATGCAATAACACTAGTGGATCCATGTGTGGTCTGAGAGAAGAACACACATGCAATGACACTGGGTGTGGTTCATGATATGGTTTGTGAGAAGAACACACATGCAATAACACTAGTGGATCCATGTGTGGTCTTTGGGAAGTACACACATGCAATGACACTGGATCCATGTGTGGTCTGTGAGAAGAACACACATCCAATGACTCTAGTTGTGGTTCATGAAAAGAGACGTATATGCAATTACTCTGGTGGATCCATGTGTGGTTCATGGGAAGAACACACATGCGATGACACTGGGTGGATCCATGTGTGGTTTGTGAGAAGAACACACATGCAATGACTCCGGTGGATTCATGTGTGTTTCATGGGAAGAACACACATGCAATGACACTGGGTGTGGTTAATGATATGGTCTGTGAGAAGAACACCCATGCAATGACACTGGTGGATCCATGTGTGGTCTATGAGAAAAACAGACATGCAATGACACTTGGTGTGGTTCATGATATGGTTTGTGAGAAGAACACACATGCAATGGCACCGGTGGATCCATGTGTGGTCTTTGGGAAGAACACACATGCAATGACACTGGATCCATGTGTGGTCTGTGAGAAGAACACACATCCAATGACTCTAGATGTGGTTCATGAAAAGAGCAGACATGCAATGACACTGGTGGATCCATGTGTGGTTCATGGGAAGAACACACATGCGATGACACTGGGTGGATCCATGTGTGGTTTGTGAGAAGAACACACATGCAATGACTCCGATGGATCCATGTGTGGTTCATGGGAAGAACACACATGCAATGACACTAGGTGTGGTTCATGATATGGTTTGTGAGAAGAACACACATGCAATAACACTAGTGGATCCATGTGTGGTCTTTGGGAAGTACACACATGCAATGACACTGGATCCATGTGTGGTCTGTGAGAAGAACACACATCCAATGACTCTAGCTATGGTTCATGAAAAGAGCAGACATGCAATGACACTGTGGATCCATGTGTGGTTCATGGAAGAACACACATGCGATGACACTGGGTGGATCAATGTGTGGTTTGTGAGAAGAACACACATGCAATGACTCCGGTGGATCCATGTGTGGTTCATGGGAAGAACACACATGCAATGACTCTGGTGGATCCATGTGTGGTCTGTGAGAAAAACACACATGCAATGACACTAGTGGATCCATGTGTGGTTTGTGAGAAGAACACACATGCAATGACACTGGGTGTGGTTCATGATATGGTTTGTGAGAAGAACACACATGCAATGACACTGGTGGATCCGTGTGTGGTCTTTGGGAAGAACACACATGCAATGACCTTGGATCCATGTGTGGTCTGTGTGAAGAACACACATCCAATGACTCTAGCTGTGGTTCATGAAAAGAGCAGACGTGCAATGACACTGGTGGATCCATGTGTGGTTCATGGGAAGAACACACATGCGATGACACTGGGTGGATCCATGCGTGGTTTGTGAGAAGAACACACATGCAATGACTCCGGTGGATCGATGTGTAGTTCATGGGAAGAACACACATACAATGACACTGGGTGTGGTTCATGATATGGTCTGTGAGAAGAACACACATGCAATGCCACTGGTGGATCCATGTGTGGACTGTGAGAAGAACACACATGCAATGACACTGGGTGTGGTTCATGATATGGTTTGTGAGATGAACACACGTGCAATGGCACTGGTGGATCCATGTGTGGTCTTGGGAAGAACACACATGCAATGACACTGGATCCATGTGTGAACTGTGAGAAGAACACACATCCAATGACTCTAGCTGTGGTTCATGAAAAGAGCAGACATGCAATGACACTGGTGGATCCATGTGTGGTTCATGGGAAGAACACACATGCGATGACACTGGGTGGATCCATGTGGTTTGTGAAGAACACACATGCAATGACTCCGGTGGATCCATGTGTGGTTCATGGGAAGAACACACATGCAATGACACTGGGTGTGGTTCATGATATGGTTTGTGAGAAGAACACACATGCAATGACACTAGTGGATCCATGTGTGGTCTGTGAGAAGAACACACATGCAATGACACTGGGTGTGGTTCATGATATGGTTTGTGAGAAGAACACACATGCAATGACACTGGTGGATCCACGTGTGGTCTTTGGGAAGAACACACATGCAATGACACTGGATCCATGTGTGGTCTGTGAGAGGAACACACATCCAATGACTCTAGTTGTGGTCCATGAAAAGAGCAGACATGCAATGACACTGGTGGATCCATGTGTGGTTCATGGAAAGAACACACATGCGATGACACTGGGTGGATCCATGTGTGGTTTGTGAGAAGAACACACATGCAATGACTCCGGTGGATCCATGTGTGGCTCATGGGAAGAACACACATGCAATGACTCTGGTGGATCCATGTGTGGTCTATGAGAAAAATACACATGCATTGACACTGGTGGATCCGTGTGTGGTTTGTGAGAAGAACACACATGCAATGACACTGGGTGTGGTTCATGATATGGTTTGTGAGAAGAACACACATGCAATGACACTGCTGGATCCGTGTGTGGTCTTTGGGAAGAACACACATGCAATGACCTTGGATCCATGTGTGGTCTGTGAGAAGAACACACATCTAATGACTCTAGCTGTGGTTCATGAAAAGAGCAGACATGCAATGACACTAGTGGATCCATGTGTGGTTCATGGGAAGAACACACATGCGATGACACTAGGTGGATCCATGCGTGGTTTGTGAGAAGAACACACATGCAATGACTTCGGTGGATCCATGTGTGGTCTGTGAGAAGAACACACATGCAATGACACTGGGTGTGGTTCATGATATGGTTTGTGAGAAGAACACACATGCAATAACACTGGTGGATCCATGTGTGGTCTGTGAGAAGAACACACATGCCATGACACTGGGTGTGGTTCATGATATGGTTTGTGAGAAGAACACACGTGCAATGGCACTGGTGGATCCATGTGTGGTCTTTGGGAAGAACAAACATGCAATGACACTGGATCCATGTGTGGTCTGTGAGAAGAACACACATGCAATGACACTGGGTGTGGTTCATGATATGGTTTGTGAGAAGAACACACATGCAATAACACTGGTGGATCCATGTGTGGTCTGTGAGAAGAACACACATGCCATGACACTGGGTGTGGTTCATGATATGGTTTGTGAGAAGAACACACGTGCAATGGCACTGGTGGATCCATGTGTGGTCTTTGGGAAGAACACACATGCAATGACACTGGATCCATGTGTGGTCTGTGAGAAGAACACACATCCAATGACTCTAGCTGGGGTTAGTGAAAAGAACACACATTCAATGACACTGGTGGATCCATGTGTGGTTCATGGGAAGAACACACATGCGATGACACTGGGTGGATCCATGTGTGGTTTGTGAGAAGAACACACATGCAATGACTCCGGTGGATCCATGTGTGGTTCATGGGAAGAACACACATGCAATGACTCTGGTGATATGTGGTTTGTGAGAAGAACACACATGCAATGAATCTATCTGTGGTTAATGAGAAGAGCAGACATGCAATGACACCGGTGGATCCATGTGTGGTTTGTGAGAAGAACACACTTGCAATGACACTGGGTGTGGTTCATGATATGGTTTGTAAGAAGAACACACATGTAATGACTCTAGCTGTGGTTTGTGAAAAGAGCACGCATGCGATGACTCTAGTTGTGGTTCATGGGAAGAGCAGACATACAATGACACTGGTGGATCCATGTGTGGTTCATGGGAAGAACACACATGCAACGACACCGGTGGATCCATGTGTGGTCTGTGGGAAGAACACGCATGCAATGCCACTGGTGGATCCATGTGTGGTTCATGGGAAGAACACACATGCAATGACACAGGTGATATGTGGTCTGTGAGAAGAACACACATGCAATGACTCTAGCTGTGGTTAATGAAAAGAGCTGACATGTAATGACACCGGTGGATCCATGTGTGGTTCAAGGGAAGAACACACATGCAATGACACTGGGTGTGGTTCATGATATGGTCTGTGAGAAGAACACACATGCAATGACACTGGTGGATCCATGTGTGCTCTGTGAGAAGAGCAAACATGCAATGACACCGGTGGATCCATGTGTGGTTTGTGAGAAGAACACACATGCAATGACACTGATGGATCCATGTGTGGTCTTTGGGAAGAACACACATGCAATGACACTGGTGCTATGTGGTCTGTGAGAAGAACACACATCCAATGACTCTAGCTCTGGTTCATGAAAAGAGCAGACATGCAATGACACTGGTGGATCCATGTGTGGTTCATGGGAAGAACACACATGCAATGACACTAGTGGATCCATGTGTGGTCTGTGGGAAGAGAAGACATGCAATGACACTGGTGGATCCATGTGTGGTTCATGGGAAGAACACACATGCAATGACACTGGTGGATCCATGTGTGGTCTGTGAGAAGAACACACATGCAATGACACTAGGTGTGGTTCATGATATGGTTTGTGAGAAGAACACACATGCAATGACACTGGTGGATCCATGTGTGGTCTTTGGGAAGTACACACATGCAATGACACTGGATCCATGTGTGGTCTGTGAGAAGAACACACATCCAATGACCCTAGCTATGGTTCATGAAAAGAGCATACATGCAATGACACTTCTGGATCCATGTGTGGTTCATGGGAAGAACACACACGCGATGACACTGGGTGGATCCATGTGTGGTTTGTGAGAAGAACACACATGCAATGACACCGGTGGATCCCTGTGTGGTTCATGGGAAGAACACACATGCAATGACTCTGGTGATATGTGGTTTGTGAAAAGAACAGACATGCAATGACTCTAGCTGTGGTTAATGAGAAGAGCAGACATGCAATGACACCGGTGGATCTATGTGTGGTTTGTGAGAAGAACACACATGCAATGACACTGGGTGTGGTTCATGATATGGTTTGTAAGAAGAACACACATGCAATGACTCTAGCTATGGTTTGTGAAAAGAGCACGCATGTGATGACTCTAGCTGTGGTTCATGGGAAGAGCAGACATACAATGACACTGGTGGATCCATGTGTGGTTCATGGTAAGAACACACATGCAATGACACTGGTGGATCCATGTGTGGTTTGTGAGAATAACAGACATGCAATGACTCTAGCTGTGGTTAATGCGAAGAGCAGACATGCAATGACACCGGTGGATCCATGTGTGGTTTGTGAGAAGAACACACATGTAATGACACTGGGTGTGGTTCATGATATGGTTTGTAAGAAGAACACACATCCAATTTCTCTAGCTGTGGTTCATGAAAAGAGCATGCATGCGATGACTCTAGATGTGGTTCATGGGAAGAGCAGACATACAATGACACCGGTGATATGTGGTCTGTGAGAAGAACACACATGCAATGACTCTAGCCGTGGTTCATGAAAAGAGCAGACATGCGATGACACTAGTGGATCCATGTGTGGTTTGTGAGAAGAACACACATGCAATGACACCGGTGGATCCATGTGTGGTTCGTGGGAAGAACACACATGCAATGACACTGGTGATATGTGGTTTGTGAGAAGAACACACATCCAATGACTCTAGTGGATCCTTACGTGGTTTATGAGTGGTTTATGAGAAGAACACATATCCAATGAACTCTTGTGGATCTATCTTGGCATAATTTGATGTATGCCATGATGTATTTCATTGTGCAAGACACTCACTTTCCATTTTTATACTACTCAGTATCGCCCTTGGTTTTATGTGGTACTACTCAGTTTTGCCCCCCCTCTCTCTCTATCTTTCGTAGAAGCACAAATCTGTGCTCACCCTGTCTGCTACTCCCCGATTGGTTATCACAGTTGTCACGCGGATCGTGCGCACCAGCCGTTGATTCTGTGCGATCCAAGATAATCGTTGTACATGTCGTGCCCTTCATAGTACAGCACGAGACAGCACGGACGTTTCCCTCAGCGAGACTTCTACAAGAAGGAACACGATGCCGTCCATGGAAAAAGTCGTCGAGCGGTCATGTCATGTTTAATCAAGTCTGAAAAACCTACTACTGCTACTACTACGCTACAACGCATGCGTCATCGAGTGCACGATCATCGATGGACAGCTGCAATTTATTGCCACTTGATTTTAATAAGACATATCCCATTTTTTACGTAGCGGCTCTCAATCGCCAATTTTAGGGCCGTGTCAAACTTCGTACATAGAAATTGTGTGTGCGCCCTTTGCATGCGGCTCAATACAGAACTACCATGCATGGCCCGGGAAAAAACGTGACGTACCGTGCGCGTGTCGCGGTGCATGGTGCAGTCGACTACGCGGCGAGTTGCACGGTGGTGCAACGAAACGTGCCTTGCTTTTATCCACCCACTCTCGCTCACTGTCCCCACGCAACCCTCTCCACTGTCCCACCAGCATCCGCAAACTCCCGAGAATACCCCGTCCGTGCCGGCGATGGCCGAGGAGGATAAGGTGGCCATCATCGCCTCCGTAGCCACCGACGAGGAGGCCCTGGTCTCCTCGCCGGTCCCCCTCGACGCGTTGAAAGCAGCCGCTGTCCCTTTCCAGGCCCCAGTGGAGGCATCGATGGCAGCCGCCGTTCCCGTCCAGGCCCCCGTCCCAGCTATCGACGGAGCCGCCGAAGAGGAGCCCCCGCCGGCAAGGAGGCCCCCGCCGGTCACAAGCAGATCACGCACTTCTTGGGCACCTACGATCCAGAAAAGTACATCGCTCCACTGAACCCCTACGACACCGGCATCGATGACCTATGGTCGAAGGTAACTAGGGTTTGCTCCCCTCCCCTGGTTCTTCTACCGTTTGTTAGAAATAATGCGCTAATCTATTTAAAATTTAGCTGGTATTGTCATGTTTAATATTCTAGAATTAATCATGGAAATTGTGCCTAATTATCCAACACCGTTCCCATCGTTGGATGCTAGATCTTGGTTTATTAGGATTCGCTTGTTCGCATTTCGATTGCTCGATCTTCTTACACCATCTACTCCCCCATTTTCTCTTTCTTCCAATAGGTTTCCGGCATCGACGTCTGCAGCGATGACGAGTCCATTCACACCAAGGCTCGTTAGGTGCCAAGGAGGCTGCGGGCCGGCAAGTACGACGGCTTACTCACGCCCCCTACTACAGCTGCCCCTTCCGCAAGGGGGCGTCTACTGCTTGACGAGTCATGCCGCCGGCGGCACCATCTTGAACACCTTACTAAAGCATGCAGAGGCCACGGGCTCCGGCATTCACAAAAGCGGCAAGCCCGAGCCCGCGAACATCAACGCCTACATCGCTGAACACCGTGCTCTTGGCATTCACCTCCGAAACCTCCAGCGGGTGGCCATCAAACAGGGTCGCATGCCTCCAATCATACCCAAGGCCAAGAAACTGGGCAGCAAGAAGTGGCGGAGGCGCAAGAAGGAGATGGAGGCGCTGGCGAATGAACGGGTTGGATGTCTCCTTGAATGTATCTGCATCTGCCACGGCTGCTGCTGCTAAGCAGCTTCTTTTGATTTTCTATATTTTGCTTGCATCCTATTTCTGGCTGAATGCATCGAACCCCGTTAAGCAACCTACTTTCTATCGCTATATCCTATTTAGCTGCGCACAGCTATATCTACATTTGTTTTGTTTTCTGAATGAATGTATTATGCCTGGTGTGATTTGCTGCTCTAGATTTGCTACCTGATCGGAGGCAAAAAGAGGTCCAAAAGGGAACGAATAATCGAAGTGAGAATCTTCTCTAGATTTGCTACCAATTTGGGCAAAATGAAACATATCTGTTTAGCGAGAGAGGAAAAGGGCACTGTTTCAAACTGCCAGTTAAGAAGCTACCATCTTGACAAGCTACAAGACACATACATAAACATAACACAACGAGGGTTAAATTTATTTTACTAGTATCACTTGATGCGCTAGACATCTTGGCAAGCTAACTGAGCTCCACAAAACAGAAACAGAAACATAACACTGACAAGTAAAATTTAATTCACTCCTCATTAGACCACTTGACGTGCTTGCTATCATTCCAGGTACTCCACATCTGACGAACTGCTTTGTCCCAAATGGCATCTGACTTGGCTTTCCTATCTTCAGCGTCCTGCAGAACAATTAGCGGTGCATCACAGGCCTGATTGTTGCCGCTAGAAGATGCCGCCTCTCTGTTTGCCGCTTCAAATTTCGCAGCCTCTCTCTCAATTACCGCTTGAGATGCAGCCAATTCCTTTACATATTCAACTTCAAACTCAGCTATTCGGTATTTTCTACAAAGGGCTCCCCTAAGCTCGTCTTCCCTCTTGCAAATAGGGCAAAACACGAGGTAACGTTGAAAAAAATAGATCTTCTTGTACAGCTGGTAGGTCACGTAAGCATCTATGGATGCATACTTCAGGTTTATATCAGACAACGGCCACTCGTTCCAGAAATCGTTCCTATCCTTAGAGAAATCTTCCTTCATTGTGACGTACGACTCATCGAGAATTCTAGTTGCGAGTGATGCCATTCCATCCTTCTTCCTGCCCCCTAGGATCTTGACAAGATTCTAAATATCGATCCAGTTGTGCACAGGAATTATAATTTCCTCTTGATACAATTTTGAAAAATCAGTTGTTGTGTCGACAGTGCAGAAAACAATTCCCTTTTTTCAAGGAACTGGCGCAGCACCGGACATTTCCTGTCAGTCCTGAAAGTATGTAGTTTGTCATCACCAAAATTTGTAACTACAAATATTTTGTCAATGCAAGATCACCATCTCAATATAATTTTGAAAAGTTTAGTAAATGTAAGATCAAGACTCTCAACATTGTATTGTCATAATTTATTCGGTTTTGCTATTTCTCAGTCGACTGAACGAGTTGCACATTTCTTTTAACTATGGTTGCACTTTTCTTAGGTGATTGAAACTAAATTTTTTTTCAGTCGATTGAGACATAGGTAAACCCTAATTTATTTGGTCCTAAGTAAAATCCAGTAGTTGCAAGATGAGCAAGTGGATAAAGAACAAGAGGAGAAAACCCTAAAAGCGGTTAGCTACAGAGAGCAGATCTACAAACCGGGAGAGGTGGTAGACGAGGACGTGTTTCCGCATGGCAAGTTGAACGACGGCGACTTCACTCCCTTCATATGGGTGCTCCGGGGTGTACTCGAGGTCCAATCCCACAAACTTGTCCTCGTCTATCCCAAGCCAACTCTCGTACATCCTCAGGACACGCACCACTGTCTCCTCCTCGTTGGTGTAGACAATGTCTATCTTCTTGTTGTCATGGGTAGTGAAGCTTGTCTCTAGAGTGCGTAGGTCTTCCATGGCGACAAGGAGAAGACGGGAAGAAGATAGTAGATGACAGGAAGAAGAAGAGTGGTTTCTGCGAGGCAGGGGAATGGTGGAACCGTCAATGCGCTTTTATGGTAGGGGTTAACGATTGGGACGGAAGTCCAAGGAGAGACGCGTGGCGGTGGCCGTTCCAGCTTCTGAGTAAACAAAAAATAATTATAACGCCGATACATGGGACCTATTTTGTCACGTCCATACACTAGGTAGGGGGTGTTGTCCCATCCACTGTGCCAACACTGCAAGCCTACGTGACAGCCACCCCGCCTAAGCGACGGGAGCGACATAACGGCGAACTGACAGGGGGGCCCAACTTGACGCCCGTTAGCCTGATTTTTTGTATTGAAACATAAAGTTGAATTCGTGCCGAAAAAGACCCTCTAAGTATTTGGCACACCAACTGTAGTCATCCCGGCTGATTTCAGGGAACTTGGGTACCGCGTTGCCTGTACACCCCAACTTTCGGGCCGCAAAATGATATTCTCCTATGTAGGAGGAGGGATCTTGCCGAGAGGATACTCTTGCCTTGACTTTGTCCTGGACTACGGTGTGCCGCGTGTATTGGTGCACCGGTCTGTCCGCTAGGGTGAGCTTCAGCCCGACGCCTTTGCCCGCCCTGCTAGTTCTCAGTCTCACGGAGTAGTTCGTTACGCGCTCTTCCTCCCTCGGTTGTAGTCTCTCTGGTTGTGTGGGTGTGTGCAGTTCGATGTTGTAAGCTAGGTTCAACACTTTGTATCCTTATCGCCGTTCAGGTGTTATTAATTTAATGCTGGGCATTTTGGCCTGTTATCTAAAAAAACTTGTTTAGTTTGCACAAGTACATAGGTGACTGGAGATTACAAGAGCATAAATGGAAACCAAAATAGAAACCCAAGCTTTCTATCAATTACATTTACACCTATGCTTCCTGATTAAGTTTATTAGCAGTTCATTAATTAAAGAAAATATATTCATCAACTAACCCTCATCACATTGTGGTGTCAATAGCTTTAGTGCTAGTTCAGGGTAGCATTCCTACTGCTCAGGAACATTAGACAAATAAAATAGGTCCGGCAAGCAAGGTGGAGTGCCAGCACTTGGTCTTAATCCCAGTATGGGCAACATTGAGGCGGTGATTAATATAACACAGACCTACGTTTATAAATGGTTTCGGACAAAGAGAATAGCGGAGCAGGTTCATGCCCTCCTACCTATCCAAAAAATCAAGAAAACATGAGCAGCATTATCAACAAAAAACTGAGTTTTCATGTTCTCCACACTAAGCCAGATTCACTAACTTATTAACTAAGGAACACAATTCAGCAACCACCAGAGAACCTGCACTCCCTTCTTGGAAAGAAACTGGAGATAGTAAGGAGCCAAAAATGCTTACATGGAAGAGAGCTAGAGTGACCAGTGAACTTGGAGAACTGCCCTTTGTCCAGAGGTAGCTACGAGTGGTGGGTGGCGGCCTGGGGCTTGGTCTGCTTGCAGGAGGTTAACTCGGAGAAGAAAAATTTCTCATTGCACACGCCACAGTAAATTCGAATCTGGCACCTTGTTCCTTTTTAAAAAAATTCTCACATCTAGGCGCCCAACCCAAGAACCACCACAGATCCTCCAAGAAACCATCTCCCGGCACCAAAATCATAGTGAAATATGCGGCACCGGCGCAAAGATTTGTACTCGGGAGCCAGCTATCGCCATCTTCGCCTCCGGTCGATTTGTCTCAATTGGGGATGACCTTCTGCGAGGCTCGATCTGGAGTTGGTAGAGGAAGGATACGAAGAGTACATGGAAAGCTTCACAAATGGAGGAGATGAGGCAGATGGGGAGCCTTGGAGGTTGCGAGGCGGTGGCGGCAACTGAATCGAGGGAGAATGGGAGAGAGGCGGGGAATAGTTCCACAGGCTGAGACTCGATGTTGTTTATCCCTGTGAAATGGACGTGATTGGAGGGGTATAGGCCGGGGTGGGATACCGACGTGGTTTAACTGAAGACGTTTTTAGGTTTGGCCGAGATAAAACCCCTGCGAGACCAATCCCGGCTGACCCACGGGGATTAGGCTCTGATCCCGACCGGGCTGGGATTAAACGAACAAAGCCTAAGGCTTTGTTCGGTTTGCATGGAACTGATCCCCGAAGGGCTTTGTTCGGTTTGCATGGAACTGATCCCCGAAGGGAACCAATCCGCACGTGGATTGGGTGATCCACTGGTGTTACCCGATCCCCAGCTAACCCGTCCCATCAATTCCCCCATGGGATTTGGCTTATTCGGTTAATCCCCATTGGGAAATGACAAGGAATAGTACTAGTAGTAATACATATACTCTATATCAAATATCAATATCAATCTCACATCCATCACCAGTTGTCATTTTCTGGCCAATGTTTAAGTAAACAACTTAAAACATATCAATATTACACATGTGTCTGCTCTAACCAGCATAAGCAAGCGATCAACATTGAACTATAACCTACAGTTACAGAATCATCTACATCACCTCTGGAATAACTATGTATCAAGTAAAAGAACTTGTTATTATCACTTACAACCAATTTACAACAATATATACGACAAGCTATTGGTGTTTAAGTACAACATCCTTTGCTAGCAGTGCCAACAGTAGATCGGCTAGCGTCAACATCATCACCTGGCATTATTAATTTATAAGAATTATATCAGTTAGCAAGAACTTCCATAACAATGAGACCAAAATACAATAACTGCATAATAAAAGAAAAATAGAAGTAGCTGCACAAAGATGAGATTCCTCCAAATCTCTTGCACTACTGAGATGATGCTCCACACACACACTAAATGTATTCACTCTGACCCTCTAGTTCTTGTAAACGCCAAATTTACTATATAACTTTAACTAACAGTACTAGAAACCATAGAAAAAAAATCAATTAGGACATAAATTAAGCATACAAAGGCTACACCTCAAGCAACAAATTCTTATAATGACTTCAAGATCAATATGAATGAGAAGGCAAGACAGTGAAAGCCGAGTACCCTGTTAATATGTCAGCAATAATGACATGAAAATTTAACACCGCACCTCAATGACAAGTAAAGATGTAGCTAGTTAAACACAAGTGCTATATGACTTGTTTAGTTTGGAGACCGGTAACAGTCTTGACCGTTCAACCCTGCCCACTCCCGCGAGCAGCAGGGCGAACCCTAGCGTGGCCGCCGCCTTCCACCACCTCCCCGCCCCTCCTCCTTCTCCTCATCGCCGCTAGGGGACGGCTCCGGGCAAAGCCCCGGGAGCATCGGTGGCGGCAGGGCCTGCTTCCCCTCTCGCTTGGCAGCGGCAGCACTTTGGTACGGTGGTGGCCACGACCGGCGCGAGCTGGTGCTCGATCTGGACAGCGGAGGGCGCGATCTGGCGCGCGGCCACGGCTTGGGCTGGCGGCGGATGCGGCTTCGAGTCGAGATCCTGGCTAGGGGTGTGGTAGGGCGGCCGTTCCTGGCTGCCTCGAGGTCGGGCAGGGGTAGGGGCTCCGGCCCCGTCTCGAGCCCCAACCGCCTGCCCCAGATCCAATGGCGCCGGCGGCCATGGGGTCGCAGGTCGTCGATATGGAAGGGGAACATCTCCCCATCATCTCGCCTGTCTTCGAAGACCTTGCAAAGGTGACCCTTGATGTTTCTCTAGTTCTTCGGTGCGCTCAACTAGGTTTCCGGAGCGGCGACCCTGGTCTATGGGAGCCTCTTGGTTGGCGGACGTGCTAGGGGCTTTAGTGCTGGCCGGGGGCCATGGCTGTGTGGATGGCCTGGTGCCTGGTGAGCGATTCCCCATGACAGTGGTGTGGTCGTCATCTTGGCGGCGTGCTTCGCCCTGTGTAGGAGGAGGGATCTTGCCGAGAGGAGACTCTTGCCTTGACTTTGTCCTGGACTACGTTGTGCCGCGTGTATTGGTGCACCGGTCTGTCCGCTAGGGTGAGCTTCAGCCCGACGCCTTTGCCCGCCCTGCTAGTTCTCAGTCTCGCCAGAGTAGTCCGTTAGGCGCTCTTCCTCCCTCAGTTGTAGTCTCTCTGGTTGTGTGGGTGTGTGCAGTTCGATGTTGTAAGCTAGGTTCGGCACTTTGTATCCTTATCGCCGTTCGGGTGTTATTAATTTAACGCCGGGCCTTTTTGACCTGTTATCTAAAAAAAACTTGTTTAGTTTGCACAAGTACACAGGTGACTGAAGATTACAAGAGCATAAATGGACAACAAAATAGAAACAGAAGCTTGCTATCAATTACATTTACACCTGATTAAGTTTATTAGCAGTTCATTAATTAAAATATATGCATCAACTAACCCTCATCACATTGTGGTGTCAATAGCTTTAGTACCAGTTCAAGGTAGCATTCCTAGTGCTCAGGAATATTGGACAAATAAAATAGGTCCCGCAAGCAATGTGAAGTGCTAGCACTTGGTCTTAATCCAGTATGGACAATATTGAGGCGGTGATTAATATAACACAGACCTACGTTTAGAAATGGTTTCGGACGGAGATAATAGCGGAGCAGGTTCATGCCCTCCTACCTATCCAAAAAATCAAGAAAACATGAGCAGCATTATCAACAAAAAACTGAGTTTTTATGTTCTCCACACTAAGCCAGATTCACTAACTTATTAACTAAGGCAACACAATTCAGCAACCACCAGAGAACATGCACTCCCTTCTTGGAAAGAAACTGGAGATAGTAAGGACCCAAGTATGCTTACATGGAAGAGAGCTGGAGTGACCAGTGAACTTGGAGAACTGCCCTTTGTCCAGAGGCAGCTACGAGTGGTGGGTGGCGGGGTCTGCTTGCAGGAAGTCAACTCGGAGAAGAACAATTTCTCATTGCACACGCTATAGTAAATTCGAATCTGGCACCTTGTTCCTTTTTCAAAAATCTCTCACATCCAGGCGCCCAACCCAAGAACCACCACAGATCCTCCAAGGAACCATCTCCTGGCACCCAAATCATAGTGAAATATGCGGCGCCGGCGCAAAGATTTGTACTCGGGAGACAGCTGTCGCCGTCATCGCCTCCGGCCGATTTGTCTCAGGGTCGCTCCCGGTCAGGGATGACCTTCTGCGAGGGTTGATCTGGAGTTGGTAGAGAAAGGAGACGAAGAGTACATGGAAAGCTTCGCAGATGGAGGAGATGAGGCGGATGGGGAGCGTCGGATGTTGTGAGGCAGCGGCGGCTGAATTGCGGGAGAATGAGAGAGAGGCGGGGAATAGTTCCACGGGCTGAGACTCGATGTTGTTTATCCCTGCGAAATGGACGGGATTGGACGGGTATAGGCCATGGTGGGATACCGACGTGGTTTAACCGAAGACGTATTTAGGTTTGGCCGGGATAAAACCCCTGCGAGACCAATCCCGGCTGACCCACGGGAATTAGGCTCTGATCCCGGCCGGGCTGGGATTAAACGAACAAAGCCTAACTGTTTGACCGGGCTTGTGGCTACAGGTGACAAGCCCGAACAAATTGAGATTTCGCGAAAAAATGGCAGTTTTTTAAATGGCAGGTTAGGCATAATCGGAGGAAAATAATAGGTGAGCGCTACATGTCCCTGGGGATAACTCCCCTCGATCCCGCGGGTCCCCTAGCTGCCACGTGTCCCAAAAACAAACTTAAATCCCGCTTTTGCTACAAAACTTCCCGTTTTGCTATAAATAGGCCCGCTTTTGCTACATGTAGCAGAAAATGGTTCGTCTCAGAAATATAACAGATAGATTGGATCTTACCGGAGAGTTCGTTGGAGACCTCGCCGGTAACCTTGTAGTAAAAAAATATATCCTAATGTAGCAAAACCAACTTCGCCGGAGACACCGCCGGAGACGCTCGGCGGAAAAAACGCCGCCGTAGACCTCGTAGCATAAAATTTACACTATTGTAGCAAAACCACAAAACGGTGGTAGCAAACAAATTGTGGTAATGTAGCAAAAAAAATCTCGCCGGAGACATCGCTGGAGATCTTGTAGCAAAAAAAAATTGCTACCTACCAAAATGACTTCTCCGGAGATTATAGCCGATCATCTTGTAGCAAAAGTTTTACAATATTATAGCAGAAACACACAACAGTTAGAGCAAAATATATATATATATATATATATATATATATATATATATATATATATATATATATATATATATCAAAATCCCGCGGTGTAGAAAAAATCCACAACATGAAAATTTGCCGCTCTATCCGTAGCAAATTTGCTGGCCGTCAGTAGCAACGATGATGGCCGTCGGTAGTTAAAACGCCGACTGTGTGTAGCAAAATCTCCCGGTGTACGGCGGCTGGAGTGGTGGAGGCAGAGGGTCTATCCCTGCAGCACGCACGATGGACGAGGCGCACATCCTCCTCGACGCCAGTGGTGCGACAACCGCAGTGGTGGAGGCGGAAGGTCCGTCCATGGCGCGGCGGAGTGCTCGGCAGTGGCGGAGCAGCCCAGCGCCCCCATGGCGCGGCGGAGCGCTCGGCAAAGGCGGAGCAGCCCAGTCCCCCCATGGCGCGGCGGAGCGCTCGACAAGGGCGGAAGCAGCCGGAGGAGGCGGACAGCATGGCGCCCTCCGTCGCGCAACTGGGAGGGGGGGCGGGCCGGGGCGAAGCAGGATGAGGGCGGCGTGTCGTCGGAGGTACAGGAGGAGGCGGTGGCTGTGGCTGCACGTCCACAAGACACGGGAGAGAGACTCACTGGGAGAAGATAAGATGGATTCGCATTGTAATGGGGCCCACCACGAGACCTACAGAGAGTCAGCTCGCAGGACGGAAGGGCCCGACCCGGGGGATGAGATCGTTCGATCCCCCGGTGGAGGGGTATCATTTTTCGAAATAATAGCGCATCGTGAAATTTTGGTCTAGGACCACGTACATAGACACATGGATTTTAGAATCAAATCAAAATAGTTGGCTAATCAAAAAAAATAGTTGGGTATTGCTTTCTGATTTTTGTCAAAATTTTGGTCTAGGACCACGTACATAGACACATGGATTTTAGAATCAAATCAAATTAAGGGGAGTTTCTTGAGTAAATGGCAAATTCCAATATTATTAATATTTATGGCAACTATGTCATATAAAATGGCTCAATGTAGAGGTTTTCATTTTTCGATTTTTTTAAAAATTAGTTATGATTTTTAAACTGTGGTCAAACTATAGTTGACGAAAGGACGGAAAGAGGACAGGAAGCTAATACATGCAACCACTTGGTGAATTTAGCCTACAATGTGGTGTAGTATCTTAGCAACATGGTTTCGTCATGTTCTAAAAAGGATTTTTGGCACCTTCTTCATAAAAAGCATATATTTTCCTTAAATGAATAAAAACATGATTTTTTGATCAAACTGTTTAAAATACCTAATGAAAACATTCTTCTTTCAGGACATGATGCACATGTGTGCCAAATATGAGCTGATTTGAACACTGATGAACGAGCCATCAACCTTGTGCATGGTAGCTCATTTGTGAGAGGGCTTTTCTTGAATAAAATGCTCAATGCAAACATTCGTTTCCCTGCCATGGCACGGCCATGTGCCAACTGGTTGCATCTCAAAAGCTTGCGACCCACACCCACCTCTTATAAATTTTTTTTTTATATCGATTTAGACGAAAGTGGACCAAAATTGAAATATAGCTACATGATAGTTTGGTCGGTTACATAATAGTTTGGTCGTAATTTTTTAAAATTTCATTTTTGTGTAAGAAGTAGTCATTTAATCAGTTTATCAAGATTCCACCCTAGATAAAAACGGTCAGGCTTGCCGCTTTGACCGAATTTTAAAGTTCAAAAAAATATGTTATGCACTCGATATCGCAGTTTTAGGAACCGGAACGGTTTACTATTTACTAGAAAAACCAGAATCAGAGATCTCGTCGGTCTTTTAAGCGCACTAGATCTGCCATCAGCGTACCGGATAAAACACGGCGAACTGCGGTCCAACGGCTGGTTTAATTAATGAAACCTGCGACGGTTCGACCGACTCAAATTTCTACAGGCTGAAAAAATTAAATCTGCGCGTGATGGGATTCGAACCATACGCCCACACGTCAGACCAACTAAACTCAGCTATCTCGTTTGGTTAGTAAATGTAGTACAATTAGTCTATTTATATACTCCCTCCATCCAGGTTTATTGGGCTACTAATAAAATTAGAAAATTCCAAAAAATTAGGCTAGATTTGCTACTTAATTCGTGGATTAATTGTCGATTTCTGTAAACCAGTCTCGTGGCAACCTTTTGTGCATGACTTCATGAGACTATCATATGCATGACATTGCATGTAACAGAGATTAATCCTCGTAGTTAATGAGAGGAAATCAGCAATTACTTCACCAATAGAATCCCACCTTGATCGCAGCGCTGCTCCGATTAAGTCCAATAAACCTGGATGGAGGAAGTACTGTGCTTTTACACCCTAGTAATAAAAGCACGTTTGTACCTTAAAAACCCGACACATGAACCGCTGTTAACCACTAGTCCGACCGGTGAACCACGAACCGAGAGGCACGCCGATTCGATCACGCCAGACCAACTAAACTATGCTCGATATGAGGTAAGATAAAAATTCACCAACATGAAAGTTATGCATATATTTGTGTTGGTGTATGTTACGGCTAGATATATTTAGTAGTTTAAGTTTATAATCCAATCTATCTCTAGTAGTCTACTTGCCCCCCAAGTCTTCGAGTACTATACAAACAGCCTAAAGGCTCACGATGTAATCACCTCTTACCTCTTGCAATATCAATACAATCTATACTTCCGCAATCTTTTATGGTATCAGAGCGGTTCACTCTGCTTAGGGTTTAGCCACTACTTCCGCCGCGCCGCCCTCGGCGAGATCGAGCTCTATGATCTCTGCCGAGGGCACCAAATCTCGTAGCTAGTTTTTCTTCCAATTTCTTAGATCGATTTAGTAGTTCTAGCAAATTTCTTTCTCATATTAGATCTATTTTTCTTTTAGCCACCAAAAACATCGTCCACAGCCGCATGTCGTCATCGCGCGCCTCTACTTCAACCTCGGTGTCGACTCAACTCCGACAAATCATCATCAATGATCGTGGCAAGAAGGCTCCACGCGGCACCCCAAGGAACGCCTTTCACGCGCTGCGTCGGCTGCTCCATCCTCACGTCGTCTCCACGCCGGCCCGTCTTCACCAACATCTACCGGGACGCACGTCCCTGAGTACGCGCATCACCATCAACAAAGTGTTGCACCTTCATCACCCGTGATCATCATCGCCGACAACCATCTACACCAACAACATCGCCACATCGTCGCCGCTAGCACCGATCGTGGTCATCGTCAACGCCAACAAGTTCTTCTCCACAAGCGACGTCGCACTCATACAAGCGGAAATATGGGTCTAATCCTCGAAATCGACTACCGCTACAATTCAATCGCCATCGACAACTACCACCGTCGTCTTTGTCCACCACGACCTTGTCACTAGAGTCGCAGTCTAATTTTTATTTGCACTAGTTTGTGCTCAGTTTTTCTTCTTTCAGCCATTTCGTCTACTCCGACACAGCGGGCACTTCTACACCGACCGTTTACGGAAAAAAATTACTCCTCAATCCTGCTCTAGCACGCATGGCTCATGATGGTCCCTGTCTTCGCACGTTCGATATTGGCAACACCGATGCATGCCTTCGTCCCCGACACGCTGCCGGGTCTAGCAAGCTTGGCATTGCGGGTCGAGCTACTTCGATCCAAACTACGTCTACCTCAACTATTACGACGAATTCTTCAGGCTCAACAACGACATCGACCACAACACAATAACATCATCGACTTCATTAACGGCGACAACTTCCCCAATGGCACCCTCGACCACAACTACAACGCCCTCACTCCCGGCTACATCGACATCGGCAACAAGGGCTACCATCTCACCTTCGGCTTATTCTCTAGTCAGACCGTCCGCGCACTACGGTTCTGACTGCGGGGGGGTGTTGTAGTATGTTACGGCTAGATATATTTGGTAGTTTAAGTTTGTAATCTAATTCTATCTCTAGTAGTCTCTTGCCCTCCAAATCTTCTAGTACTATATAAACAACCTAAGGGCTCACGATGTAATCATCTCTTACCTCTTGCAATATCAATACAATCTATACTTCCGGAATCTGAACCAAAATGATTTCTTTATCATCTTAGTCGGAGGTAATATGAAAAATTGATAGTGAAAGTATATTTTTAAATTTTTACACCTAGTTTGAAGTCGTTCCATTTATGTGAAGGCAAACATATAATAAGCCCATACTTCATACCTAAATCGACCCTCTAACGACACATAGGCCGTTGGCCCAGTTCGTGTACAAAATCATATGTAAAAAAAAGAGACGAATCACTTTCGCCTATTCCCAGCAGCGGTAAAAAAAAGTTTAATAAAATCCCATGCGAGTTGTTAACTGAATTGAATAGTTGCTGGTGGTTTGGGCGAGTTGTTTTGGTGGGAGAGGTAGCAGGCTGAAACTCCAGATTTAGCATTTTTGCTACTTATTTCTAACGAGCATAATGAGCTACTTACCTTCAAAAACTTGTGTGGTATTAAAAATTCAAATGGGTCATCCATGATATTAAAATTCAACAATTAATTTCCTTTCTTCACAGGATGAGGCCACATGATATTCAATGATAGTTTAGATCTACCACACTATTAATATGTCATCTATTAGGGCAGCACATCACCAAGGATAAACAATGACATTTTAATCTTGACAAAAAGCTACACAGTCGTGGACTAACGTTAATCTATGACGCTAGAAGTAATATGTCAATGATTACGACATTTAATGACAGTTCACAATTTTGTCATGGGGCCATTTTGTCACTAAATATGATTTATGTTGTAGTGCATTGATCCACCTGACGATATTGCATGTGTTTTTTCCCCTAAAAACACATTGATCCACGTGACCACACACACCCTAGTGGATTCTATGATGCAACTTCTGCCACCCTGGTGCAACATGCAATGTTGAAGATGCTTTTCTATGTGTTTTAGGTCATGGTTTGACACATGGATCCACTAGTGTCATTGCGTGTGTTATTTTCCTAAAACCACATTGATTGACTAGTTTTGTTGCATGTGTTATTTACCTAAAACACATTGATCAACTAGTTTCATTAATCCACATGACCACATTGCATGTGTGCTTTTCCTAAAACAACATTGATCCAATAGTGCCATTGATCCACATGACCACATTTCATGTGTTCTTTACCTAAAACCACACTGATCCATATGACCACACACACCAGTGGATTCTGTGATGCAACTTCTGTCACACTGGTGCAAGATGCAACGTTGAAGCTGCTTTCCTATGTGTTTTTGGTCTTCGTGACCATGGTTTGCCACATGGATCCATAAGAGTCATTATAAGTGTTCTTTTCCTAAAACCACATGGATCCACTAGATTAATTGCATGTGTTCTTTTCCTAAAACCACATTGATCCACTAGTGTCATTGCATGTGTTCTTTTCCTAAAACCACATTGATCCACTAGTTTCATTGATCCACATGACCACATTGCATGTCTTCTTTTTCTAAAACCACATTGATCCACTAGTGTAATTGCATGTGTTCTTTTCCTAAAACCACATTCATCCACTAGTGCCATTGCATATGTGTTCTTTTTCTAAACCACATTAATCCACTAGTGTCATTGATCCACATGACCACATTGCATGTGTTCTTTTCCTAAAACTACATTGAACCACATGACCACACACACTCCAGTTGATTCTATGATGCAACTTCTGCCACACTAGTGCAACATGTAATGTTGAAGCTGCTTTCCTATGTGTTTTTCGTCTCTGTGACCATGGTCTCACACTTGGATCCACTAGTGTCATTGCATCTGTTCTTTTCCTAAAACCACATTGATCCACTAGTGTCATTGCATGTGTTCTTTTCCTAAAACCAAATTATGGATCCACTAGTGTCATTGCATGTGTATTCTTTTCCTAAACTACATTGATCCACTAGTGTCATTGATCCACGTGACCACATTGCATGTGTTCTTTTCCTAAAACCACATCGATCCACTAGTGTCATTGATCCACATGACCACATATTGCATGTGTTGTTTTCCCAAAACCACATTGATCCACATGACCACACAAACTCTTGTGGTTTCTGTGATGTAACTTCTGCCACACTGGTGCAAAGTGCAATGTCGCAACTTCTTTCCTACGTGTTTTTGGTCTTTATGACCAGGGTTTGACACATGGATCCACTAGTGTCTTTACATGTGTTCTTTTCCTAAAACCACATTGATCCACTAGTGTAATTGCATGTGTTCTTTTCCTAAAACCACACTGATCCACAAGTGTCATTGCATTTGTGTTCTTTTCCTAAACCAAATTGACCCACTAGTGTCATTGATTCACATGACCACATTGCATGTGTTCTTTTCCTAAAACCACATTGATCCACATGACCATACACACTCCAGGGGATTCTATGATGCAATTTCTACCACACTGGTGCAACATGCAATGTGGAAGCTACTTTCCTATGTGTTTTTTGTCTCTGTGACCATGGTCTGACACATGGATCAACTAGTTCCATTGCATGTGTTCTTTTCCTAAAACCACATTGATCCACATGAGCACACACACTCCATGGATTCTATGACGCAATTTCTGCCACACCCGTGCAACATGCAATGTGGAAGCTACTTTCCTATGTGTTTTTCGTCTCCGTGACCATGGTCTGACACATGGATCCACTAGTGTCATAGCATGTGTTCTTTTCCTAAAACCACATTGATCCACTAGTGTCATTGCATCTGTTCTTTTCCAAAAAACAGATTATTGGTCCACTAGTGTCATTGCATGTGTGTTATTTTCCTAAACCACATTGATCCACTAGTGGCATTGATTCACGTGACCACATTGCATGTGTTATTTTCCTAAATCACATTGATGCACATGACCACACACACTCTAGTGGATTTTGTGATGAGACTTCTGCCAACTAGTGCAACATGCAATGTGGAAGATACTTTCCTATGTGTTTTGGTCTTTGTGACCATGGTTTGACACATGGATCCACTAGTGTCATTGCATGTGTTCTTTTCCTAATAAAAAATTCATCCCCTAGTGTCACAACATGTGTTCTTTTCTAAAACCACATTGATCACTAGTGTCATTGCATGTGTTTTTTCCAAAACCACATTGATCCACTAGTTTCATTGATCCACATGACCACATTGCATGTGTACTTTTCCTAAAACCACATTGATCCACTAGTGTCATTGATCCACATGACCACATATTGCATGTGTTCTTTTCCTAAAACCACATTGATCCACATGACCACACACACTCTAGTGAATTTAGTGATGCAACTTCTGCCACACTGGTGCAACATGCAATGTTGAAGCTGCTTTCCTATGTGTTTTTGGTCTCTGTGACCATGCTTTGACACATGGATCCACCAGTGTCATTGCATGTGTTCTTTTCGTAAAACCACATTTATCCACTAGTGACATTGCGTGTGTTCTTTTCCTAAAACCACATTGATACATTAGTGTCATTTCATGCTCTCTTTTCCTAAAACCACATAGATCCACTAGTGACATTGAATGTGTTCTTTCCCAAAACCACATTAATCCACTAGTTTTATTGATCGACATGACCACACTGAATGTGTTCTTTTCCTAAAACCACATTGATCCACTAGTGTCATTGCATGTGTTCTTTTCCTAAAACCACATTGATCCACTAGTGTCATTGCATATGTTCTTTTCCAAAACCACATTGATCCACTAGTGTAATTGCATGTCTTCTTTTCCTCAAACCACATTGATCCACATTACCACACACACTCAAGTGGATTTTGTGATGCCACTTCTATCACACTAGTGCAACATGCAATTTGGAAGCTGCTTTCCTATGTGTTTTTGTCTCTGTGACAATAGTTTGACAGATGGATCCAGAAGAGTCATTACATGTGTTCTTTTCCTAACACCACATGGATCTACTAGTGTCATTTCATGTGTTTGTTTCCTAAAACCACATTGATCCACTAGTGTCATTGCATGTGTTCTTTTCCTAAAACCACATTAATCCACTAGTGTGATTGAATGTGTTCTTTTCCTTAAACCACAATGATCCACTAGTGTCATTGCACGCGTGTTCTTTTCCTCAACCACATTGATCCACTAGTGTCATTGATCCACATGGCAATGTTGCATGTGTTCTTTTCCTAAATCCACATTGATCCACATGACCACACACACTATAGTGGATTCTGTGATGCAACTTCTGCCACACTGGTGCAACATACAATGTGGAAGTTGCTTCTCTATGTGTTTTTTGTCTCTGTGACCATGGTTTGACACAAGGATCCATTAGTGTCATTGCATGTGTTCTTTTCCAAAAACCACATTGATTCACTAGTGTCATTTCATATGTTTGTTTCCTAAAACCACAGTGATCCACTAGTGGCATTGCATGTGTTCTTTTCCAAAACCGCATTGATCGACTAGTTTCATTGATCCACATGACCACATTGCATGTGTTCTTTTCCCAAAACCACATTGATCCACTAGTGTAATTGATCCACGTGACCGCATTGCATGTGTTCTTTTCCTAAATTCACATTGATCCACTAGTGTTATTGATCGACATGACCACATATTGCATGTGTAGTTTTCCTAAAACCTCATTGATCCACATGACGACACAAACTCCAATGGTTTCTGTGATGCAACTTCTGCCACGCTGGTGCAAAGTGCAATGTTGCAGCTTCTTTCCTATGTGTTTTTGGTCTTTGTGACCAGGGTTAGACACATGTATCCACTAGTGTCATTGCATGTGTTCTTTTCCTAAAACCACATTGATCCACTAGTGTAATTGCATGTGTTCTTTTCCTAAAACCACATTGATCCACAAGTGTCATTGCATTTGTGTTCTTTTCCTAAACCACATTGACCCACTAGTGTCATTGATCCACATGACCACATTGCATGTGTTCTTTTCCTAAAACCATATTGATCCACATGACCACACACACTCTAATGGATTCTATGATGCAATTTCTGCCACACTGGTGCAACATGCAATGTGGAAGCTACTTTCCTATGTGTTTTTGGTCTCTGTGACCATGGTCTGACACATGGATGCACTAGTGTCATTGCATGTGTGATGTTCCATGCTTGTTTTATATCTACTTTCTTATGTTTTGTCCACACTTTGGAGTATTTTTACACATTTTATGGAACTTTACTATTAACAAGATGCCACAGTGCCAGTTGCCTATTTTCTGCTGTTTTTGGTTTCAGAAAATCTAGTAAGGAAATATTCTCGGAATTGGATCGGACAAAAGCCAAAGTCAATATTTTACCCAAAGCAACACGGAGTCCGGAGGGGAGACGAAGTGGCGCACCAGGGAGGCCACACCTGGTGGCGGCGCGGCCTGGGGTGTGCGCCACCTGGGGTTGTGGGACCCCTGGTGCTCCACCGACTTCGCCCCTTCTTCTATAAAAGCCTCCCGGGACGAAAACCCTAAGTACCCGATCAAAATTCCACAAAAGAGTCTGTAGACGCTGCCATCTCCATCCCTAGATCGGGAGGGATCTGAAGCTCTTCCCGGCACCCTGCCGGAGGGGAGAGAGCACCCTGGAGGCCTTCTTCATCACCATGACTGCCTCCGGTGTGATGCGTGAGTAGTTCATCCCTGGACTACTGGTTCATGTAGTAGCTATATGGTTGATTCTCCTCCTTTGTGCTACCATGTTTAGATCTTGTGAGCTCCATTCATGATCAAGATCATCTATTTGTAATCTTACATGTTGTGTTTGCGGGGATCCGATGGATATTGAGATGCTATTTCAGATTGATTATTGATTCTATCATGTCTATGTTATTTGTGATCTTGCATGCTTTCCGTTGTTATTAGCTATCTTGGCCAAGTAGATGCTAGCAACTCAAAGAGGGAGTATTTAAGCTCGATAGTGGGTTCATGCCTCTAGTAATCTGGGGAAGTGACATGAATCTCTAAGGTACTAGACATGCTGTTGCTACTAGGGAGAAAACATCAATCCTTTGTCCATGGGACAAACATATTGTTTACTTTACACACTTTGCTTAATGCAATTATCTATTGCTTGCAACTTAATACTGGAGGGGGTTCGGATGATAACCTGAAGGTGGATTATTAGTCATAGATGCAGTGTGATTACGGTCTATGTATAATGTTGTAATGCCCAATCAAATATCGTAGGAGTCAAGATGATTAGTATATGCATGTATGCTTTCTCGGTGTCTGTCAATTGCCCTGCTGTAATTTGTTCACCCAACATGTCATCTATCTTAAGAAGAATCACCTCTAGTGAACTATGGACCCCGGTCCATTCTTTTACCATCAAAGGACCATCTATTTATTGTTTACTGTTTACTTTCTGCAAGAAATTACTATCTTCCACACAATACGTTTAATCCTTTGTTTTCAGCAAAACCGGTGAGATTGACAACCTCACTATAAGTTGGGGCAAAGTTCCGTGGTTGTGTTGTGTAGGATTCCAAGTTGGAAACAACACCTTGGAGGTGTTTCCTTGCTCCTACTGGTTCGATAACCTTGGTTTCATAACTGAGGGAAAACTTGCTGCTGTGCTCATCATACCTTCCTCTTGGGGTTCCCAATGAGCTCGAACATATTTTGAGCCATCAAGCCTTTTTTCTAGCGCCGTTGCTGGGGAGTCAAGGACATCTTCACGAGGGGAGTCCCTCACAACCAATCTCTTTACTTTGTTATTTGTTTTGCTTAGTTTATTTCTGCTTTGTTTGCTTGTAAAAAAATAGTTCCTACTATAGTTGTTATTTTCGTTGGTCTGTTATTGTCTTGCTTTATCATGCTTTTTATCAATGGTTGGTTTCTTTGAAACTGAATCTAATAACAAGGTGGGTTCACGGAAGAACAAAACTATTATCATAAGGAACACCGCTTGTCACAAAAAGGGAAACACTTATGGGAACAAATTGATAAATTGTATACCATTGCTAGAAACGTGTGCTCTACTTATAATGTTACTTATTGCTTTGATAAATCTTGTTGGTGTAGGAGGTATACACACCGCCCTTTTCAATGTGAGTATAATGATGATGTTACCATATCTTCTTATGTTAAGGGAAATTATGACTTTTATGATGTGGAACAAATTGAAGAATTTATTGCTTGGAAGGGTGCATTCGAATTTGCTTATTTTCTTGAAAATACTGATGATGCACCTTATAAATATGATGTTTATGATATACTTACATTTTTCTTTGATAATTACAATGAAGAAAATGGCTATATTCTTGAATATCTTAATAGATACTCTCCACCAACAGAAGAGACTAATGCCTTGCAGGAGCCTATGGAAGAAGAAATTGCTGAAACTGAAAGCTCATTGGATGAAAAAGAGGAGGAGAGTGATGATCAAGAGGAGGAATAATGGATCTACCCATTCCTACCTTCTAATGAGAGTAACTCTTTACCCCTTACATTATTTGATTATCCCCCATGCTTACCAAAGGAGGATGAATGTCATGTTCCTGTGGATTCTTTTGAAAATGTTTATAATAAAGCTCTAGATGATGGTCCTATATTGGTTGATAATATTAATTATACTACTATTGAAAATGAGATTGATCAGTCATCTTGTTATAAAATTGTTAAAAGTGGGTTTGAAGGTTTTAATCCCACTATTTTTGAGCTTGATAAAAAATATGTGTTTGTAGATCATGAAAAGCATGCTTTATGTGATAGTTATATTATTGAGTTTATTCATGAGGCTACTAAAAATTATTATGAGAGGAAAATATGGTTGTAAAAGTTTTCATGGTACCGAAACACCTCTCTATTTGCTGAAAGTTTTGAAGTTACTCTCGTTTTATCTTCCTATGCATGTCACTTTGTTCTTTGTAAATTTATCTGCGTATAAGATTCCTATGCATAGTAAGTGGGATAGACTTAAATGTGTTTTGAATTTTCTTCTTGATGCTCTCTTTTACTTCAATTCATATTTCTTATGTGAGCATCATCGAAATTATCATGCCTAGCTCAAAGGCGTTAAAGAAAAGCACTTATTGGGAGATAACCCAAATTTTTAGTCAATAAAATTTTCTTTTTTTGAGTCTTGTAAATTATTGATTCAGTAATAACATCTCCTTGTCCTTTTTGTTTGGTTTTTGTGCCAAGAATAACCTCTAATAAGAGAGAAATAATGCTTGGGAAAGTTGCAGTCTCGAAACAGATTTTTGTGCTTCGCTGTAAAAATTTGTGAAAACTATATGTATGTCGGAATGAGCTGTAATGTTTTCTACTTCTGACCCAGGTTGTTATCTAACTTTTGTTAGTTCAACACTTTTCGATTTGAGCAACAGAAGGTCTTCGAAAAAATTGGTTTTTACCTGCTTCTCTATTTTGACAGATTTCTGCCATTATTTGCATTTGTCTCTTAATCTCTTTCTCTTTGAGTTCTCTTTGCTCACATGAACTTTTAAAAGGAATTGCTACAGTAGCTTGTGTTTTAATGGAAGTTTTACTTGTATTGAAATTGAACCAAAGGACTTATTATCTTGAGTACACTAATGTTGCTAATGATGATTGTGTGAAGTTTTGTATGAAGGAAATTTTAAAGTGTAGGGAAGAATAATGTGATAAGATGAAGTACGGACAAAAGCTCAAGGTTGGGGATACCACCCGTGTCACCCCAAGAAATATTCAAGAAGTACAAGCATCAAAGCTTGGGGATGCTCAAGGCATCCCCTTCTTCATCAATAAAAATTTTAGGTTTCTTCCAAACACTTCATTTTTATTGTTTCATGCACAATTGTGTTGTTCTTGGAGCGTCTTCGTTTTTGTTTTTAGTTTTCATTTGCTTGGTTTCTTAAATAAATTGGTTGGATCCCCGCATTTATACATAGTTTCAAATAAGGTGATTTGGATTGGAAAAGAGTAGGAAAGTTCATGCTTATAAGTGGTACAAAAAGGAGCTTGTTTTGACCGTGGCCTAGGCTTTGTCATGTCATGTTTGATATTTCTTTGACTTTATGCTTAGTGATTACTGCTGTAGCATGACTTGTTACAAACAATTTAGATTGCTTAATGTGCCTTGAAAGAATCATGCGTTGTTTTAGCATATAAAAGCATAATATTGTGGTATTCTCCTTTGATGCTTTATTTGGGTTGACTTGGCGCATGCTCACACCATGTTAAGACTATAACAAGTCACCATAGCCTCTATGATCATTTATTTTTCGACTTGTAATATCACTTTATGCTTTAATTAATAATGTTTTGTCGCTTTGCATGATTATGGCCATTATTGCTCTCTTAGTTGGTTGCTCCTAGTCTTTTGCTAGCCTCCACATGTACCAAGTATGAGTTCCACTCATGCATCCAAATCCAAATAAAACAAGTTATTCCAAAGAGTCCACCATACCTACCTATTAGCATTATTGCTATTCCAAGTATATTCATGTTTTTATCTACCTTCCGAATTAAACTTGTTATGTGAAAATTAGTGATTAAATCTCTCACAAACTTGATGGCACACTTTAATTTTTGCACTTAATAAACTTGAACCATTGTGCCCATCTATGTTGCATATATGCTTGCGTTTTGTAAGTTGTGAATTAGCAAAACCATGTTATCATGGGGAACGCTTTCAACATTACACTTTATTTAGTTGATATCATGTTCTTTTGCTTATGGATCCCGACGGTGTGAAATGAAAGGGGAGCTTGTAAGGCTCATGGAGTTCGTATATGTGTTAGAGAAATGCCTGGGCGGCTGGTTTAAGCCATGCCTAATCATGGCGGAAACCTGTAGCATAACCATAGTGATCAATCTGTGAAGCATCCTCAATGAAAAAACCTATGCAAATAGGAAAGAAAAAAAAGAAAAAAACCCATATGCAAATAGGAAATAAAAGGATCGCTGAGATGCTCATTGTCTGCTTGCCTTGTCATTTTGATATGGGAAAGCTTATGTATCATCGGGCAAGGGGTACCCTGTTGGAGGTTCTCTATGATACACATGTACTTACAATGACAAGAACTTACTTGTGACTAAAGTTGAGTAGCATGAGGAACTGTACTCGTAAGTAAGGGGCATGAGATTTTCAGCTTATAACTTGTCAATCATATCCTCACATTTGTTCACTTTAACCATAATCACCTAAAGATGCTTATGATAGGGGCAATGAGAGCTGAAAGCTAATAAGTACCATAATTTTTGGAAGCTCTTTATGAGACTTGAATCCCTGCTTTGTTCGATGAAGGGCCTTTCTTTTAGTTTTATGTTGAGTCTCCATCTTCTATCTTTATGCACCTATTGAGAGAGCATAGTGGCCATTCTTAGTTTAATGTGCATTGTCCCAAAACTTGTTGATTGATTCATAACTTTGATATTGCTTGTTCTTAAATTATTTGTATCTAGTCACCCTTATGAACTTTGAAGGTGTCCTATGCATTTATGTTTTGCTACACTATGAGGGACAAGTTGAATACCATTCTCATTATGTTTTCTATATGTGAAACAAACAAACATCTTTCAAAGCATTGAATAATTCATGAATCTTTTGTTTGTACCTTTTCATGCTACAAAATAATTGCTATGCCTTATTGTTAGAACTATATCTTTCATGTCTATGTTAGAGTACTATGATCCTAGCTATCAATGTTTTACAAATACCTTGATCAAGATTATGATGGTGCATGTCACCTTCAAAACAAGTAGCTTGCACTGTTAATGGTGGCTTGCAAGTACAACTTGCAAGGGTTAACTTGGATAGTGCTAGCTTGCCTTGGTTGGTGTAGTGGTTGAAGTTTTCTTCTTCTTCTTCTTCTTGGTAGCACTCCTCCTCCTCGTAAGCTTGGTCGGTACTATCTTCTATAAATACATACGGAGTACACAATCACCAAACAATACTTAACTAGTCTAATTAGCATTCTAAGACACACATTTGATGATCTATTATCATCACAAGCATCACAAGTTTTATTCAATAGTTTCCTCCTTTTTAATTTAGAAAAGTAATTTCTACTCATTGAAAAATTAACTAAGATTTAATATTCACCACTTAAAATATGGGATCATGTGGACACATGCCATCACCACATATTCTAACATGTGGGAATGTAATTTAAGGGTTGGATCAATATTACTTTGGTTTAAGTTCATTATTTAATGATTTAAAGTGACTAGAAATGCCTATATAGCATTATTTTGGTACCAGTCCAAAGTCACTGCATGCAAATCCTAATATTATTACATATTCAGATAGGTATGATGAAATGCGATTTTTGAGAGTTGGAATCAACTCAAAAGCTAACTTGGTTGATTTTATACAAATGTTGCAAGGTGCAAATGCTTCTGTTTTGTTATTTTTACTAGGAGAGATCTATAACTCTAATTGAATTAAATCCAACGGGCTTGGATAGATCTTTTCAAACCCTTTCAGGCAAAATTGGTTTCATGTAATTTGGATTTGTAAATATCTCTGAATTGATTTTCAAACTCAGAGACAAAACTAGCTTTAAACTAAAAAGAAAAATCCTAATTCAAACTAACTGGGTCGCGCGGGAAACTCTAACGGGCCGGCCCAGTGTCATTCCGCGGGGCGGGGCTCAACTGACAGGGGGGTCCACCAGTCAGCGACTCATAACGCGCGAAGCGGTACGGGGCAACATGGGACGTTAGATTAGAGTGGGGATCAACGGCTGGGGATCGTCGTCATCGACGGACCTGTCGCTGGCGAGCTCGAACCCTCGCGGCTTACTGTGGGTGCATAGGGGGCGTACCAAGGCTCCAACAACAAAGGCGAGGCGGGCAAACGGACTGGTGGTCGACGGAGAGCTTAGGGACGGTCGAGGCAGCTCCGGGGGTGGTCGCAATCAGCGGCGCCCTTCTTCTCCAGAGGCGGCCTGCTCCGGTGCAATTCCGGCGAACTGCTGCTCCCCTTGCTCCGGCTAGTGGTGTGGGATGATCAATGAGGTGAGGGGAGTGGAGTGGTGTGCTTCAAATGGCTGGGGGTGCCCTCCTTTTATAGGCTCGACGGCGAGACCGAGAGGGATGGGTAGGCGATGGTGGCGACATGGCTAGCGGCATGGCTGAGGGTGGCGATCGACGGGCGGTCTCCTGGCGGTGCTCTAGGAACTTAATGCTGGCTTAGGGGCGGTGGTATGCGGTCGGGGGCAGCTGGCGCTCTGAGCGGCAGAGGCGGCGGTGTCCACGGCGAGCGGTGGCTGTGATGCGTTGGGCGGCGAACGGGCATGTTCGGCGTGTTCCCTGGGTCGTGGCGACGCGGTGGGCACGGGCTGCGGTCGAGCGGCGGCTTGTGCACGCGTGCCGGGTGTGGCGCTCTGGCGCATGCTCGGCATGGTGCGATAGCACTGGGCGCGGGGATTGCTCGGTGGTCCATGGCTGGGCCTGGCTCAGGGAGGGGATAATGGGCGGCGGCAAGGTGCTGGCTACCTCCTAGACATGGCGAGAGAGGGGGAGGTGGTCTGCTACAGTCGGGCAAGGGGTGGCCGGCAAGTTGGTGCTCGGCATGGCCTTGCACTGCCACTAGGGTGGTAGGAGAGGGGGTTTAAAAGATGTGGTTAGATCATTTGGGGACAAAGGGAGGTTTTTGAGGGAATTTGGGTGCAAAACCCTATTGCAAATAGTGAGCTAGGTTTAGAGTTTAACCCTTCCTGCCAAGTGTTTGATGAAACGGCCGCATGCAATTTCTTTTTGAATTTTGAAAAGATTTCTGGTGGGTGTGCTAGTACTAATCTTGAGACTCTGTGGTTGCTTGGGTTTTGAAAATTGAGTTGGTTTGAGTGGTTTTTGAGATAGTGGGATCTTCCCATATGAAGTAGATTCAATTTTAAACTGTCATTTAAAATTAGTATTTGATTGTTTTTAGCAGATCACAAAGTGGTCCTTGGTACCTCATTATGTGTACTAGCAAGGGGTGCAAAGATCCACATTTGTTTCTGTTAAGTTCTGAGTACTAGGAATAGCCAAAGTAGGCATGATAGTTAATTTGGCCAAAATGACCATTCACTTCAATTATTCATTTTGAGTTGTTTTTCTTTGGGAAAAGTTTGGGAATGGTTTAGATGATGTTTATTTCACCTAAGAAACATTTTACAAGCAATGAATCATAGAACCATGGCAATTCAAAACAACTCCTAATTGAAATGCACATACACATGAATGCTTTCATACTTTGAATTGGAAAAGTTTTTGTTAACCCTGATTTTAATGATTTGGATCTTGATAAGCTTGGATTAAAGTTTTAGGATGTTACAAACCTTCCCCCCTTAAACAAAATCTCGTCTCGAGATTTACAAAGAAAACTAGGAACTCAAGAGATCTAGGAACTCTCTCCTAATGTAATCTTCGTGCTCCCAAGTGGCTTCCTCTTCGGTATGGTTGCTCCACTGAATCTTGAGAAACTTGATACTCCTGGTCCTGGTGGTTCTGTAGGCTTCTTCTAAGATACGGATGGGCACTTCACGATATGTCAGGTCACTGTTGATCTCCACGGCTTTGTGATCGATGTTCTTGAAAACTTCAGTCTTCTCTAGCACTTCTAGGCATTTGCGAAGTAACAAGATATGGACACATTATGGATGGCTGACATCTCTTCAGGCAGTTCCAGTTGATAAGATACTTCTCCCCGACGGTTCAGAATTTTGAAGGGCCCGATATATCTGGGGGCTAACTTTCCTTTTAGGCTAAAGTGTTGGGTTCCCTTCAATGGTGAAACCTTGAGATATACAAAATCTCCGACATTGAAAGTCAGGTCTCTCCTTCTCTTGTTAGCATAACTCTTCTGTCTAGACTGGGCGGTCTTGAGGTGCTCACGGACTTTGTGAACCTTCTCTTCGGCTTCTCGGAGAATGTCGGGTCCAAAGATCTGACTCTCTACTACTTGCGACCAATTCAAAGGGGTACGCCACTTTCTTCCGTATAGGAACTCAAATGGTGCCATCTGCAAACTAGCTTGATAACTGTTGTTATATGAGAATTCTGCGAAAGGCAGGCAGTCTTCCCATTTTGATCCGTATTCCAACACACAAGCTCTAAGCATATCCTCTAGGATCTGGTTGACTCTCTCAGTCTGTCCATATGTTTGCGGGTGATACGCGGTGCTGAAGTTCAACTTGGTTCCCAATCCTTCCTAGACTTTCTGCCAAAATCTCGAAGTAAACCGGGTTCCTCGATCTGATACTATGGTCTTGGGGGTTCCATGCAGACTAACAATCCTAGCAATGTACAGTTCTGTTAGTTTCGCACTCTGGTAGGTAGTCTTGATAGGTATGAAGTGGGCTACCTTGGACAGTCTATCAATGATGAACCAGATTGAGTCATTTCCCCTACTAGAAGTAGGCAAACCGGTGATAAAGTCCATTCCGACGGAATCCCATTTCCATTATGGAATCTGCAATGGTTACAACAGTCCCGCGGGTCTCTGATGCTCTTCTTTCACTCTTTGACAGATGTCACACTTGGCGATGTAGCTTCCGATTTCTCTCTTCATCTCGTGCCACCAAAATTGCTCTTTCAAATCCTGATACATCTTTGTTCCTCCAGGGTGGATAGAATAAAGAGTATCATGAGCTTCCTTCATGATAACTTGCTTCACTCGAATCTCGGGCACACGATATGTCCTTTGTACCACAGTACTCCTTCTTCGTCTTGGTGAATCCGGTACCTTTCACAGCCTGTCGACGTTTGACTCCGTCGATACTTTCATTCCCCTTCTGGTCTTCCTTGATTTGGCTAATCAAAGTGGGTTGAGGTTCAATGCTAGCTAAGAATCCTTCGCTAACTAATTTAGTCCTAAACTGCTCCAACTCCTCATACAAACTTGGTTGCTTCTCCTTGATCATGGTGTTTAGCCTACACGGCAATCTGCTAAGAGCATCCGCTACCATATTGGCTTTGCCGGGGTGATAGTGAATGTCAAGGTCATAATCCTTGATTAACTCTATCCATCTCCTTTGCCTCATATTCAGCTCCTTCTGAGTGAAAATATACTTCAAGCTTTTGTGATCTGAGTAAATCTCACAGGGATTTCCCATCAGATAATGACGCCATGTCTTTAATGCCAGCACTACGGCTGCTAATTCAAGATCATGGGTCGGATAGCTCTGCTCATGCTGCTTCAGTTGGCGAGACAGATACGCGATGACTTTGCGTTCTTGCATCAATACACCTCGAGACCAATCTTGGATGCATCACAATATACATCAAACAGCTTCTTGATGTCTGGCATGATCAATATTGGGGCTGATATGAATCTCTTCTTGAGCTCCTGAAAACTGGCTTCACATTTGTCTGTCCATTCAAACTTCTTGTCCTTCTTCAACAATTGGGTCATGGGTCGAGCGATGCTCGAGAATCCTTCTACGAACTTGTGGTAGTATCCCGCTAATCCAAGAAATGCACGGACTTGGGTTTGAGCGGTTAGGGCTTCCCATTCTTTGACATCTTTGATCTTGGTAGGATCAACAGAGACTCCTCCGGCAGACACAAAATGTCCTAGGAATCCTACTTCTTTCAGCCAAAACTCACACTTGCTGAACTTGGCATACAACTGATGCTCTCTCAGGGTTTCTAGGATGATTCTCATATGTTGCTCATGCTCTTCTTCTGACTTGGAGTAGATAAGGATGTCGTCGATAAACACAACTACAAACTTATCTAGGAAATTCATAAAGATCTTATTCATGAGATTCATGAAATAAACAGGGGCATTGGTTAATCCAAAAGATATAACCGTATACTCGTATAAACCATAGCGAGTAGTAAAGGCGGTCTTCGGAATATCCGTTGCACGAATCTTAAGTTGGTGATAACCAGTCCTAAGATCAATCTTTGAGAATACCTTGGCTCCAGTCAATTGATCAAATAGATCCTCTATCTTTGGCAAGGGGTACTTGTTCTTGATGGTGACATCATTCAACTTTCTGTAATCTGTACACAGACGATTGCCTCCATCTTTCTGGTCGACGAATAACACTGGTGATCTCCATGGCGATGCGCTTGGTTGAATCAAGCCTGTTGCTAACATGGCATCTAACTGCTTCTTCAACTCAACTAACTCTGAGGGGTTCATGCTATAGGGCCTCTAGGCTATGGGTCCAGTTCCGGGGATTAGTTCAATAATGAACTCAATATCCCTATCCGGGGGCATACATGGCAATTCATCTGGGAATACGTTGGGGTATTCACAGACTACTCTTACTTGGTCTATGGTGGGTAGGGCTAGACTCTTGTTGCACTTGAATTGACGGGGTAATGTTTCAGAGATATGCTCTACTGTTACTCCAGAACTACTGGTCATGGCGATGGCTTTCTTAGCACAATCTATCAGTCCTTTATGCCTTGACATCCAGTCCATACCTAGTACTACTTCCAATTCTTTGGTTCCAAGTACTATTAGGTTGGCATAAAAATCTATCCCATGTATTCTGATAGGCACAGCTTTGAATTTTTTTCTAGATTTTGTAGTTGAACCGGGGATTTGAACTATCATGACATGCTTCAGGTTGGTTTGGTGAATCTTACTAGTGCATGCAAATTCTTCGGTGACAAATGAATGCGATGCTCCCGAATCAAACAATACTCTTGCTAAAACTGAGTTGGCAGAAAACCTACCCAACACTACATCTGGCGCTTCTTTGGCTTCTTCTGCGTTCATGTGGAAGAGACGACCGTTGCGGTTGTGAGGGTTCCCTGGGGCAAATCTTCTTCCTAGTTGAACACGATGCTGCTGTTGAGCTGGGGCATTAACATTGGCATTGGATGCAGTCTTCTTGGGACACTCATTGGAGTAGTGACCCTTCACTCCACACTCGAAACAAGTGATCTGGGACTTGTCCTTGGCTGCGACAGGCATAGCATTGTTGCCAGTTCTGGGTGCAGTGTTGTTGTTGTTGTTGTTCTTGGGAGGTGCACGGTTGAAATTGTTGGCATTGCCGAAGTTGTGATGGTTTCCTCCGGACTTCACATTGCCTCCGCTACGGTTGGGGTAGCTTGGGCGAAACATTGGGGGTCGGTTGTTCCTTGGTGCATATCCTGGAGAGGGGTTGGGATGGTACTTCTGGTGACTACTGGATCCTGATTGCTACATCATACGACGTTTGCGGTTGTCGTTTGCCTGATTAATCTTCCCTTCCATCTGAATGGCAGAGTCGACTAGCTCTTCGAGATCCTGAAAACGGATGTTGACAAGGACAGTCTGCATCTCATCATGCAGTCCGTTCAAGAACCTCTCCTTCTTCTTTGCCTTTGTGTTGATCTCGTCAGGTGCATATCTGGCAAGTGACAGGAATCTGTCATGGTACTCCACCACAGTCATTCTTCCTTGCTTCAATTCGCGGAATTCATCTCTCATCCTATTGACTAGACCTTGCGGCACGTGGGTGCGGCTGAACTTGACTTTGAATGCTTCCCATGTCATCACTTGACCATGGTTCATAGTGTGGATACTATTCCACCAAGCTCTTGCATCTCCCGCCAGGTAGTGGGTGGCGAAGAGAACTTTCTCGTTTTCATCAACTCCTGCAACTTCGAGGTTGTTTTCCATCGTAAATCAACCGTCGTCGCATCTAATGGGTTTTCAGATTGGTTGAAGATTGGGGGATTGGTATTCTAAAATTTTTTGAGTTTGGATCCATGGTGATCCTGGTTTCCATGCCCTGGGTTGTTGAGAGCCATCTGTGCGATCTGCTGTAGTGTTGCTAAGTTGGCTTGACGTTCTGCCCTGCTTGCTTCACGGTCTGCGATGAGATTCTGCAAGATCTGCAGCATTGGGTCTAGCGACGAGCTGCTCCCTCCTTGGTTTCCACGAGTCATCTGAGGATTGAGGTAGATAAAGGGGTAAGAGGGAAATTATAAGGTTCATGGTTTTGGTTTCAAAGCTAAAACTTTGAGTTAGACTCAGGTTTTTCAACTAACTCCATTTCATTCATGCAAACAAACACACGATACAACACACACCACAACAATCAAAAGAAAACAGATAGTTTGAAGAACCATTCTATAAGCTACGATACAGTGGGACCAATACATCTCCTGCTACGACAGTGCTCTAGTGCATCTACTCATCATCGATGAAGTCGGAGTCCTCATCGTCAGTGTAGAAGTCCACAGCATCCTCCTCCAGAAATCATCATCATTGCTGAGGTAAGAATCCATGTCTCCCTGGATGTCTTCACCCTCCTCTTCTTCCTCCTTTGCTACAAGCTGAGCTTCCTACTCCTTGACAATCTTCTCGAGGTCGGCCACCTTCTTGCAAAGACGGGCGATGGTGCGATCCTTCTTTGCACGCTGGCGGCGAAGAGATTGGCGATCCTGAACGAGCAGTGCGAAAGTCTGGGCCTTACGGGTGGCAATAGCGGTTACGGTTGGCTAACTCTCTAGCATTGTCTAGTTCCTGCTGTCTGTCATGCAGCAAGAAGTCAAGATTCTCCACTTTACGCCTCAACTCTGGGTGACTTGGCCTCTCCATCGGCATTCCCATGAAGTCACGTCTTGCATAGTGAGCAAAACGGGTTCCTTGGATTTGGTTGACGCTAAGGGCACATAGACGTGCGAGAGCTTCATGCATTGCCCTGGCTAATCCATCTAGCCAGTTGTTCTCCCTCACGGAGAACTGAATTCTCCCAAAAGTTGGTGCTTCGATGCTTCCTCTAAGATCAGCAGTGACTAGCCACTGTAGGTCTCCTCTTGGGGGTCCTGGAAGTTGAGCCCCAAGAAACTCTGGATGTGGACGTCCCAGTAACTCCGACAGTGAATCCAGATCCCTCTCGAAGATCAGCTAACCTCCGTTTCCCATCTGGTAAAACTTGCTGAACCGAGTCTCCATCTAGAAGAATTAAGGATGAGGAAATTAGTGAGGTGATCAAGTGTGTCAAATTTTAAGTAATAATGTAAGAATTTCGAGGAACATGAATTTTTGAGAAATAAAGAATTCCCAAGGATAAGAGAGGAGATAGTTTTTCGTAAATACTCACTTTGGTTTTGAAACTAAGTTTTTGTTCGGACGTCCATTCTAACTAGGGTCTCCTATGGTCAGGATGGATCTGATACCAACTTGTCAACACCCGGATTTTTAATCCCAGATGCCCGTTATGCCATACCTCGCAATCCTAGGATTACCATTTTTGCGAGACATAACTGATTGGATATCACAGTACATCATCCATTACAAACCATACATAAAGTCTTACACAAATAAGGATCTCATGATCCAGTCTTAATACAACAAGCAGCGGAAATAAATATAAGGCGTAGCGGTGGGGTCCATCTTCAGGGGCACAGGCAATGCTGACGAAGGCAGACAATCCTAGTTATCATAGTCGTCCTGCTGGCCATCATCTTGATAGTCTCCTTCATAGTCTGGCCATGAGAATAGCCAGGGACAAAAGCCATGAGTACTCTTTAAGTACTCGCAAACTACCACTAACAAGTAGTATAGTTCTAAGTTAAAGTGCTAACTCTAAGTTTAACTATAAGGTTAAGTTTGAAACCCGAGCTGAGTTCTAAAGCAAAGAAAGAAAAAACAAAGTTCTAGAATCACTTAATTGGGAACCTATTGTCATAAACACAACCCTGTTGTGGTCAAGTCAAGATTCATCATTCATTTCATAAGTTGTTTGGAAAACATCTGACAACGAAACAGTATGGCCATTCCAACTGTCCATAACCGCGGACGTGGCTATTCGAATAGTTTGACACTCTGCAGAGGTGGTACACTTTCACCACAGGATTCGATACATCTGTCAGGGATAACCATGAATCATCATACTTAGTATGCATATCATCAAACATAACCTTCCCTTTACACACCCTAGTATAAGCACCTCTCCTATGAGCATGGCCTCCCAACCATGACCATAAGTCATCTTGGGCACTGCATAGGTGGACAACATTGAGAGGTAGCCTTAGCTCAAACCTCTCCCGCGAGGGAACTAATACTAATGCATATAAACTTCCCGCTAAGCCTTACCCAATTCAAGAAGTGTGGTTGTACGGTAAATTTGGAATGGTATCGCATCCGAATCCAACCATCAGTTTTATAAAAGGGCTAAGGCTCATGCCTCAACATTTTCATCATCATAAACCCTTTGTGTTTCTCAACACATGTCAAAACATCTCAATAGAATGACTCATCATTCCATGGTTTTCATAATTCATTTTCACCAATTGTTCCCATCTAAACTGACTCAAGTTTTGATCTACTCTAAACTACTAAGTTAGGAGTGTTCAATAAGGTGGAAAGAGGATGGGTTCAATCTCATGCCATAGAATGACATCTAAAGCTTATCTAAATAGGTCAAGTTTTATAGTCTTTATGCTACCTTCAAAACAAGTAGCTTGCACTGTTAATGGTGGCTTGCAAGTACAACTTGCAAGGGTTAACTTGGATAGTGCTAGCTTGCCTTGGTTGGTGTAGTGGTTGAAGTTTTCTTCTTCTTCTTCTTCTTCTTCTTGGTAGCACTCCTCCTCCTCGTAAGCTTGGTCGGTACTATCTTCTATAAATACATACGGAGTACACAATCACCAAACAATACTTAACTAGTCTAATTAGCATTCTAAGACACACATTTGATGATCTATTATCATCACAAGCATCACAAGTTTTATTCAATAGTTTCCTCCTTTTTATTTTAGAAAAGTAATTTCTACTCATTGAAAAATTAACTAAGATTTAATATTCACCACTTAAAATATGGGATCACGTGGACACATGCCATCACCACATATTCTAACATGTGGGAATGTAATTTAAGGGTTGGATCAATATTACTTTGGTCTAAGTTCATTATTTAATGATTTAAAGTGACTAGAAATGCCTATATAGTATTATTTTGGTACTAGTCCAAAGTCACTGCATGCAAATCCTAATATTATTACATATTCAGATAGGTATGATGAAATGTGATTTTTGAGAGTTGGAATCAACTCAAAAGCTAACTTGGTTGATTTTATAGAAATGTTGTAAGGTGCAAATGCTTATGTTTTGTTATTTTTACTAGGAGAGATCTATAACTCTAATTGAATTAAATCCAACAGGCTTGGATAGATCTTTTCAAAACCTTTCAGGCAAAATTGGTTTCAAGTAATTTGGATTTGTAAATCTCTCTGAATTGATTTTCAAACTCAGAGACAAAACTAGGTTTAAACTAAAAAGAAAAATCCTAATTCAAACTAACTAGGTCACGCGGGAAACTCTAACGGGCCGACCCAGTGTCATTACGCGGCGTGGGGCTCAACTGACAGGGAGGGTGCACCAGTAAGCGACTCATAACGCGCGAAGCGGTACAAGGCAACATGGGGCATTAGATTAGAGTGGGGATCAACAACTAGGGATCGTCGTCGATGACGGACCTGTCGCTAGCGATCTCGAACCCTAGCGGCTCAGTGGGGGTGCATAGGGGGCATACCAGGGCTCCAACGACGATGGCGAGGTGGGCAAATGGACTGGTGGTTGACGGCGAGCTCAGGGACGGCCGAGGCAGCTCCGGGGGTGGTCGCAATCAGCGGCACCCTTCTCCTCCAGAGGCGGCCTGCTCCGGTGCAATTCCGGCAAACTTCTGCTCCCCTTGCTCCGGCTAGTGGTGTGGGATGATCAGTGAGGTGAGGGGAGTGGACTGGTGTGCTTCAAATGGCTGGGGGGTGCCCTCCTTTTATAGGCTCGACGACGAGACCAAGAGGGATGGGCAGGCGACGGGGGCGACATGGCTACGGGTGGCTAGTGGCATGGCTGAGGGTGGCGATTGACAGGCGGTCTCTTGGCGGTGCTCTATGAACTTAATGCTGGCTTAGGGGCGGTGGTATGCGGTCGGGGGCATCTAGCGCTCTGAGCGGCAGAGGCGGCAGTGTCCATGGCGGGCGGTGGCTATGGTGCGTTGGGCAGCGAACGGGCATGTCCGACATGTTTCCTGGGTCGTGGCGACGCGGTGGGCGCGGGCTGCGGTCGAGCGGCGGCTTGTGCATGCGTGCCGGGTGCGGCGCTCTGGCGTGTTCTCGGCATGGCGCGGTAGCACTGGGCGCGGGGATTGCTCGGTGGTCCACGGCTGGGCCTGGCTCGAGGAGGGGACAGTGGGCGGCGACGAGGTGCTTGCTACCTCCTAGACATGGCGAGAGAGGGGGAGGTGGTCTGCTGCAGTGGGGCAAGGGGTGGCCGGCGAGTTGGTGCTCGGCATGGCCTTGCACTGCCACTAGGGTGGTAGGAGAGGGGGTTTAAAAGCTGTGGTTAGATCATTTGGGGACAGAGGGAGGTTTTTGAGGGAATTTGGGTGCAAAACCCTGTTGCAAATAGTGAGCTAGGTTTAGAGTTTAACCCTGCCCGCCAAGTGTTTGATGAAATGGCTGCATGAAATTTCTTTTTGAATTTTGAAAAGATTTTTGGTGGGTGTTCTAGTACTAATCTTGAGACTCTGTGGTTGCTTGTGTTTTGAAAATTGAGTTTGTTTGAGTGGTTTTTGAGATAGTGGGATCTTCCCATATGAAGTAGATTCAATTTTAATTTGTCATTTAAAATTAGTATTTGATTGTTTTTAGCAGATCACAAAGTGGGCCTTGGTACCTCATTATGTGTACTAGCAAGGGGTGCAAAGATCCACATTTGTTTCTGTTAAGTTCTGAGTACTAGGAATAGCCAAAGTAGGCATGATAGTTAATTTGGCCAAAATGACCATTCACTTCAATTATTCATTTTGAGTTGTTTTTCTTTAGGAAAAGTTTGGGAATGATTTATATGATGTTTATTTCACCTAAGAAACATTTTACAAGCAATGAATCACAGAACCATGGCAATTCAAAACAACTCCTAATTTAAATGCACATACACATGAATGCTTTCATACTTTGAATTGGAAAAGTTTTTGTTAACCCTAATTTTAATGATTTGGATCTTGATAAGCTTGGATTAAAGTTTTGGGATGTTACATTGATCCACCTGACCAGTCACACTCCAGTGGATTCAGTGATGCAAGTACTGCCACACTAGTGTAACATGCAATGTTGAAGCTTCTTTCCTAAGTAATTTTCGTCTCTGTGACCATGGTTTGACACATGGATCCACTAGTGTCATTTCATGCGTTCTTTTCCTAAAACCATATTGATCCACTAGTGACATTGAATGTGTTCTTTTCCTAAAACTACATTGATCTGCTAGTGTCATTGCATATGTTCTTTTCCCAAAACCATATTGATCCACTAGTGACATTGAATGTGTTATTTCCCAAAACCACATTGATCCACTAGTTTCATTGATCCACATGACCACATTGAATGTGTTCTTTTCCTAAAACCACATTGACCCACTAGTGTTATTCATGTGTTATTTTCCTAAAACCACATTGATCTACTAGTGTCATTGCATATGTTCTTTTCCGAAACCACATTGATCCACTAGTGTAACTGATGGCTGTGAAATACCAGCTCTTTTAGCCATATAAAATGAGCCATTTATATCTCATATCATGTTTCTTTCAGCTATAGCTATGCCTTATATGCATGTCTTCTAGATTTCATTTACTTTCATATGAGCTTTGCACATTTAGTAGTTTAGGTAGAATTTTATCACTTCTCCTTGTCTATGACATATGTGTATGTGTTGATGATGATTATGGATAAAACAAAGGCAAAAGGGACAAAGAGAGCATAGTATGGAGGAGCTGTAGGGACCAGACTTAGCCATTTGAGAGGTTGAAAAAGTGAATTTTTCTAACTTCTCAAAATAAAGATCCAAGACCACAGGGTTGTAGTCCTCGACAATACAAACTCAACGAGCCCAAGAACACCCAAAACGGAGTACGTATGAATAAATGGCGGCCAAAATATTAAAGGGGACATACGGTTTGATGACCAATTATACGGTCAGAGCTATTTTTTTGGCCGTATAGCTCCGCCCGTATAGTTGCCAAAAAGGTCGCAAACGACGGGATTTGACCCTAGAAAAGCTTCAGAACCTTCACTAAGTCATACTTCCTCTGTCCCAAAATGTAAGGCGCCTAAGGTTTAGTCAAAAGTCAACATATTTTAAGTTTGACCAAATTCTTACATAAAAATATAAACATTCACAATACCAAATCAATATTAATAGATTCACTAGAAAGTATAGTTTCTCAAAATGTCCATTTGATATTGTAGATATTCATATTTTTTTGTACAAACTTGGTCAAATTTAGAAGATGTTGACTTTTGGCTAAAACCTTACATTTTGGGTGGAAGGTATGACTATGATAGAGAACCCTAGGGCACCCCCAAGGCCTATATAAAGGAGGGAGGACCCAATAGAGCCACCAAGCCATAACCCTTCAGGGGTGGAGCTCTGCCGCCGCCGCCACCCATCTGATCTCCATTACGGCGGAGCTCTGCCTCCACCACACCTTTGAGATCCATGTGTGAGTGATTGATTCAATTCTAGGTTAAGGTATGATCTAGTGCGCTAAGTTAGAATCTACTTTGATCTAAGATGAGTTTATGTGATCCTTTGGTCCGGAAGTGCCTTTTGCCTTGTGGAGATGCGCGAGAACCATGCATAGTGCACACAATGTGACATCCCGGTAATCAATTGGGGAACATTTATTGGTCTAAGAAATCTCTTATAGATCACACATATATTTGCCCATCTAGTACTAGTGAGACCGAAGCCTAGAAGCCCTCTCTCATTCTATTCATTCCTACAAGTACAATCTCTTTAATTCAGTTCATATTCCTGTTTACTTTCCGTCTTAGTTTATTTTGTGATTGTTAAAAGTTCTTTGTTATTAGATACTTTAAACCTCTCTCAATTATCGCTGTTCTAGTAACTTATAGAATAGGCTATTTCAAAACCACGGTTTGGATGCGAAACGTGGCTGCATTGACAACGTGGCTACGGGGTCATGTTGTTTCCATTCGATGATCTCCCATTGGTACAAACTCTTAAATATTTGCTGCTACAAGTACTGCAATAACCCTGTTGTTGGTGCAAGAATCCAGTCATCAAATTGGCGCCATTTCCAGGGAGATAAGCGTCCGGTTATTACCTTCCTACTCGCACATAGTTTATTTTCGTTTGTTGTTATTATCTTACCGCTTTCTTTTATATTGAAAACAATAAAAAAATTACAAAACCAAAAATTTTAAAAACTGTTGCTACTAATTATGTCTTCCGAGATAAATTTTGTTCAAGAGATAATACAAGCATTGGATGAGATAAAGGATTCAAGTTCATCAATCCTGGGTGCTAGATTTGAGCTGATAAAGAAATTGGTGGACCAATTTGAAATGCATTCATTATGCTTGCATGCTAATGATGGATCTTATTGCACAATTTGTATTACAGATGACCACCTTAATTTTCAATGTAAGAATTCCAACAATCCTAGTCTAGCAAATTATAATAGAGATAAATCCTATGCTAGTTTGGAAGTACTAGAATACATTCTTTTCAAAGGTGCATCTGAAATGGTATTTAGACTAGGAAGTATTGATGTTGAAAGTGAAGCACTTGATGGAGTATTTAATTTAGTATACCTCATATTCCTATTTTTCAAAAATAATTTAAGTGGATATGAAAAGGAGCATAAGGAAGAGGAGGAAGAACGGATTGATCACTCGCTCACACGTTCAACTCCTACTTTTGATTCTATCATTGCTATTAAAACACTACTCAATGAAAAGGAGGAACAAAAAGGTGAGGTTGACAAAGAGAGTCACACTACAACTTTTGTTTGTGATGCCTCTCACTCTAGTAGTGAATGTTATGATGCTAAAACTGTTGATAATTGTTCTACAGAGGCCTTGTGCCTAGACACTCATATGGAGAGCATTAATAATAATGAACTAGAGATAGAACCTTGCTATACTAACATGCAGGATCCTGAACTCCCTGCTGTGATGGAAGAATACTATGAAGTATTCCCCTACACAGGTAACCAAGGTAAAGATTTAAGAATTTTATACGAATCTCAAATCCTATCATTGCAGCTATACACGGAGGCATGTTCACCAAGCTTGGTGCATCAACACTCGCTTGAAAGTGAGAACTTGTTCATCTACATGATGTCGATGCAAGTAGCAGTGCGACTCGTCGAACTCTACTTTGAGATGCTCCAAGCCGGTATGTACAACCTCACCTCGAGTCAATATCCCTTGGGATCTAGGTGGGTAATGTATGGAGCATCCTAGCCTGACTTTATGGCTTTAAAGAGAGCACTTCCCGGGACGCAACCCGGAAGTCATTAGGTGTCTTTCTTAGTTTTGTGTCTTGAGTCTAGATGCATTCATGTTGCATTGGCATTTTTATTTTTTGCATGATTTGCTATTAGAGTTATCTTGTTGTAGTTTTCAAAAGGTAGAATTTATTGTTACTATGTGTTGCACAACTCAGTTGTACCTAAATCTCATCCTATACATGTTAATGTTGGTCGAAAATTTAAGTTGTTATTTTACTGTCAAAACAAGGTATATCACTAAGATACAGGATAAGAAATAATTTTTGAAGAAACAGAATTTTTTTGATGCATACAGAGAGTTTAACGACCTAATATATGGTGAGAATAAAAATTCCGGCCATATAGCTTTGGTCGTATAGATATCTTTGCCATCGACAATTTTTCTTTCATATGTACTAAGAGTTTAACGACCAACTATACGGTGGGAATAAAAATTTCGGCCGTATAGCTCCGGTCATATAGATATCGGTGCCTCTGTACAAATTCTTTTCCAATGTACTAACAGTTTAACGACCAACTATACGGCGGGAATAAAAATTTCGGCCGTATAGTTCCAGTCGTATAGATATTGATGCCTTTATATATTTTCTTTTCCCAGGGACAGACAGTTTGATGACCCACTATACGGCGGGAAACTTTTGGTCCGGCCGTATAGTTGCACCCGTATAGTTGAAAAAACCCCTCAAATTCCAACTGGAAGGAAATGATTGCTCAAAATTTTATTCTTTCTTCTTATTTCTTCTTCTAAAAACCTTGAAACACCACCTGGGAGCTTCTCCCATGATCTAGAGAAGCCGACCATATGTAAGTAATTAATTTCTACCTTAGAAACCTCCTAGACTGTAATTCTCTATTGAGGTTCATGTTTTCCTTTTTACTTTACTTTTATCGATGGGGTAAACGAACTATGTTCGTATACCAAACCGATGCATTTTATTTTGTGTGTTATTTTCGCAGGGACTTGAACCTTGTGTAGCAACGTGTACGGTAGTGCCAACCGTGCAAACACTCGCATGAGCCACTTGGTTGCTTCAATTCAATGCTTCGACAATCAGTGTCTAGTAAAACCTTCCAACTCGAACCTCTTTTAATAAGCGCATAGGGGCTGCACACTCGTGTCTCGTATCCTGTTTCACTTGCACCTCATCACAATCTAGGAGAGGCATCTTCTAGAACTAGTTTGTTGACGTAAGCGTGGTGCTTAGGTTGATGAACCGACTCAGTGGGACTTGTATTTTATCACTTGTGAGCCAAACCTGTGTCTTCAAAAACACAAAAATATTTTGTTTTCTTTTTAGTTTTTAAGAAAGTCCTCAAGGAGGACACACCGGGCCATATCAAGAAATACATGTTGATGTTAGGTTCGTAGCATAAAAAACAAAACAATTCCTACGATGGGAACTATACGCCAAGATCTATCTACTAGATATAAGCAAAGGGTGGATATACATCCATAGAGAACATACCCTCGAAGACAACAAAGCTTTGTTAACGAGATAGAACTCATGGATGATGTAGTCGTACACTTGCCGATCTCAAGATCGTGATAAAGTCCTTCAGGTCCAGCAGTTCCAGCACCATTAGGTCCAGCACCATCAAGTCCAGCACCGCAAAGTAGCAGTGGATCCCTGATCGCACACACATTCGGTCCACCGAACAACCTCCACCTCCTTGCTCCAACGATGCAGCGGAAGCAACAACTCCTTTCTAGATAAAACCACCTGGAACATGTATCTCGGTAATCCGAGACCATGGGGAATAACTAGAGGGAGAAGAGAACCTTCATGAGGAGGTGGGACAAGAGGAGAGGAGCCATGGGGCTCCTTTTATAGGGGAGGGGGAAGCCCCAAGGCCATGGCTGGCCGGCCATGGTGGGTGCCCCCACCTCTCCCTCATTCATGTGGGTGGACCTTCCACTAAGCCCACTCACATCAATTTCAACTCCACTCACTTTGCATTTAATGTCCACCAAATTAAATGCATTTTCTCATTAAATATTTTTTTATTGATTTTATCTAGAATTTTGTTAATTACTTTAATTAAGAAAAATTCACATAAAACTCCCTACAACATTTCAATATCACATCCAGAACCAGTTTCAGCAATTTCACCCAAAACAATTCTGGTTTCCATCGAAATGATTCCAGCGCTTTCATAATCTTTATCTGAAACACATTTGCTCCTAAATGGTGTCGGTATCCCTTAAGTGTGTGACCCTATGGTTCGCAAATAATGCAGACATGATCGAGACCCCTCTCCGATCAATAATCAGCAGCGGGACCTGGAGATCCGTTCTGACTCCCACACATTCAACGATGACTCTTGTGATCGTGTGAACCTTTAACGCTAGTAACTTAATCCCTTTGTCTTGCGTTATATTACATGTCCGAGATTTGATCATCGGTATCCAAATACCTAGTTTGATCTGGTTACCGACATGCACTCTTTTCTCGTTCCCGTGATATAACATTCTAGTGATCACACCACTTGCTTGCAAGCTATTTCAATGTGATATCACCGAGAGGGCCCCGAGTATATCTATCCATCATCGAGATAGACAAATCCCACTCTTGATCCATGAGCCTCTACATAACACCTTCATAGTACTGAACCCACCTTTATAGTCACCCTGTTACGGTGTGACGTTTGATGTTATTAAGATACTCTTCCGGTGTTAGTGATTAACATGATCTCATGGTCTAAGGACTAGGATTACTTCGTATGATTTTATAGAAATATAAACACAATGACTTTGATCGTAATGCTATACTTCAGATGAATGTTCATCACATCATTCCACCAATGCCGTGACCTTGTTATTAACAACATCCAATGTCCATGATCATGAAACCTTGATCATCTTGTTAATCAACGAGCTAGTTTATATGAGAGGCATTACTAGGAACTTTGTATTTTGTTTATTAAACACACATGTATTAACGTTTCCAATTAATACAATTATAGCATGCAAAAATAAACATTTATCATAAACATGGAATAAAATAATAACCATTTTATTATTGCCTCTCGGGCATATTCCCTTCAGTTGAAGCAAAGGTTCTTTGTCCATCAAAAGAGAGGTTACTTGTACCTCAACGGTAAAGTGTGTCACCCTTGTTTTCAAATAAGCTTGGGGAGGTAACCACTTATCACACTCTTTTGAAAACTGTATTTTCTCTTTTCTTTTGGTGATATACTCTAGTTTGGTTCTTGCAAAGTTCTAAGCTTGGGGAGGTTACTTCTGCATGTGTAGAGTCTTGTGCAATGTTCGTATTCGATGAAGTTTTAATGGAATCATGTATCCCACTATTTTTGAATAATTGTTTGAGTGAGTCTATTTCTGTATTCATATGGGGATACACTTTCTCATGATAGGCACCATAGGAGTTGACTTAGAGCTTGTATGCATCTTGCCAAATTGTTTATCAATCTTTTGACACTATTTGTGATCCTCTAGAAAACATTGCCACAATATCTACACTTGGAAAGAATGAATACTTGATCAAGATCTTTTGAAATTTGTTGGTTGTCACTAAATAGCCTTGTCTTAAATGAATAGGTTATGCTCGACCCCATAATGTAAAAAAATAGACTTGATAGTTTGCTTACGGAAGGAGTTGTCAATTGGAAATGATATTTCAAAGTTTTGAGTTCTATGCTAAATAAGGTGTTGATTAATTGTCTTAAGAGTTTAGCCTTAAAGATACTCAACACCATAGATGTGATGATCGACTTGATAGTACTCTTTGAAAGGATTTGTTTGAAGAAACTAATACTTAGCGGTAATTGAGATGCATGCCAAGTATTGACCTGTTGATTAAAGTATGATATTGCTTTATGCGTGTCTGCACCACTGTCGCACAACATGGGATGTTAACAACTCCGCTGGCCTTTGAACTGTCCAAAAAGAGGAAACTCTTGGAGTTTGGCTATGAGTTGCCCAACATATGTAGCAGAAATGCTATATTTGGGTATGCATTGGTATTCCCATGGGCTTGCGTTCAAATCAAAAGAGGGAATACTCCTCTTATGAGAAATCATTATACCAAAAAGGGAAACCTTGGTAATGGTCACGAGTATCCATTCTTAGCCTGCATAGTCTAATTAAACACACTAAGTTTTGGCATGATCTCATTATTGATGAACTGAAGTTTTAGAAAGACAAAGAATAGAAAATGAGTGTTTGATAGCCATGATTCATTGATGTGGATGACCAAATGAGACACTCTAATGCTATGATTCTTTTGACTTGTTCTCGCATTTCCTTTTGGCACAAATCTCGTTACTAAGAGATAAACTTTCTGAAAGCTCAATAACTGATGTTTGCACTTGAGAGCCTTAAATAGATTACATGATTGGGTAGAATCGATTCCTATTTATTCTTGACATCTATTTGTGACTAAGTTTTGCCTCATAAAAAATAATGATATGAAAAGTTATACAAAAGGTGCAATAAGAGGATCACAAGTTTGTCTGCAAGTAGATTCACTGTTGACATGGAGCATATAAGTTTTGATGAATCTTTAGTGGTCTTTATAATCGAGCTGGTGTTGCCTTGTATGAATACATGTTTTCTCTCTTCAAGCTTGTAGAAGAAATAAGGATGCAAGGCATTGATTTCCAATGATAAGATATTTCACAACCATTAATTTATTGCCGACCCTTCCTGCTCGAGGATGAGCAAGGTCTAGCTTGGGGAAGTTGATGGCTGTGAAATACCACCTCTTGTAGCTATATAAAATGAGCCATTTATCTCTCGTATCATGTTTCTTTTAGCTATAGCTATGCCTTATATGCATCACTTCTAGTTCTCATTTACTTTCATATGAGCTTTGCACATTTAGTAGTTTAGGTAGAATTTTATCACTTCTCCTTGTCTATGACATGTGTGTAGGTGTTGTCAACACCCGAATTTTTAATCCCAGATGCCTGTTATGCCATGCATCGCAATCCCATGATTACCATTTTAGCGAGACATAACAGATTGGATATCACAATACATCATCCATTACAGACCATAATAAGGTCTTACACAAATAAGGATCTCATGATCCAGTCTTAGTACAATCAAGTAGCGGAATAAATAGCGTAGCGGTGGGGTCCATCTTCAGAGTCACAGGTAATGCTGACGATGGGAGAGAGTCCTAGTTATCATAGCCGTCTTGCTGCCCTTCATCTTGGTAATATCCTTCATAGTCTGGCCATAGGAATAGCCATGGACAAAAGCCATGAGTACTCTTTAAGTACTTGCAAACTACCACTAACAAGTAGAATAGTTCTAGTGGGAAATGCTAACTCTAAGTTTACTTGTAAAGTTAGGTTTGAAACCTAAGCTAAGTTTAGAAGAAAAGAAAGATAAAATAAAGTTTGAAAACACCTAAGTGGGAACTTAGTTATCATAGTCACAACTCTGTTGTGGTCAAGTCATGTCACAATTCATTTCATAAGTTGTTTTGAAAACATCTGACAACGGAACAATATGGCCACTCCAACTGTCCATAACCGCGGACGCGGCTATTTGAATAGTTTGACACTCTGCAGAGGTGGTACACTTTCACCACAAGATACGATACATCTGTCAGGGATAACCCTGAATCATCATACTTAGTATGCACAAAATCAAAGATAACCTTTCCTTTACACACCCTAGTATAAGCACCTCTCCTATGAGCATGGACTCCCAACCATGACCATCTGTCATCTTGGGCACTGCATAGGTGGACAACATTGAGATGTAGCCTCAGCTCAAACCTCTCCCGCGAGGGAACTAATACTAATTCATATAAACTTCCAGCTAAGCCTTACCCAATTCAGGTATTGTGGTTGTACGGTAAAATTGGAATGGTATCGCATCCGAACCCAACCATCAGTTTTGTAAAAGGTCTAAGGCTCATGCCTCAACATTTTCATCATCATAAACCATTTGTGTTTCTCAACACATGTCAAAACATCTCAATATAATGACTCATCATTCCAAGGTTTTCACAATTCATTTTCACCAAGTATTCCCATCTAAAGTGAATCAAGTTTTGAGTTTTGTTCCAACTACTAAGTTAAGAGTGTTCACTAAAGTGGGACGCTAATGTCAATATCATGCCATAGAATGACATCTAAGTCTAACTAGATAGGTCAATTTTTATACTCTTTATGCTACCTTCAAACAAGTAAAGGACTTTGGTAAAGTAAAGGAAGTAAAGCTTGTAAATAAAACTTGGAAAAGATAGAAGTCAAAGTGGTATAACCAAAGCATGCCTAATGCCTTTGCTTAGGTTATCTAGATTGCAAGGGTTAGCTTGCATTGTTAGTGAGGGCTTGCTAGTATAATACTTGCAAGTGTTAGCTTGCATAATGTTAGCTTGCCTTGGGTAGTGCAATGGTTGAAGTTTTCTTCCTCCTCTTGGTAGAACTCCTCCTCCTCGTAAGCTTGGTCGGTACTATCGTCTATAAATACATACGAAATACACAATCACCAAACAATCCTTAACTAGTCTACTTAGCACACTAAGGCACACATTTGATGATCTAGTATCATCACAAGCATCACAAGGTTTAATGAACTAGCTTCATTCTTTTTATTTGAGAAAAGTAATTTCTACTCATTGAAATTAACTAAGATGTAATATTCTCCATTTAAAATATGGGATCATTTGGACACATGTCATGACCACATATTCTAACATATGGGAATGTGATTTAAGAGTTGGATCACATCTTAATAAGTTTAAGTTTAATAATTAATGATTTAAAGTGACTAGAAATGCCTTTATAGCATTATTTTGGTACTAGTCCCAAGTCACTTCACGTAAACCTTAATATTATTACATATTCAGATAGGTATGGTTAAATGTGATTTTTGAGAGTTAGAATCAACTCAAAAGCTATTATGGTTGATTTTATAAATTTTTCAAATGTGCAAAAGCTCTTGTCTTGTTATTTTTACTAGGAGAGATCTCTAACTCTAGATGATTTAAATCCAACGGAATTGGATAGGTCTTTTCAGTAGCTTTCTAACAAAATTGGAATCACTCAATTTGGTTTAGTAAATCTTCCTGAATTGATTTTTGAACTAAGGGACAGAAATGGTTTTAAGTCTAAATAGAAAAATCTAAATTTGAATTACTGGGTCAGCGCGGGAAAGTAATTGGGCTGGCCCAGTGACGCTCAGCGGTGCAGAGGGTGACTGACAAGGGGGGTCCGCCTGTCAGTGACACTTAAAACCCGAAATGGTATCTAGCGATCTAGGCCACACGATTAGATCGCGGATCAACAGCTCACGGTCGTCGTCTACGACGGACTCGTCGCTGGCGAGACTGAACCCTAAACGGCCGGTGGGGGTCTACTGGGGACGTACCAGGGCTCTAGCTAGTGCGGAGAGGCGGGCAAACAAACTGGCGGATGACGGCGAGCTCAGGCGAGATCGTGGCAGGGGCTGCGGTGGACGGAATCGACGGCAGCGTCTCCTCCTCTGCAGCGGCCTCCTCCGGTGCAATTATGGCGAACGGCGGCTCGAGCGGCTCCGGCGAGAGAGGGGAAATGGTCAGGGAGAGAGGGGAGTGGAATGGTGTGAAGAGATGGTGCGGGGGAGGTCTCCTTATATAGGCTCGACGGTGAGACCAAAAGGCATGGGCGCGGCTCGTCGGTGACGGTGAAATAGGGGGGCTACCGGCGTGGCAAGGTAGGTGGAAGGTGGGCGGTCTGCTGGCAGTCCTCTATGGTGCAATGTCACGACTAGGGGCGGTGGCATATGGTCGGGAGCTTCACGCGCTCCGGGGGACAGAGGCGGTGCTCGACGTGGCTCCCGGCGACTGTGGGTCGCACGGGGATGCACGGCCGTGTCTGGCGGGGTTCTGGTGTCGAGGCAGAGCGACGTGCGCGATATGGCGTCAAGGGGCAGTTTCCTGCGTGCTGGCGGCAATCGCGCTCTGGCGCGCTGTGGCTGGCTCGTAGAGAGAAAGGGCAGCGATGCTGGGGAGTGGTCCAGGGGCTGGGGTTGATCAAGGGGTGGACCGTGGGTGGCGGTAGGGTTGGGCGGAGCTAGTGGGCACACTGGGATGCGCGGCTCGGTCCTTGGCGTGCTGCCCGCATTTGGCCGACGATGACTTCATTTGGGCGGCGCTACACTGGTGCTACGGGGATGGGGGAGGCTGGTTGATAGCTTGGTTGGACTCAGGGGGGACAGGGGAGAGTAGAGAGGGTCCAATGGGGGACAAGGGCTTAACTAGCAACAGTATTAGTTAGGCCATTTTATCTCTGTTTGCCACCTGTTCGACACAATGGCCGCATGAGAGAAATTTTTGAATTTTGAGTTGATTTTTGGTGGATGCTTGGTAGACTGTGGTTTCTTGGGATTAAAAAATGGAGTTCATTTGAGTGGTTTTTGAATAAGTGTGATCTATGCATAAGAACTACATTCAATTTTCAAATGTCATTTAAATTTAGTGTTTGAAAGTTTTTGGGATGAAACAAAGTGGGCCTTGGCACATCACTACTTGTACTAGCAAGGGGTGCAAAGAACCACAATTGTTTCTGTTAAAATTTGAGTTCTAGGAATAGCCAAAGTAGGCTAAGTGATTAAAATGGCACAAATGACCATTTCCTTATTTTATTCTTTTGGATTTCTTTTTCTTTGGGATTTGCTTGGGAATGATCTAGATGATGTTTAATTCACCTTAGAATCATTTTACAACCAATAGATCACTCAAACATGGCAATTCAAAACAACTCCTATTTTAAATGCACACACATATGAATGCTTAAAGGTTTTTAAATAGAAAAAGTTTTTGTTAACCCTAAATTGGGTAGATTTGATCTTGGTCACTTGGATTAAAGTTTTGGGATGTTACAAACCTCCCCCCTTAAACAAAATCTTGTCCCGAGATTTACGAAAGAAAACTAGGAACTAAAGAGATCTGGGAACTCAGTCCTAATGTAATCTTCTCGCTCCCAAGTGGCTTCTTCTTCGGTATGGTTGCTCCATTGAATCTTGAGAAATTTGATACTCCTGGTCCTGGTGGTTCTGTAGGCTTCCTCCAAGATACGGATGGGCACTTCACGATATGTCAGGTCCTTGTTGATATCAACAGCTCGGTGATCGATGTTCTTGAAAACTTCGGTCTTCTCCGGCACTTATAAGCATCTGCTAAGTAATGAGATATGGAACACATTATGGATGGCTGACATCTCTTCTGGCAGTTCCAGTTGATAAGATACTTCTCCTTTGCGGTTCAGAATCTTGAAAGGCCCGATATATCTGGGGGCTAACTTTCCTTTCAGACTAAGACGCCGGGTTCCCTTCAATGGTGAAACCTTGAGATACAGAAAATCTCCGACATTGAAAGTCAGGTCTCTCCTTATCTTGTCAGCATAACTCTTTTGTCTGGATTGGGCGGTCTTGAGGTGCTCAGGGACTTTGTGAACTTTCTCTTCGGCTTCTCGGAGAATGTCAGGTCCAAAGATCTGACTCTCTCCTACTTGCAACCAATTCAAAGGGGTGCGGCACTTTCTTCCGTATAGGAACTCAAATGGTGCCATTTGCAAACTGGCTTGATAACTATTGTTGTATGAGAATTCTGTGAAAGGCATGCAGTCTTCCCATTTTGATCTGTACTCCAACACACAAGCTCTCAACATATCCTCTAGTATTTGGTTGACTCTCTTAGTCTATCCATCACTTTGCGGGTGATAAGCGGTGCTGAAATTCAACTTGGTTCCCAATCCTTCTTGGACTTTCTGCCAAAATCTCGAGGTAAATTGGGTTCCTCGATCTGATACTATGGTCTTGGGGGTTCCATGCAGACTAACAATTCTAGCAATGTACAACTCTGCTAGCTTCAAACTCTGGTAAGTGATGACCCACAAGTATAGGGGGTGTATCGCAGTATTTTTGATAAGTAAGAGTGTCGAACCCAACAAGGAGCGGAAGGTGCTTGCTAGTGGTATGGATCAGGAATTCTCTGCAAATACTTAGCAAATGGATTTTTAGGGTTTTTTGATAAAGCAAGTAAAGAAAGTACGAGTAAATAAAAGACAGTAGGAATAAATGCAGCAAGTGGCCCAATCCTTTATGCATCAAAGGACAAGCCGGTTGTATTACTTAAGATGACCAAACGTTCTCGAGGACACATGGGAAGACTGTCAAGTGCTTTCGCTTCATATAGTTGATTAATATTTTTTAGCTTGCTAAGTGTTGTGTGGGTGAACCTGTGCTAATGTACCGACCTTCCTAGGACTAATACATACTTGTGATTATACCCCTTGGAAACATCCGTAAGTACAAGAAAGTAATTAAGGTAGAAACCTAACCACAACTTTAAACTCTAAGACCCTTACGTCCCTTGTGCAATGGTTTCCTAACGGGGTTCAGGTTTACATCACTCTGGCAACCCCTATGATTAGTAGCCAAATACACAATGCATTCCCCTAGGCCCATATAGGTGAAGTGTCATGTAGTCGACGTTCACATGACACCACTAGAAGAAGTACACCACAACTTAAATATCAAACTATTGGATCTTTCTCAACACAACTCTACTACTAACAACATGACTTCTCCCATGTCCTCAAGAACAAAACGAACTACTCACAAGACACTATATGGATCATGATCAGAGATGGAATAATGATGTATAACAATCTAAACATAAACAATAATTCAATGGTTCACTCAATAGCATCAACTACAAAGAGTAATCAACACCGTGAAAGTTTCCCCTATGAACTATGCAAGATTCAACCCAATTGTTACAGCAATATGGAGATGGTGATGAGGGTGCTGATGGTGATGATGGTGGTGGTGATGATGATGATCCCGATGAAGTCCAGCTTGATGGTGGTGTTGATGGCGACGATCTCCCCTCTCCGGGAAGGAATTCCCCCGGCAGAAATCTGTTTGCCAGAGAGATCTTTCTCTCTTGGTGTTTTCTGCCTCGCAGAGGCGACGAAATCTTTCTGTGGTCGCTCCTTGAGTCTTAGGGTTTCGGGAGGATAATATACGCCAGAGGGGAGTGCCAGGGGTGGACCAGGGTGGCCACACCACCTGGTGGCACGGCCCAGGGTGGCCCGCGCCAGGGGGTGGTGTGGGCCCCCTGTGGCCCATCTCTAGCACCCCTTCTGACTTCCTTCATCTTCTGGAAAAATAGGATTTTCCATATATTTTCCCGGATTTTCTGATCTTCGTGAATTTTGCCTCCAAACAGCACCTTTTCCATCAGAATCCTGACTGCAGCGGTCCAAGCTCCAAAAGTCATCAACCATGCAAAAACAGATGAAATAACATAAGTATCACCTCTTAATACGAAATATATCAATGAATAACAGTGAATTATGACATAGAATAGTGATGCAAAATGGACGTATCAACTCCCCCCAAGCTTAGACTTCCCTTGTCCCCAAGCGAAACTGAGCTCAATAAACATGACCCCAGGTTTATGGAGTGAAGAGTCGATAAAAGAATACAGACAAGAAGCATCACATTCATCAATACATAGATCATGATAGAAGACAACTCACTATTATATAACTCAACTTGCAATGAGTAAAGGAAAAACAATGAAGATACATAAAGTAAATCATAATTGGTAATGGCAAACTTAGCTCTTGGTCGAAGAATAGTTGATAATTTGCTAGAGTTCACAAATAACTGGTTTTCAATGACAGCTTTCAAAGTAGTAAACACCAGACAAGAGCAATGTGCAAAACAAGTAACATAAGAAACATTATTGAATAAATCATCATATGAATGAATGAAACACAACAACTCAAAATACTTGCTTGAGATAGAAGGGAATAGGTTTACTGACTCAACTACAAAGTAAAAGAAAGGCCCAGGCGTTTCTCTAACACACATGCATAACTCCATGGACTTACAAGCTCCCCTTTCATTTCACATTGACGACATCCATAGACAAAAGAACATGATATCAACTAGGTACAAAGTACCGGTGCAATGTTGAAAGCGTTCCCCATGACAAAGATGGTTACGCTAATTCACAACTTACAAAGCGCAAGCATATACGCAACATAGGTGAGCACAATGGTTCAAGTTTATTAAGTGCAAGAAAGTAAAGTGTGCCATCAAGTTCGTGAGAGCTTTAATCACTAATTTTCACATAACAAGTTTAATTTGGGAGGTAGATAAAACAAGAATTTACTTGGAATAGCAATAATGCTAATAGGTAGGTATGGTGGACACAAATGGCATGTTTTTGGTTTTAAGGATTGGATGCACGAGAAGAATTCCCTCTCAGTACAGGTTTTTGGCTAGCAAGGCTGGGTAGCAAGTATAAGAGTCGAAGGAAACAAGCAAACATACAAGTGATAAAGACAAACATGCAATCTTCCTTGGAAGAACAAAAGATCTTAACTAGAGAATACTAAACTTATGAGCAAATCAAGAAAGAAAGATGATGAAATTATATTTCTTTAGAGTACTTTTATCTTTTTCATTCAACTCTCAAAAATAGTGTTGCTGTTGACCGAGCCAGGTTTGCCAAAACCAACTAAATTAACTCAATGATCCCAAAGTGATACCAATACTAACAACAAGATCAATCAAATAACCACGAATTGAAAACTAATATAAGCTATGAAAAAGAGTGAATGATAGAACTTCTCATTAATATTCCATAACGGCAACTCACACCAAGGGATACATATCTAACGAGAGAGGGGACACTTCCATAATGCAAACCATCCTACATAATAACTTCTCTATTCATGATATGACTCTAATAATAAGGTAAAAAGATGGAAGATAGTGATGTGATACCGCGGCACTGCCCCAAGCTTGGAACAAACCAAGGGGATGCCAAACCTGAGGGCCTTGAACCTCTTCTATCTGGACCTCCCCATCTTTAAACAATAACTCCTTGGGATGAATCTTTAACTCCCTCATGTATGGGTTGATGATATCCTCTAAGAGATCCTCCTTGGTTGATCCAGAGGAAGACATTGTGGCTCCAAATCTAGGAGTCTACCTAACGAGGGTTTAACTCATCAATGCCCATTGTTATGGACTTGGGTTTTGGAGAAGGAGGGAGCGCTGGAGACATCTATCGGCTAGCAAACAAGCACACAGGGGACTCGAAGATTTACCCAGGTTCAGGCCTCGCAGAGGTCCCTACTCCTGCTTGTCTGCTCGTGGAATTATCAAAGGAATCGAGGATTACAATGGTGCGCAGATGCAATTTGGCGAGGGTTGTGGAAACTAGGGTTGCATGTGTCCTCCTCGCCGCCCCCTCCTAGCCTTTATATAGATAGGCTAGGTCTCGGGCAGTCGGTCGATTCTGAGTTAGAGTTTTCCCCTTTGAACTTTCTATCTTTAGCTTCTTCTTGTGCTTCAAGTAATCGAAAGTCCGTAGGTTACTCGAGTTCTTCATTTGGGCCTTGGCGACACCGTGGGCTTTCATTGTATTCAGGCCGTATATACCAAGATCGAGTACTTGTAGGGTATACCCATGTTAGTAGCCCTCGAGTGTCCAGTGGAATCGCATATTCGACTGGGACTTCATGAATCCTTTCGAGTGCATGACTGAGTATGTTTTTCGACTGCTTTGTTTGTGTCATAGGGATTGTTGATGTGCGTGCCTGATTTAACTGATGTATCGGTATCAGTTAACTACCTTAGGGTAAAACAATGCCATCTACTCGAACTCGAGTCCCCGGACTCGAATCCAAAAAAGTGCTGGCGTAATTCGACTCAAGCCGCGGAGGTCTTACATGAGTCGAATTCCAGTATACAGGTGTGAGCACTCAACGCGTCCGTCAAGGCATGTTCATCGTACCTGTTGGAACGGATATATTTCTGGTAGTGCGCAGAAAATGCGTTGCCAGGCATTATTCAAGTCTTATCTTCACGCTGCAAGCGCGGCATCCGAATTTTGTCATCACGGAGATGATACGGGTGACCTAGGAGATGCAGTCTCTTTGTAGGGAAATTTCATGAGGCGGTGTCGTCATAAGCTTCGAGTGTGGATGTCATCAACACACAGTATAATGTACAAATAATCATAGGGTGCGCGACCAGTGCTCCCTATGGGAGTAGCCCCCGAGTGCCTGGTTGAGTCGAAGACTCAGGCATGGACTATAGAACTTTTGCGACTGCTGTCGTCTTTTGTTTACTTGTTTTAGTCGAATTTATTTCCAGCGCTCCCTATGGGAGTAACCCATGTCCATAGTAGAATTGCGGTTCAAGTGGTTGGGTTTGCCTATATTGTCCATGTTCCTGTAAAAAGAAAATAAAAATCGTAGGGTGCGCGACCAGCGCTCCCTATGGGAGTAGCCCCCGAGTGCTTGGTGGAGTCAAAGACTCGAGAAAGGACTAAAGTAGTCAAAGTTTTCTTCTGCGTAATTTTGGATGACGTCAGTGCTGACGATGCGATGACCTCCATTGCCTGCGTGAGCGAGTTTGACGGGACGTGACGATCGGTGGGTCCCATTTTCTGACTCTGATTTGACCGGGCGTGCATAATTTTTGTTTTAACTGCGCCTCCTCGATTTCCGCACGTAATGGGGGTAGTGGGGGGACGGTTCACGCTTCAGTTCCTCCATGTGTCGAGCACGATGAACGCCACGCGTCTGATAGGGTTTTTCTTAGCCGTTGGATTACATCTTCCAGGGGGTTATGTAGTGATGCAGCAACGGTAATTTTCACATCTGCTTCTTTTCTGCCTTTGCCTCCGTCGCCATTGCCGCTACTCCTCTGCTTCCTTGCGCTCCTTTCCTTCGTGGCGCTGGACCAGCTCCGCATATTTCCTAGCTACTTCCTCCGGTCACACCGCCGCCGCGGAATGGGGAAGAAGAAAGGAGGTGCCGCGGCCGATCCCGCCGCTGCCGCGGTTACTACGAAGAAGAAGGGTGGCTCTGCCGCTGCAGGCACCAGCACCGCCGCCGCCAGGAAAAAGAAGGTCACGGGCACTCACGTCACCAATGGTGCATGGCGTGCATCCGTGATAAAGTCTTCAGAGCTTCATCTTCTACGCCAGGACGGAGTTTTGCCTTCCGCAGTCACGGACACGCGCGTCCCTGGCAGTGAGGTAATCCCCTCTCCTCCTGCTGGCTTTTGGGTGATGTTCCTAGCGTTTATCATCCGCGGTCTCTCGTTGCCCCTGCATCCTTTCTTCAGGGGCCTTGTCTGATTTTACGGGCTCCAGCTCCATCAGCTGTCCCCAAACTCCATCCTCCATGTAGCTTGCTAAATTACTCTCTGCGAGTGCTGGCTCGGAATCGAGCCGCACTTCGGTCTCTTCAAGTGCCTCTTCAAGTTGAAGCGCCAATCGGCGTCTGGCTTCGTAGTCTATGATGTAGGCGGCTGCGGTATCCATGTCGACCCCTCTGTCACATACTTCGACATCAAGCTGATGATGTCCGTCCAAGGGTGGAGGGACAAGTGGTTCTATGTCCGCGACCAAAAGGCCGACGGAGACCACTACGGACTCGCGCCCTTCGACGCCGTGACACCGTGCAAGAGGAGGCGCTCCTGGAAGAACGTAGTGATGCCCGGCGAGTTCGTGGAAACATATGTGCTGTACGAGCGTGTCTACGACCTCGAGAGTCGCATGGGTAAGGAAGAGGGAGGCTGCGCCCTCATTCGCACGTGGCTGCGCCATCGCGTCCAGCCCCTGTAGGCTAGAGTCCACCCTATGTTCCAGTGGGCTGGCACAGACGATGTCACTCGCGTATCGGCCGATGGCATTTCCGTGAGTGAGGTAGATAAGAGGGTGCGAATGGTCACCAAGTACACTGTCAAGGATGTACTCCCTAGTGAACCAGACGTTCCTCCGTTCGATGCTGCTAACCCTCCTCCTGAGGTACAATTGTGCAACGTAGTAGCTTTGCTTTGCCGACTATGTTTTTTCTGTTGCATCGTTTTTGCTAAGTTGTTTTCTGTATGCAGGATTGGGCGGTGTCACCCTGTATGGTCCCTCTTCCTGAGGGGGTTATCCCTCGTGAAGCCTTGGAATAGGACGAGTCGGAGTTGACCGCCCCATCTGATGTGGAGGAGGAAGCCCCCGAGTCGAGTGGTCCAGACACTCGCAAGCGTTCACGCAGTGAGGATTCAGATGCGTCGTCCCCTTTGACTCCGGAAGGTGGAGGTGTTGGTGTAGAGTCGACGATACCTGCTGTTCCCGTGAGTGCCATGGCGCCATCCTCTCGCAAGAAGATGCGGCTGCCAAAGAGTCTTCGTCAGAGTCGGGGGATCAAACCTTTGATTTTGACAAGTTTGATTGGTAAGTATATGAATCTTCCTTTTGGTTCTTCTTTGGGGTTGCCTTTTCTTGACGTTGGTTTGGTTCTGTAGTTGGCCGGCGTCGTCGTCTTCTAGTGACGTCCAATTTTTGAAAGAATCTGGAGTTGCGACCTCCAAGGCCAAGAAAGTGGCTAAGCGCACTCCTTCTCCTCCATTGGTGGCCCACTCCGGCCATAATTCATCGAGTTCTCCGCATGATGTGGAGCACCAGATGGTTATCCGGACCACTATGAATCCATCGGCTTCGGAGTCTTTGGAGGATCATGTAAGTGTAGTATTTGTTTCCTCTATTTTTGTAGTCGAATGTATCATCTTCTATCATCTTCTTATCCTTTGCTATTTTCTCCTGTCGCAGCTTATTGTGAAGGAAGCCACTCGCTTAGCGGAGCAAGTTCTTGCGACGGGTCGCCAGCATGCAATGCTAGAATCTCGCCACCGCGTGGTTGAAAGTAAGTGTCTTGCTTCTTCTTCGTCCTCTTTGTGATATATCCGGCTGATAGCCTATCTTTGTTTATTTCATAGCTGAGCATAATGCACTCCTCCGCGACGCTGCTTCCCTTGAAAAGACGCTCGTTGCAGCGGTAAAGAGCCGCGATGAGGCAGTCACAACATGTGCCGAGTCACGAATCGCGAGGAGGATCTGCGCGCCTCCATCGTGGCTAGGGACAAGTTGTTCGAGGAACAACTTTTTTCGATTGCCAAGGCTCTCTCAGGTATTCCTTTGTCTGAATTTTTGGTGTTTTCTTCTTCTTTCGAATTTGTTGTTGGTGTTGACTCTTGTGCCTATGCTTGGTTGTAGATGCCAGCGGTTTGAGCTTCGACCCTCAGGCACTCCACCGTGACGACGCCTTGGTGGGTTCCATTTCAGCAGTCGAGGATCGCAGCGCTGCCGTTCAAGGGACGCTCTCCAAGGACAAGGGCGTGCTCAGTCGCTTCCGGGAAGAGCTAGCGCCCAAGGCTGAGCTGATCGAGAATATGGATGAGATGGTGGAGTCTCTTGCCGGGGGCATCCCTGCAAGCTTCAAGAACTCGCTCCGTGCGGCAGGCGCTTCGATGTCACTCGCCATGGTTCAAGCCCATGGAGTCGAAGTTGATCCTGTGGCGGTCTCCAAGGCGATGCCTGTTAGCGCTGATGGCCAGCAGGTAGTCTTTGCTCCTTACATCGCTTTTGGCAAGTACGCCCTTGACTGATCAATCTGATTCTGAAGTACTCTCAGGAGCTTCAGCATACCAAGAAAGCTGCAAAGGTTGCGACATCAGGGGACGGCGGGAAGTCTGTGGCATCTGATACTGCCACAGACTCGATGAGGCCCCCAAAACCAAAGTCAAAGTCGAAGAAGCCAGTCGCTCCTTAGTAGTCGCAGCTTGTAATAGTTAAATAGCTTATGTCTTTTGTCGAGAACATGCCTGTTGGCGAGTGTATCTAATAATACTTTTGTTAATCCTGAATGCACTCGAATCGTTTGTCTATGCCTCGCCTTAGTCCTCTTATTGTCTCTTGCTTGACTTGTGGTAGGGCACATCGAGTGATCCTTTGAGGGAGCCTCAGGATTCGCCGCCCCTTGATGACACTTTGGCACCGCCGCGCTCAAGGGTGGAGGAGCTCTCTCTGCTCTCGCGACTCCGTGACCGCGTGAAGCAGTTGGAGCATGAATTTCCTATACTCCGCAGAAATGCAGACGTATGGAAGTCGAAAGCGGAGAAAGCCGCCGCCCGAGAACAATATCTACTAGGGGAGGTGGCGCAGTTGGGTGACCAATTCAAATGTTAGTCTTTATGCCTCTTGTCGTTTCCTTGTAGTCACTCGCAGTAGTTCATTATTCTTATATTTTGCCTTTGCTTGGTATAGTTGTCAGCGCGCGCCATCCGCAGGATGAGAAGGATCGGATTGCCATTCGCATGAATGACCTGACCCAAGAGTAGCTTCAGGCAAGTGGGTATTTCTGGGTAGATCATGATCGCGCAATCACGTTGGTGACCCTGCAGGATCGTGCGTCACGAGTGCTTCACTTCTTGAAGAAGTCATAGTCATGCTTGAAGAATATTTACCAGACGATGTTCCCGTTGGACGTCGTTCCATCGAGCCTGCTGGCCCTTCTCGCTAGATTCCAGGACTTGAGTGCGATCCGCGAGTGTGTACGTCAACAGTTAGTGGCTGGTGCCAAAGCTGCTCTGTCACTGGTGCGACTGCATAGGCCTGATGTGGACGTTGCAGCAATTGCGGCTGGACCACCTACGCCGCCAGCAGGGTTCTACTTGGAACATGGTGCCGCACTACCAGGCAGTGGATCGCCCAGCAGAGGAGATCGTCGATTTCTTCGAGGAGCAGACCAATGTTCTTTTGCTACAACAGTAGTTTAGTTTGTATCCTGCACATAGTTATACCAATGTTGTAAAGTTCGTATATATGCTGTGTATAATTGATTGACAATGATGTGTAAAAGAGCTTGTTGGCGTGTATGTTTTGTGAGTGCGTTGCACTATGCGACTCCTTTTCGTTAGCCTGGCTTTGTGTTTATCTCAGTCCCTTATCAACCTGTCAGGTGTGTTGCAACTGGGTTTATGTTTGTCAAGGGTTTCGATTGGTGTGCCAGCTACTCAGGATATCGCGTTTTAGTTCGTAGAACAGATGTTTATAGGGTGGCGCAGCCCCCGAGTGGATAATCTTGCGAAAAAAATAAAAATACAGAGTTTCGGGGCACTTAGCTTTATTTATTCACGGGATAGTACGAGGTACAATGTGTGGCTAAGTAGCCTTGGCTGAGTAGCCTTATTTGCAATGTAAAAGTAAAAACAACTAAGGGTAGAAGCATCGCAGCTGCGTGACGTTCTAGGGGTTGGAGTATGCGACTCTTGTCTCTAAATCTTGAAGACGATAGGCGCCACCTGGGATTACTTCTATAACCATGTATGGTCCCTCCCAGGGGGATTCGAGCTTGAGATGCCCTTGCTGCTTCAGTCGCAGGACTAGGTCGCCTTCGACGAAGGACCTGGGGCGTAGCCTCCTACTGTGGTAGTTGCGCAGGTTCTGCTGGTAGATCGTTGATATTTCTGCGGTGATTTCCCTTGCCTCGTCAAGGAGGTCAACTGAGTCTTCGAGTGCAAGAGTTGACTCCTGCTCGCTGTAAGCGACCACGCGCGGTGCTTTGTATCGTACTTCGGCGGGTAGCACCGCTTCAGCCCCGTGCACCATGAAGAACGGGGTGTACCCTATAGTGCTGTTTGGAGTTGTGCGTAGGCTCCAGAGTACTGATTGTAGTTCGTCTGGCCAGCAACCCGCGGCCTGTTCGAGTGGCCGGAGGAGTCGCTTCTTGATGCTGCCGCAAACAAGCCCGTTAGCTTTTTCGACCTGACCGCTGATCTGTGGATGTGCCACGGAGGCATAGCTGACGTTGATTCCCATATTCTCGCAGAATTCTTGGAACTCCTTGGATGTGAAGTTCGTCCCATTGTCGGTGATGATGCTGTGCGGTACTCCAAAGCGGTAGACGATGGTCTCGAAGAACTTGACTACGCTATGTCCTGATTGATTGGTCACTAGCATGGCCTCTATCCACTTGGTGAATTTGTCGACTATGACCAGGAGGTAGATGTAGCCTCCTCGTGAGGACTTTGGGAGCTTGCCAACCATGTCGAGTCCCCATTGCGCGAAGGGCCAGACCAATGGAATTGGCCGGAGCTCTGCGCCAGGTGCGTGCGGCTTGTCCGCGAATCGCTAGCACGCGTTGCATTTCTGGACGAGTCTTTGGCGTCGCGCATGGCCGTAGGCCAATATAATCCAGCTCGTAGAGCTTTGGCTACGAGGGCGCGACTGCCGGCGTGGTGCCCGCAGGTCCCCTCATGGATGTTAAGGAGAACAACTCTTCCATCGGTAGTGGAGACACATCGTTGAAGCACTCCTGTGATGCTGCGCTTGTACAGTTCGCCGTTTATAACAACGAATGCCTTGGATCGCCAGCGATGTGCCGTGCGTCAGTCGGGTCGTCCGGTAGCCTCTTGCTGAGAAGGTACGTGATGTACGGTTGAGTCCAGGATGGCTCGATCATCATGACGCTCATTGGTCCTTCGAGTCCTGTATCCAGCTCCAGGTCGTCGAGTGCCATTGGCTCATTGGGCGGTGTAGCCCTCGAGTCCGTTGCTGCGCTTGTTTTCTTCTCTACGGCCTTTGGCTTGATGGAGCATTCGCAGATGCGCTCGAGAAATACTCCAGGTGGTATGGGGGCACATGTAGAGCCTATGTTGGCGAGTGTGTCCGCCTCTTCATTGCTTTCACGACCTATGTGCCGTAGCTCGCAGCCGTCAAAGTCCCCCTCGAGTGTATCGTAGAGGTCGTGGTAGGCGATCATGTTGTCGTTCAGTGCGTCGCACTCGTGCATTGTCTGGTTGACGACCAAGTTGGAGTCGCCATATATTATGAGCCTTTTGGCGCTGCAGGCTTTCGCCATCCTCATCCCGTGTAGTAGGGCCTCGTATTCGGCTTCGTTGTTGGAGGCGGTGAACTGCATTCGCAAAATATATTTTAGCTTGTCTCCCTGGGGCGATGTCAGTATGACACCTGCACCAACTCCGTCCTTCCGCTTAGATCCGTCGAAGTGCATTGTCTAGAGGTAGGACATATCTAGTTTTTGGGGAGCTGGTTCTCCATCTAGTGCACGAGGAAGTCAGGGAGAACCTGCGACTTGATTGCGTCGCGTTTTTCATATGTGATGTCTCGTGGAGACAGTTCAATTCCCCAAAGTGCGACTTGTCCGGTGGTGTCGGGATTGTTGAGGATGTGCCCAAGCGGGGCGTCATTGACGACCATGATTGGATGTTCTTGGAAGTAGTGGCGCAGTCGCCGGGCCGTCATGAAGATGCCGTATGCCAGTTTCTGGTAGTGCGGGTACCATTGTTTTGTTGGCGTAAGTTCCTCGCTGAGGTAGTAGACTGGGCGCTGTACCCCGTGGACCTTGTTTTCTTCGGGTCGTTCGATTACGAGCACTGTGCTGACCACCTGGTTGGTGGTGGAGATGTATAGCAACAACGGTTCCCTTTCTTGTGGGGTTACCAGTACTGGCGAGGTGGATAGCAGGCGCTTGAGGTCTTCGAATGCTTCCTGCGCCTCAATGGTCCACTCGAACTTGTCAGCTTTACGGAGGAGTTGGTAGAAGGGCAGTGCCTTTTCACCCACCCGACTGATGAATCGACTGAGAGCCGCGATTCGCCCAGCCAGCTGCTAGACGCCTCTTATGTTTTTCGGCCTCTCCATGGCCAGTACGGCTTTTATTTTCTTTGGGTTCGCTTCGATCCCTCTCGCGGAGATAAGGTACCCGAGTAGTTGCCCAGATGGTACACCGAAGGCGCACTTGTCCGGATTGAGCTTGATCCGGTAGCGGTCGAGATTGGCAAAGGTTTCGCGCAAATCATCGATTAGTGAGGCTTCCTCTTTGGTCTTGATTACTATGTCGTCGACATAGACTTGAATGTTGCGTCCAAGTTGGTTCTTGAGGCAAGATTGCATGCACCGCTGGTAGGTGGCTCCTGCGTTCTTTAGCCCAAAGGGCATTGTGTTGTAGCAGAACACACCAAAGGCGTTGTAAACGCTGTTTTTTCTTGATCTTCCTCCTTCATTCGAATCTAGTTATAGCCTGAGTAGGCGTCGAGAAAGTAGAGGCGCTCGCATCCCGCGGTGGAGTCAATGATCTGGTCAATTCGCGGTAGCGGGAAGTGGTCCTTTGGACAGTGCTTATTCAAAGAGGTGAAGTCCACGCACATCCGCAGGATATCCGTGTCCTTTTTTGGTACTAGCATCGTGTTGGCGAGCCAAGTGCTTTCCTTGATCTCGCGTATGAATTTGGCGTCGAGGAGTCTGTTGATCTCCATTCCGACTGCCTTTGCTCTTGGTTCAGATAATCGCTGAATTGTTTGCTTGACTGGCCTTGCGTCTGGGTTGACGTTGAGTGCGAGCTCGACGAATTCCCTGGGAACTCCTGGCATGTCCGCTGGACACCAGGCGAAGATTTTCCAGTTCTCATAGAGGAATTCGACGAGCGCGAGTTCCTATGCGGGACTCAAGTTGTTGGCAATGACGGCCGTCTTGGCAGGATCCAATGGGTGGACCTGGACTTTCTTCGTGTGCACTGATGAGTCAAAGGACAAGTCGGGTGAGCTTGGCCGGCTTAGGGGAGGCAGACTGTTGTTTGTCGATTCCTTCAATCTTGCGAGTTCCTCCTGCATGCCGAAGGACTGGGAGATTCTGTTGAATTCCCTATCGCAATTGTCAGACCTCTCGAAGCTCCCGTTTATTGTGATGACGCCGTTAGGTCCTTGCATTTTCATCTGCAGGTAGGTGTAGTGCGGCACCGCCATGAACCTAGCGAACGCGACACGTCCGAGGATGCAGTGGTACTGTGAGGGCCATTCGATGACTTTGAAGTCGATGCGCTGGCACCAAAAGTTTTTCAGTGTGCCGAAGATGACGTCGAGGTTGATTTTACCAAGGGGATATACGCCCTTGCCTGGGAGGATGCCGTGGAATGTTGTGTCTGAGGCCTCTAGGAAGGTCAGAGGGATCCTCATTGCTCGCAAGGTACTCGCGAACATAAGGTTGATGCCGTTTCCGCCGTCCATAAAGACGCGACTCATGTCGAAGCCTCCAATTTGTGCCTCGAGGACGAGGGGACAGTGGCCTGGGCGAGGTACTTGGCGCGGGTGGTCACGCTTGCGAAGGTGATGTAGGACTCGCTTCCGCTGAGGCACTCAGTGGTAGATGGTGGCGAGTTTGTGGCCAAGTTGACTTGGAGAGTGATGGCCTTCTATACCCTATTCGAGGGGCGTCCCTTTTGGATCATCATGGTACCCATGACCCGTGGGTATGGTTTGCCTCCCTGGTGCTGGTCTAGCGTAGCTACATTTGTGGGTAGTCCAGGTGGTGGTGGCGGAGCTCCATGTGCCATGGCGCCTGGGGCGGCTCCGTAGCCCCTTTCGACTGTGCTGCGATTCATCCGAGCCAGTCCCTCATGTAGTTTGAGGAACTCGCGGTAGTCCTTGAGGAGGTGGCTGGACTTCTTCTTTCTGTCATGCTTGTCGATGTAGAAGTGCACAATGCATGGCCCGGACAGCTTGTCTTCAATGGATGTTGCGGGTGCCTCATAGAGATTATGGCGCCTGCCATACTTGCGTGGTTTTTCCGGAGTCGTGGTATCCACCACTACGGTAGCCACTGTTGCGGTTGTCGTCGCGTCTGTCGACGTAGCCGACTGCGACCATGTTGAAGTCATCACGGTCATCGTAGATGCACATGCAGTGTTTTCTTCGGCGATCGCGTCTGCGCTCGAGTTCTGCTTCGTCGTCACAGTGAACGCGGTTTTTCACCGAATCTTCTCCATCTGCCCAACGATTCGCAATTTCCATCAGGTGGTCGATGGTTTTGGGCTTCGAGCGGCCTAGCTCCTCCCTGAGCTCTATGCGGCATACGCCGCTGTTGAATGCGTCAATCACGCGATCCTCTAATATGTTCTCTTTGGAGTTCTTGATGATGGACCACCTCTAGATGTATGAGCGTAGTGACTCGCCCGACCTTTGCTGGCAGCATCTTAGCTCTTCGATTGATGCGGGCTGTTTGTAGGTGCCCTTGAAGTTGCGCACAAAGATGTAGACCAGCTCTTCGCAGCTGCGAATGGATCCATGTGGGAGGTTGTTGAGCCATGCTCGGGCAGTGCCCTGCAGCTGTAGCTGCAGGCATTGCATGGCTGTGCTTCGACTTCCGCCGTGAGGCCTGACGGAGGAGATGTGATCTTCCAACCAGATTTTTGGGTCCTGTAGGCCGTCAAACTTCGGGTTCTCCGATGGGAGCTTAAACCCCTTGGGCATTCACTTTTGCCTGATGGCCCTACTGGAGCATCTAGCACCGTAGAGCTCCACGTCTTCGTCCTCTAAGTCAGTCGACTGGGCGCGTCGTGCTCTTGATTTGTCAATCTTGCACTGCGTGAGGTCATCGCGCGCATCATAGTCGTGGTCGTGTCGCCGTGAGCGGCGGCGTCGAGACAGATCGTGACTGTTGTCGCTAGATGAGGGTGAGGAGTAGCGTTTTGCCAGAGCCTTGCCTTTCTTTGGTTTCGATGCTGGCTCTTTGTCGAGGGCGGCCTCGATTAACCCCAAGCCTGCGATCGTAGATCGGTGCATGGTGGCTCGAGGGTCTCCAGCCGGCGGCTGGTTCTTGAGCAGGTACATGGTGGCCGCCGTTACCGCGGCTTGCAGCGTTTTTGGGAGCACGTTGCCGCGTGTATCCACCATCATGGAGTCGAAGTCGAGGACTTTGGCGGCTTCTATGCTTTCTTGTTTAGTGAGGTGGACGAGTCGGGATCGTCTCTTGTTGGCGATGTACTCGTTGCACTTAGAGGAGGATCCTCCGTGTGAAGAGAGCCCAGCTCGTCGGAGGCTTGATTTGTCGGCTGCCTTCTTACGCGCCTCGAGTTGCGTGATTGTTTGCAGTTGGCGCTTGTATTCCTCTTTCAGGAGCCAATGGTAACCCATCAGCAGCTCTTGCGGGGAGCAAAAGGGTAGAGGATGGCCTCGTAGGGCTTCACAGCAACAAGCCCACTCGAGATCATTGAGCCAGATCATGACGCGTTCGCCAGTTTGCTCGTTGATCATGGTGGGGGGTTCGACTACCACCCCGTTGTTGACTGGAGTGCCGTTAGTAGGTCCGCCATTCGGCGGGTCGGCTTCATGTCCACCGTTGCCTGTGTTGTCGCGATTGGCGGAGGTGTCGCCTGTGTTGATGACGGGGCACATGAAGTGATTGGGCAAGCTGCTGCTCCCACAACTTTCAGATCCGGAACCGTAGGCTTCGTCTTCAGTTGCCAGATTGCTCAGATCGGATTCGCGACTGTTGTCGCTGACCGTATTCTCTACTGTTGTCGAGGTGTGGAGCTTACTGAGGGTGCCGATCGGCGGAGGGAACCATGATGCTGGAGCAATCGATGGTACCGTTGGCTGGTCAGGTATGTGAAGCGTGCCCATTTGACCAACTTGGAAGCGGAAGCTCCCGATCGCCAGGCTGATTCCGTCGCCCACGGATTTGAAGGCAGGGCGAGTGGCTGGCGTGTGGACGGTGAAGTCGAATGCGCCGAAGAGTTGGCGAATCTCCGTTGTTGCAGAGTTGTAGATCACAGTTGATGGGGCCGAAGAAGCCGCAACATCAGCACTCCCTTTTCCCACAAACGACGCCAATTGACGATGGTTTAACTCATAAATGCCCATTGTTATGGACTTGGGTTTTGGAGGAGGGAGCGCTAGAGACATCTATCGGCTAGCAAACAAGCACACATGAGACCCGAAGATTTACCCAGGTTCAGGCCTCGCAGAGGTCCCTACTCCTGCTTGTCTACTCGTGGAATTATCAAAGGAATCGAGGATTACAATGGTGCACAGATGCAATCCGGCAAGGGTTGTGGAAACTAGGGTTACATGTGTCCTCCTCGCCGCCGCCTCCTAGCCTTTATATAGATAGGCTAGGTCTCGGGTAGTAGGTCGAGTTGGTTACAGGTTAGGGTTTTCCCCTTTGAACTTTCTATCTTTAGCTTCTTCTTGTTCTTCAAGCAATCGAGAGTCCGTAGGTTACTCGAGTTCTTCATTTGGGCCTTGGCGGCTCCATGGGATTTCATTGTATTCATGCCGTATATACCAAACTCGAGCACCTGTGGGGTATACCCATGTCACTACCTATCAAAAATATATCAAAACGAAAACACAATGAAAACACGATATACGAACCTCGGGGGATCCGGGGGGTTATATAATACGAAGTTTCATAACAAAAGGAAGGTACTGGGAGAAAACGAGTCAGAGGCGGAGTCCGGGGTGGACTCACCACCTGGTGGCGTGGCCAGGGGTGGGCCCGCACCACAGGGTGGTGTGAGCCACCCTGGCTCCGTTTCCGTCCCTCTTTCGCTTCGTAGCTTTCCATATTGGCTAAAAACTGCAAAAATATAGTTGGATTGTATTTTCACGGAACTTTTCTTACCAGAACTGTTACCTATTTGAAAACAGACTCTGCAGGTCTTTGAATCTGGTCCTTGATAAATTTCTCCGGAGTTATAACTGGAAAGGCATCAACATCTTCATTGTAAGAATCTCCAGCAATATAGTGCTTGAGTCGCTGCCCATTCACTACTTGTGTAGTATTATCCTTTAAAGAAGAAATTTTTATTGCTCCCGAATGGTACATTTCTTCAATAATGAAGTGTCCTTCCCATTTTGACAGTAACTTTCCTGCAAAAAATCTGAGACGAGACCTATACAGTAGAACTTTCTCACCAACATGAAATTCTCTCTTAAGTATTCGCTTGTCATGCCATCTTTTAACTTTTTCCTTAAAGAGCCTAGCATTTTCATAGGCTTCACTCATCCATTCATCTAAAGAACTTAAGTCGAATAATCTTTTCTCACCAGCGAGCTTACAATCTCTATTTAGTTCTTCAACTGCCCAGTAGGCTTTGTGTTCTAATTCTAAAGGTAGGTGACAAGCTTTCCCATAAACCATTTTATAAGGAGACAACCCCATGGGATTTTTGTAGGCAGTTCTATAAGCCCATAAAGCATCATTCAACTTTTTAGCCCAGTTTTTTCTAGATCTATTAACAGTCTTTTGCAAGATGGATTTAATTTCTCTATTTGATAACTCTACTTGCCCGCTAGTTTGGGGGTGATAAGCTGAAGCAATTCTATGATTAACATCATATTTAGCAAGGGTCTTTCTAAAACCACCATGAATGAAATAAGAACCCCCATCAGTCATGAGATACCTGGGCACTCTAAACCTAGGAAAGATAACATCCTTAAGAATTTTTAGAGAAGTCTCCCCGTCAGCACTCTTCGTAGGAATGGCTTCTACCCACTTAGTAACATAATCAACGATAACAAGAATATGAGTATAACCTTTCGAAGGGGGAAAGGACCCATAAAGTCAAATCCCCAGCAATCAAAGGGTTCAATAACTAGAGAGTATTTCATAGGCATTTCATTGCGTCTAGAAATATTACCAACACGCTGACATTCATCACAAGATAAAACAAATTTTCTTGCATCTTTAAAAAGGGTAGGCCAGTAGAAACCTGATTGTAGCACCTTTTGTGCAGTTCTATCTCCTGCATTATGTCCTCCATAAGCACTACCATGACATTTACGCAATATCTCCTTTTGTTCATATTCTGGAACACATCTTCGCATAATACTATCCACTCCTTCTTTATATAAGTGTGGGTCATCCCAAAAATAATGCCTCAAATCATAGAAGAACTTCCTTCTTTGCTGAGCTGTAAAAGTTGGAGGCAAATACTTGGAGACAATAAAGTTAGCATAATCAGCGTACCAAGGGATCCCTCGCGAGCTTACCCCTACTGCAGCCAACTGTTCATTTGGGAAAATATCATTGACAGGCATAGGGTCAAAAGAGATGTTTTCCAATCGAGATAAATTATCTTCTACAGGGTTTTCAGCACCTTTCCTATCTACTATATGTAGATCAAACTCTTGTAAAAGCAACAGCCATCTAATAAGCCTAGGCTTAGCGTCCTTCTTCGTCATAAGGTACTTAATAGCAGCATGATCAGTATGAATGGTGACTATTGAGTCTACAATATAGGGTCTAAACTTATCACAAGCAAAAACGATACCTAGAAATTCCTTTTCAGTAGTACCATAATTCCTTTGACCAGCGTCTAGAGTCTTACTAGCATAATGAATAACGTTTAGCTTTTTATCAATTTGCTGCCCAAGGACAGCACCTACAGCAAAATCACTAGCATCACACATTATTTCAAAAGGTGAACTCCAATCAGGTGGTTGAATGATAGGAGTTGTGGTTAAATCCTTCTTAAGAGTTTCAAAAGCTTCCTTACAATCATCATCAAAAACAAAGGGTACATCTTTTTGAACAAGATTAGTGAGGGGTTTTGATATCCTAGAAAAATCTTTAATAAACCTTCTATAGAAACCAGCATGACCAATGATACTACGAATACCTTTGATGTCTCTTGGACATGGCATCTTCTTAATTGCCTCAACCTCATCTCTATCAACATCTATGCCTCTTTCAGAAACTTTATGCCCAAGGACAATCCCTTCATTAACCATGAAGTGGCATTTCTCCCAATTAAGAACAAGATTAGTTTCTTCACACCTCTGCAAAACTTTATCAAGGTTGTGTAGACAATTATCAAAAGAAGTTCCATAGACAGAAAAGTCATCCATGAACACTTCCACAATTTCCTCACAAAAGCCATGAAAGATAGCAGACATGCATCTTTAAAAAGTAGCAGGAGCATTACATAAACCAAAAGGCATACGTCTATAAGCATAAGTACCGTAAGGGCAAGTAAACGTAGTTTTTTCTTGGTCTTGTTGTTTAACAGCAATTTGAGAGAAACCAGAATAACCATCAAGAAAACAAAATTGGGTCTTTTTAGACAACCTTTCCAACATTTGATCATAAAAGGAAGCAGGTAGTGATCTTTCATAGTAACTTTGTTGACTTTCCTAAAATCGATGCACATCCTATAGCCTACTACTATTCTTTGGGGAATAAGCTCATCGTTATCATTAGGAACAACGGTAATACCTCCTTTTTTAGGACCACAATGAACATGACTAACCCATTCACTATCAGTAATAGGGTAAATAATACCAGCATCAAGGAGTTTCAATACCTCATTTCTTACCACTTCCTTCATCTTAGGATTTAAACGTTGTTGGTGCTCTACTACTGGTTTTGCATCTGGTTCTATATTGATAGAATGTTGACATATAGTAGGTGAAATCCCTTTTAAATCATCTAGAGTATAGCCCATAGCTCCTCGGTGTTTCTTCAAAACCTCCAACAACCTTTCTTCTTACTTCCCTAAAAGGTTAGAGCTAATAATAACAGGATATATCTTTTTATCATCAATATAAGCATATTTAAGATCATCAGGGAGAGGTTTTAGATCGAAAACCGGATCCTTTTTAGGTGGTAACATGGTACCCAAGTCTTCTATAGGCAAGTTATGCTTAAGCATCTTAGGCTGATTACGGAGAATCTCGTCAATCTCATTCCTTTCTTCCATGAATATTTCACTTTCATGATCTTCCATAAATTGCTGCAAAGCATTGTTAGGAGCAAGAGAAATAGAAGCAAGTTGTTCAACTCTAAAATCCTCATTATGGGTTTCCTCTTCACAAGGTTCTTTAGTGAATTTCGAGAAATTAAACTCATAAGATTCCCCATCAAACTTAGTCAAATTTTCTCCCTTTTGCAATCTATGATAGCTCCACAAGTACTCAAGAAAGTTCTACCAAAATAATAGGATAAGTTTTACTAGCAGCTGAACCAAGTACTAGAAAATCAGCAGGGTACTTAATCTTACCACAAAGAACTTCCACGTCTCGTACAATACCAATTGGAGAGATGGTCTCTCTATTAGCAAGGTGAATAACCACATCAATCTCTTCCAATTCGCAGGGACTGATTTCATACATAATTTCTCTGTAAAGCTCATAAGGAATAGCACTAGAACTTGCACCAATATCACATAAACCATAATAGCAATGATCACCAATTCTAACAGAAAGCACAGGGACACTAGCTTTTTTAGTTCTCTTAGGATGTGAAACAATGTTAGAAGCATCCTCACAAAATACTATGTGTCCATCCTCTACGCTTTTAGTGACAAGGTCTTTCACAATTGCTACAACAAGTTCAATGTTTATTTGTTCATCAGGTTTTACAGTTCTCTTTGCACTTTTAGTGATTACACTAGTTATCATAGGATGGTCCTTTACCTTATCTAGGAATGGTTTCTCGATATAAAGTTCAGGTAAGATGTGATCAATAGTGTAAAACTCAGTACTCCCAACTAGAACACAGTCAACATGTCTTTATAAGGTGCATGGTACTTGCTCCATCCCCTTTTTGGGATTTCAATATAAGAAGTAAAATACTTAAAGCAATTTGTAAGAACTTGTAAATCAAGACCATAAGAATTATTAATATTTTGAAAGTCATCAGTTCCCATAAAAGATTCAATGCATTCATAATCATAATTTATACCTGACTTTCTACCGTCGTCATTCTCCCAAGCTTCAACATTGTCTTGAATACGGTCTAGAAGATCCCATTTAGCTTCTTCTTCCATGCCAGTGAATGATCCAGCACAAGAAGCATCCAATAAATCCATATCATGTAGAGGGAGCCTTGCATAAAAGTTATTGATAATAATATTGTTGTGGAGCTCATTAATGGGACATTTGAGCATTAGTAACTTCAATCTCCCCCACGCTTGAGCTGTACTCTCTCCATCAAGAAGCCAAAAGTTGTATATTTGATTCTGATCTTTATGAATCTCACTAGGAGGATAAAATTTTGAATAAAAGAGAGGCACTATTTCCTCCCATTCTAGAGGTTGAGCATTCTTCAGCAGCTTATACCATTCCTCAGCTCTTCCTTTCAGTGATAATGAGAATAACTTCTTCTTAACTTGATCTGTAGTAATACCTACACACTTGAACAACCCGCATAATTCGTGTATAAAGAGCAAATGATCACCAGGATGGACAATTCCATCCCCAACATAGTAGTTATCCATAACTCGATCAATAATTCTTGTAGGTATTTTGAAAGCATCATTCTCAGCAGGTGGTGGTTCATCTACTACCTTAGCAGTGGTAGTAGCATTAACAAATAAGAAACTCAGCGAATTATCCATAACGAAAATAAAGCAACCAACAGAAGTAAACAATACTCATAGTAGAAGTTTCCTTTACCAGTTCCACTCTCCAATAGCGCTTCACTCCCTGACAACGGTGCCAGAAAATAGTCTTGATGACCCACAAGTATAGGGGTGTAACGCAGTATTTTCGATAAGTAAGAGTGTCAAACCCAACGAGGAGTAGAAGGTGCTGGCTAGTGGTATGGATCAGGAATTCTCTGCAAATACTTAGCAAACGGATTTTTAGGGGTTTTGATAAAGCAAGTAAACAAAGTACGAGTAGATAAAAGACAGTAGGAATAAATGCAGTAAGTGGCCCAATCCTTTATGCAGCAAAGGACAAGCTGGTTGTATTACTTAAGATGACCAAACGTTCTCGAGGACACATGGGAAGACTGTCAAGTGCTTTCGCTTCATATAGTTGATTAATCTTCTTTACCTTGCTAAGTGTTGTGTGGGTGAACCTGTGCTAATGTACCGACCTTCCTAGGACTAATACATACTTGTGATTATACCCCTTGCAAACATCCATAAGTACAAGAAAGTAATTAAGGTAGAAACCTAACCACTGCTTTAAACTCTAAGACCCTTACGTCCCTTGTGCAATGGTTTCCTAACGGGGGTTCAGGTTTCTGTCACTCCGGCAACCCCTACGATTAGTAGCCAAATACACAACGCATTCCCCTAGGCCCATATAGGTGAAGTGTCATGTAGTCGATGTTCACATGTGTAACTACCTCGGTGAATTACGCTCCTAGTTACAAGCCTGGATGAGCAGAAATGGTTGAAATAGTACGGTGGGGCCCAAATGCCACTCACAGGTAGACCTTTCGGCCGTCCCAACCATTTCTAAACATCGGGACAAGAACGGCAGGCGTATCAGACGAAGGATCAACTACATACACAAATGAGTATGTATGTAAGCCACCATACAACAAAGACATCGAGCCATTCCATCTAAAAAGAAAGGAAATATAGCAACGCCATACGGCAAGATCCAAATATCCTAGATAGATATAATAGTTTAGGATATCTCCTCATACATCAAACATCAGAGTATCAAGCGGAAGCGGAAGACAAAATCCGAGTACGGATAAGAAGCAAATCGGCATAAGATGCCCCATAAATAAACACATCCCGCCCACAGATCTCACGGATCCCCGTTCCCGGAATCTCTACACCGAGTGATCGTTGCCGGCATCGTCCGTCTCCTCCACCCAGTATCCATCTTGTGAGTGTACCTGTTCATCTGAACCAATAATTTATCGTGTGAGACCCTAGGGGTACTCAGCAAGTCTTTATGCCTCTAAAGGGGACACAACCTGGGTGACGAATTGCAGCAAAAGATAAACCCTAACAATTCTACCAATACTGCTAACCATCCGCCTAACCATAGATAGCGGATGTCCGTGAATTAATAACAACGATTATAACGGTAATCTTAACAGATCCATCCTCCTCCCGCTTACCGCGAGGAAGCGGACGAACAACCCCCATCCGTTGGCAGTTTTATTATCCATTCCATGAGTGTTGCACTATTTACTAGTCGTACTTAGTCAAATTAACAGTGGTACTTTAGTTATTCTTGTCTATGATCGAGAAACTGCTCCAAGTCGTCCATAACCGCGGACACGGCTTTCAGAAAGTTTTACCTAGGGTGCACAAATAGCAACACACTCGATCAACCTCGAAAACCAAATCAAAACCCAACGAGGCAGTCACGACAAAGCTATAACATTATTCAGAAATATTTCAGGGTGCCACCCCATTAAGCAACCCTCGACGAAGTTGGCAGACTCCGAGATGGACTCAAGGTTTGCGTCAATGGCTGTAAACGATCGGGAACCCAAATGTGACTGGGCTTGTCGATACCGTGAAAACACTCCGCTTTCCTAACAAAGACAATGCGTTACCTCGCACAATTTAAATTAAAGCAAGAAGCATGGCATAAGTAGATAGTAAATAAAACCTCAAACTAGTTTGTGGCCCCAAGAAATAAGAATGAATCAAGCTACGGCTCGGGGGTTCATAAGCCTCCGGATGTGGATAGCGAATATTCAAGGAACAGGAATCAAGTACTGGGTCCCACGGGACACAAGTGAGCTGAAAAACCAAATAGCTTAGTATGGCTCACCGATGCCACTTTCATTAGTTATCCCATTACTCAGGTTAAGTTGTTTAGGTACCTCGTTATCCATCAGACACTCACATACCCTACACATACTGTTCTACGACTCGCATGGCTCAAACAACTCCTGTAGTAATGGCTCATGGGATGGAGGAACAAGCTTCGGTGGGGTTTAAAAGTAAAGGCTATGCAATACTTGGGATTCAGATTAATGCAATCGCGACTCAATGATGCAAGAATAAGAAAGAGGCAATAGGTACTATATGTATGCAAGCGTGTGGTAGTGCTTGCCTGGCAGCTCAGTTGAAGCGAGAGAAGGATCTGGGTAGTTCTCCTGGGTATCTTGGTATATCCCCTGCTCAGCGTCTATTCGAGGAAGAACCAAACAAACAAGGGCCAACATAAATAAAGTGCGCAAGCATATGAATTAAATGCGACAAGCAAACAATCATGCCATGATGAATGATGCACAATTTGCATGGCAATAAAGTAGCATGGCATGGGTGAGGTGTGGAATACAAGAATAAACCATTTTATTGAGTTTTAGCCTCATTTTAACCTCATATTAGTTGCTGTACACATTATATTTATATGATGCATGCTGCAAAACAGTTAATGGAATGCATAAACAGAAAGGTCTCGTCGAGCTAATCATTTTAGACATATCATTGTTACATTTGGAGTTGTAAAACAAAAATTATTAATTAATTAAGGAAAAAGGGCATTTTATTGTAATTTTAGTCAACTTGAAATTTAAAGTGTTCAAAATATATTTTGGAGGGCATATTTGAAATCCTCACATTTTTCTGATGTCAAAACATATATTAATTGTATTATTTGGATTTGTATTTTAAAAGTTATTTAAAACAGAAATAAATTTGAATGTGAATTAATTTTGAAAAAGTTTGAATTAAACAGAAAACCGAAAGACCTTTTGTTACTCGGGCCAGTCCTACCCACAGACACAGACAACTGGGCCCATGCTGACCTGGTGAAAAACGACTCAGAGAACCCTTTCTCACCGCGGTCCGAGCTAGACCCAGTGGCTGACAGGTGGGGGCAAGGTGAGGCCAGGGGGTAGGTTCGGTGTAGGCCGCGCTTGGCAGAGAGAAAGAAAGGAGAGAGGGGAGGAGAGGCTCGGTTTAGAGCTAGGGTCGGGTTAGGGTTAGGTTTGGTAAGGGTGTAGCTAGGGTTTGGTTGGGGTGACAGCTAGGTGGTTCCAGGGAGGTAGAGAGAAGAGAGAGGCCGAGAGGGGTGATGTGGTGGTTAGGGTTTGGAGAGAGAGGGAGGGTTAGATTAGGTATAGATAGTGCCCATGGTGGTGGTAGTGTGATGATGGGGTAGGTGATTAGGGAGGATCTAAGATAGAGGATAAGAGAGAGAGGGAGAAACCACTAGATAAAAGCTTGATGAAAAAAAATATGGGAGTGGTAGAATCAAGCATGATTGAATATAATAGGCCATGGTAGTGTGTATATCCCACTAAAAGATTATTTGGCCACAATTATATTTAAAGAAGCTCAATTAGCCCAACAACCATATGGAAGGCAAAAGCAGATTCCACTCACATGGCATTCAAAGATGGCCATGAGGCTCCACATAAGTAATATTGTGAAAACAACATACCTCAAAGATGGAGCATGTAGACATAGAAATGGATCCACACCAACTCATATGAGCTAGATTTAAATAGCAAGAGAAAAGCAAAGGCTCATATATGTCTAGGGTGGTGGAATTATAAGGTGGAGACAATAAAGGGTGGTGGAGTGGAATAAAAGATATGCCCCCAACTCAACTTGGGCATTTAGATAATATATCAAGAACCAAATACAATATCAAGAGGCAAATACAATTACCAATGCATATGAGAGAAGATCCAAAACAAAAAGGGTTTTATATGATGCTCAAATGCAAGGTGGCATGATGACATGAGCATGATATGATGATGATGCAACAATTATATGTAGGAAGTAGCATATATAGACTAGACTAGTAGCATTGCAATTCTTAGACAATTGGGATGCTACAACATGACACCACTATAAGAAGTACACCACAACTTAAATATCAATGTATTGAATCTTTCTCAACATAACTCCACTACTAACAACATGACTTCTCCCATGTCCTCAAGAACAAAACAAACTACTCACAAGACATCATATGGATCATGATTAGAGATGGAATAATGATGTATAAAAATCTGAACATAACCAATAATTCAATGGTTCACTCAATAGCATCAACTACAAAGACTAATCAACACCGGGAAAGTTTCCCCTATGAACTATGCAAGATTCAACCCAATTGTTACAGCAATATGGAGATGGTGATGAGGGTGCTGATGGTGATGATGGTGGTGATGATGATAATGATCCCGATGAAGTCCAGCTTGATGGTGGTGTTGATGGCGACGATCTCCCCTCTCCGGGAAGGAATTCCCCCGGCAGAAATCTGTCTGCCGGAGAGATCTTTCTCTCTCGGTGTTTTCTGCCTTGAGAGCGCGTAAATATTTCTGTGGTTGCTCCCAAGTCTTAGGGTTTCGGAGGATAATATACGCCAGGAGAGAGCAGGTGGACTGTGGTGGCCACACCACACAGTGGCGACCAGGTGACCAGCTAGGGGTGGTGTGGGCCCCCTATGGCCCATCTCTAGCCCCCCTTCTGGCTTCCTTCGTCTTCTGGAAAAATAGGATTTTCCATATATTTTCCCGGATTTTCTGATCTTCGCGAATTTTGCCTCTAAACAGCACCTTTTCCATCAGAATCCTAACTGCAGTGGTCCATGCTCCAAAGGTCATCAACCATGCAAAAACAGATGAAATAACATAAGTATCACCTCTCAATACGAAATATATCAATGAATAATAGTGAATTATGACATAGAATAGTGATGCAAAATGGATGTATCCGTAAGTTGTCTTGACAGGTATAAAGTGAGCTACCTTGGACAGTCTATCAACGACAACCCAGATTGAGTCATTTCCCCTACTTGAAGTAGGCAATCGGGTGATAAAGTCCATTCCAACGGAATCCCATTTCCATTCCAGAATCTGCAGTGGTTGCAACAGTCCTGCGGGTCTCTGATGTTCCGCTTTGACTCTTTGACAGATATGACACTTGGCGATGTAGCTTCTGATTTCTCTCTTCATCTTGTGCCACCAAAATTGCTCTTTCAAATCTTGATACATCTTCGTTCCTCCGGGGTGGATAGAATAAAGAGTATCATGAGCTTCTTGCAGGATAACTTTCTTCAGCTCCAAATCTGCTGGCACACATATACGGCCTTTGTACCACAGAACTTCTTCGTCTTCGGTGAATCCAGGTACCTTTCCTGTACCAATACGATGTTTGATTCCGTCGATACTTTCATTTCCCTTCTGGGCTTCCTTGATTTGGCTAATCAAAGTTGGTTGAAGTTCAATGCTAGCTAAGAATCCTGTGCTAACTAGTTCAGTCCTGAACTGCTCCAACTTCTCATACAAACTTGGCTGCTTCTCCTTGATCATAGTGTTTAGCCTACATGGCAATCTGCTAAGAGCATCCGCTACCAAATTGGCTTTGCCGGGGTGATAGTGAATGTCAAGGTCATAATCCTTGATTAACTCTATCCATCTCCTTTGCCTCATATTCAGCTCCTTCTGAGTGAAAATATACTTCAAGCTTTTGTGATCTGAGTAAATCTCACAGCGATTACCCATCAGATAATGACCCATGTCTTCAATGCCAAAACTAAGGCTGCTAATTCAAGATCATGGGTCAGATAGTTCTGCTCATGCTGCTTCAGTTGTCGAGACAGATAAGCGATGACTTTGCCTTCTTGCATCAATACACATCCGAGACCAATATTGGATGCATCACAATACACATCAAACGGCTTCTTGATATCTGGCATGATCAATATTGGGGCTGAAATCAATCTCTTCTTCAGCTCCTAGAAACTGGCTTCACATTTGTCGGTCCATTCAAACTTCTTGTCCTTCTTCAACAATTGGGTCATTGGTCTGGCTATGCTCGAAAATCCTTCGACGAACTTGCGGTAGTATCCCGCTAATCCGAGAAATGCACGGACTTGGGTTTGAGTGGTTGGGGCTTCCCATTCTTTGACATCTTTGATCTTGGCAGGATTAATAGAGACTCCTCCGGCAGACACAGTATGTCCTAGGAATCCTACGTCTTTCAGCCAGAACTCACACTTGCTAAACTTGGCATACAACCGATGCTCTCTAAGGGTTTCAAGGATGATTCTCAGATGTTGCTCATGCTGTGCTTCTGACTTGGAGTAGATAAGGATATCATCGATAAACGCAACGATAAAATTATCCAGAAAATTCATAAAGATCTTATTCATGAGATTCATGAAATAAGCAGGGGCATTGGTTAATCCAAAAGACATAATCGTATACTCGTATAAACCATAACGAGTAGTAAAGGCGGTCTTCGGAATATCCATTGTACGAATCTTAAGTTGGTGATAACCAGTACTAAGATCGATCTTAGAGAATACTTTCACTCCAGTCAACTGATCAAATAGATCTTCTATCTTTGGCAATGGGTACTTGTTTTTGATGGTGACATCATTTAACTTCCTGTAATCGGTGCACAGACGGTTGCCTCCATCTTTCTTGTCGACGAATAACACTGGTGATCTCCATGGCGATGCGCTTGGTTGAATCAAGCCTGTTGCCAACATAGCATCCAACTGCTTCTTCAATTCCACTAACTCTGAAGGGTTCATGCTATAGGGTCTCTGGGCTATGGGTCCGGTTCTGGGGATTAGTTCAATAATGAACTCAATATCCCTATCCAGGGGCATACCGGGCAATTCATCTGGGAATACGTCGGGGTATTCGCAGACTACTCTGACTTGTTCTATGGTGGGTAGGGCTAGACTTTTGTTATACTTGAATTAACGAGGCAAGGTTTCAAATATGTGCTCTACTGAGACTCCAGAGCTACTGGTCATGGTGATGGCTTTCTTGGCACAGTCTATCAATCCTTTATGCTTTGACATCCAATCCATTCCTAGTACTACTTCCAAACCTTTGGTTCCAAGTACTATTATATTGGCATACAAATCTATCCCATGTATTCTGATAGGCACAACTTTGCAAATTTTTCTAGCTTTTGTAGTTGAACCAGGAATTTGAACTATCATGACATTCTTCAGGTTGGTTGGGTGAATCTTACTAGTGCATGCAAATTCTTCGGTGACAAATGAGTGCGATGCTCCAGAATCAAACAATACTCTTGCTAAAACTGAGTTGACAGAAAACATACCCATCACTACATCTGGCGCCTCTTGGGCTTCTTCGGCGTTCATGTGGAAGAGACGGCCGTTGCGGTTGTGAGGGTTGAAGATGACGCTGTTGTTGAGCTGGGGCATTCACATTTGCAGTGGCGGAAATCTTCTTGGGGCACTCATTGGAATAGTGACCCTTTACTCCACACTCGAAACAAGTGATCTGAGACTTGTCTTTAGCTGCGACTGGCACAGCATTGCTTCCAGTTCTGGGTGCAGTGTTGTTATTGTTGCTCTTGGGAGGGGCACAGTTGAAATTGCTAGGGTTGCCGGAGTGATTGTTATTTCCTCCAGACTTCACATTTCCTCCGGTACGATTGGGGTAGCTTGGGCGAGACATTGGGGGTCGGTTGTTCCTCGGTGCATATCCTGCTGAGGGGTTGGGACGGTACTTCTGGTGACTGTTGGATCCAGCTTGGTGCATCATACGATGTTTGCAGTTGTCGTTTGCCTGATTAATCTTCCCTTCCATCTAAATGGCAGAGTCGACTAGCTCTTCGAGATCCTTGAAATGGATGTTGACGAGGACAGTCTGCATCTCATCATGTAGTCTGTTCAAGAATCTCTCCTTCTTCTTGGCCTCTGTGTTGATCTCATCAGGTGCATACCTGGCTAAGGACAGGAATCTGTCATGATACTCCACTATAGTCATTCTGCCTTGCTTCAACTCTCGGAATTCATCCCTCATTCGGGTGACTAGACCCTGCGACACGTGGGTGCGGCTGAACTTGATTTTGAAGGCTTCCCATGTCATCACTTGACCATGGTTCATTGTGCGGATACTGTTCCACCATGCTCTTGCATCTCCTGCTAGATAGTGGGTGGCGAAAAGAACCTTCTCATTGGCATCTACTCCAGCTACTTCTAAGTTGTTTTCCATTGTCTGCAACCAGTCATCAGCATCCAGTGGGTTCTCTGAGGTACTAAATATTGGGGGATTTGTATTCTAGAAGTTCTTGAGTTTGGATCGATGATGATCCTGATTTCCATGGTTTTGGTTGTTGAGAGCCATCTGGGCGATCTATTGCAGTGTTGCTAGATTAGCTTGGCACTCTGCCCTGCTTGCTTCCCGGTCTGCAATGAGGTTCTGTAGGATTTGCAGCATGGGGTCTTGCGATGAGCTGCTCCCTCCTTGGTATCCACGAGTCATCTAAAGATTGAGGTAGATAAAGGGGTAAGAGGGAAAGTTCTAAGGTTCATGGTTTTGATTTCAAAGCTAAAACTTTGAGTTTGACTCAGGTTTTTGCAACTAACTTCTTTTCATTCATTCAAACAAAGCACACGATACAAACACACACACATCACAACATCAAAGGGAAAACAGATGGTTTTAAGAACCATTCTATAGCTACGATACAATGGGACCAATACTCCTCATGCTACGACAGTGCTCTAGTGCATCTACTCATCGTCAATGAAGTCGGAGTCGTCATCGTCGGTGTAGAAGTCCATGACATCTTCCTCCAGAAAGTCATCATCATTGCTGAGGTAGGAGTCAATATTCCCTTGGATATCTTCACATTCCTCTTCTTCTTCCTATACGGAAAGCTGAGCTTCTTGCTCCTTGATGGTATTCTCGAGGCCGTCCACCTTCTTGCGAAGACGGTCGATGGTACGATCCTTCTTGGGGCGTTGACGGCATAGAGACTGACGATCCTGGACTAGCAGTGAGAAATTCTGGGCCTTCTGGGCTGCAATGGCGAGGTTGTGGTTGGCTAGCTCTCTTGCATTGTCCAACTCCTTCTGGCGGTCGTACAGTAGGAAGTCGAGGTTCTCCACTTGGCGCTTCAGTAGTGGGTGACTTGGCATCTCTAGCGGCATTCCCATGGAATCACGCCTTGCATAGTGAACAAAGCGGGTTCCTTGGATTAGGTTGACACTGAGGGCACATAGACGTGCGAGAGCTTCATGCATTTCCCTGGCTAATCCATCTAGCCAGTTGTTCTCCCTCACGGAGAACTGAATCCTCCCAGATACTGGTGCTTCTATCTTGCCTCGAAGATCAGCAGTCACTACCCATTGTAAATATCCTCTTGGTGGACCCGGGAGTTGAGCTCCAAGGAATTCCGGATGAGGACGCTCCAAGAACTTAGACAGTGCATCTAAGTCCCTCTCGAAGATCAGTTGGCCTCCGTTGCCCAACTGGTAGAACTTGCTGTATTGAGCTTCCATTTATAAGAATTTAGGACGAGAAAGTTAGTGAAGTGATCAAGTGTGTCAAAGTTTTATGTAGTAATGTAAGAATTTGGAGGAACATGAATTTTTTTTGAGAGAAAGAATTCCCAAGGGTAAGAGAGGAAATAGTTTTCAGAAATACTCACTTTGGTTTTTGAAACTAAGTTTTTGTTTGGACGTCCATTCTAACTAGGGTCTCCTATGGTCAGGATGGCTCTCATACCAACTTGTCAACACCCGGATTTTTAATCCCAGATGTCTGTTATGCCATGCATAGCAATCCCAGGATTACCATTTTTGCGAGACATAACAGAATGGATATTACAGTACATCATCCATTACAAACCATAATAAGGTCTTAGACAAATAAGGATCTCATGATCCAGTCTTAGTACAATCAAGTAGCGGAATAAGGTCTTAGACAAATAAGGATCCGAACCCAACCATCGGTTTTGTAAAAGGGCTAAGGCTCATGCCTCAACATTTTCATCATCATAAACCATTTGTGTTTCTCAACACATGTCAAAACATCTCAATAGAATGACTCATCATTCCAAGGTTTTCACAATTCATTTTCACCAAGTATTCCCATCTAAAGTGAATCAAGTTTTGAGTTTTGTTCCAACTACTAAGTTAAGAGTGTTCACTAAAGTGGGATGCTAATGTCAATATCATGCCATAGAATGACATCTAAGTCTAACTAGATAGGTCAAGTTTTATACTCTTTATGCTACCTTCAAACAAGTAAAGGACTTTGGTAAAGTAAAGGAAGTAAAGCTTGTAAATAAAACTTGGAAAAGATAGAAGTCAAAGTGGTATAACCAAAGCATGCCCAATGCCTTTGCTTATGTTATCTAGATTGCAAGGGTTAGCTTGCATTGTTAGTGAGGGATTGCTAGTATAATACTTGCAAGTGTTAGCTTGCATAATGTTAGCTTGCCTTGGGTAGTGCAGTGGTTGAAGTTTTCTTCCTCCTCCTCTTGGTAGAACTCCTCCTCCTCGTAAGCTTGGTCGGTACTATCATCTATAAATACATATGGAATACACAATCACCAAACAATACTTAACTAGTCTACTTAGCACACTAAGGCACACATTTGATGATCTAGTATCATCACAAGCACCACAAGGTTTAATGAACTAGCTTCATTCTTTTTATTTGAGAAAAGTAATTTCTACTCATTGAAATTAACTAAGATTTAATATTCTCCATTTAAAATATGGGATCATGTGGACACATGTCATCACCACATATTCTAACATATGGGAATGTGATTTAAGAGTTGGATCACATCTTAATAAGTTTAAGTTTAATAATTAATGATTTAAAGTGACTAGAAATGCCTATATAGCATTATTTTGGTACTAGTCCAAAGTCACTGCATGTAAACCTTAATATTATTATATATTCAGATAGGTATGGTTAAATGTGATTTTCGAGAGTTGGATTCAACTCAAAAGCTATTATGGTTGATTTTATAAAAATGTTTGAATGTGCAAAAGCTCCTGTCTTGTTGTTTTTACTAGGAGAGATCTCTAACTCTAAATGATTTAAATCCAATGGACTTGGATAAATATTTTCAGTAGCTTTCTAACAAAACTGGAATCACTCAATTTGGTTTAGTAAATCTTCCTGAATTGATTTTTGAACTAAGGGACAGAAATGGATTTAAGTCTAAATAGAAAAATCTAAGTTTGAATTACTGGGTTAGCGCGAGAAAGTAATTGGGCCGGCCCAGTGACGCTCAGCGGCGCAGAGGGCGACTGACAAGGGGGTCCGCCTGTCAGCGACACTTAAAACCCGAAATGGTATCTATTGATCTGGGCCACACGATTAGATCGCGGATCAACGGCTCATGGTCATCATCGACAACGGACTCGTCGCTGGCGAGACTGAACCTTAAATGGCCGGTGGGGGTCTACTAGGGACGTACCAGGGCTCCAGCTAGTGCGGCAAGGCGGTCAAACAAACTGGAGGACGATGGCGAGCTCAGGCGAGGTCGCGGCAGGGGCTACGGTGGACGGAATCGATGACAGCGTCTCCTCCTCTACAACAGCCTCCTCCGGTGCAATTCTAGCGAACGGCGGCTTGAGCGGCTCCGGCAAGAGAGGGGAAATGGTCAGGGGAGAGAGGGGAGTGGAATGGTGTGAAGAGATGGTGCGGGGGAGGTCTCCTTATATAGGCTCGACGGTGAGACCAAAAGGCATGGGCGCGGCTCGTCGGTGACGGCGAAACAGGGGGGCTACCGGCGTGGCAAGGTAGGTGGACGGTGGGCGGTCTGCTGGCGGTCCTCTACGGCGCAATGTCATGGCTAGGGGCGGTGGCATATGGTCGGGAGCTTCACGCACTCTAGGGGACAGAGGTGGTGCTCGACGCGGCTCTCGGCGACTGTGGGTCACGCGGCGATGCATGGCCGTGTCTGGCGGGGTGCTGGTGTCGAGGCGGAGCGGCGTGCACGATATGACATCAAGGGGCGGTGTGCTGCGTGCTGGCGGCAATCGCGCTCTAGCGTGCTCTGGCTAGCTCGCAGAGAGAAAGGGCGGCGATGCTGGGGAGTGGTCCAGCGGCTGGGGTTGATCGAGGGGTGGACCGTGGGAGGCGGTAGGGTTGGGCGGAGCTAGTGGACACGCTGGGATGGCACGGCTCGGTCCCCGGCATGCTGCCCGCGTTTGGCCGACGATGACCTCATTTGGGCGGCGCTGCACTAGTGCTACGGGGAAGGGGGAGGCTGGTTGATGGCTTGGTTGGACTCAGGGGGGACAGGGGAGAGTAGAGAGGGTCCAATGGGGGACAAGGGCTTAACTAGCAACAATATTAGTTAGGCCATTTGATCTCTGTCTGCCACCTGTTTGACACAATGGCCGCATGAGAGAAAATTTTGAATTTTGAGTTGATTTTTGGTGGATGCTTTGATCTGATGCTTGGTATACTGTGATTGCTTGGGATTTAAAAATGGAGTTCATTTGAGTGGTTTTTGAATAAGTGTGATCTATGCATAAGAACTACATTAAATTTTCAAATGTCATTTAAATTTAGTGTTTCAAAGTTTTTGGGATGAAACAAAGTGGGCCTTGGCACAACACTACTTTTACTAGCAAGGGGTGCAAAGAGCCACAATTGTTTCTGTTAAGATTTGAGATTTAGGAATAGCCAAAGTAGGCTAAGTGATTAAAATGGCACAAATGACCATTTCCTTATTTTATTCCTTTTGATTTCTTTTTCTTTGGGATTTGCTTGGGAATGATCTAGATGATGTTTAATTCACCTTAGAATCATTTTACAACCAATAGATCACTCAAACATGGCAATTAAAAACAACTCCTATTTTAAATGCACACACATATGAATGCTTAAAGATTTTTAAATAGAAAAAGGTTTTGTTAACCCTAAATTGGCTAGATTTGATCTTGATCACTTGGATTAAAGTTTTGGGATGTTACAGGTGTTGATGATGATTATGGACAAAACAAAGGCAAAAGGGACAAAGAGAGCATAGTATGGAGGAGTTGTAGGGACCAGACTTAGCCATTTGAGAGGTTGAAAAAGTGAACATAATCTCCGGATCTGGTACTTTCAGGTCCGTGTGTATTTGCATGTCTTTGCATCTCTACGCGTCACTCATTCTCTAATCAGATGGCTTTGTATAAATTTGGTCCTTTGGTGAGACCTTTAGTTCTTTTTGGGTTAAAATATGTCGATAGTATTGTCGTACAATATATCTTCATAGTATTATCCCACTGTGAACCACACCTAGTTTGATAACAAACTACTTGATACAAATGCCCTCCTTTGCTGCTACTATGGCAGTTATATACTTAGCCTTTTGTTGTAGTATCCGTCACAATGTCTTAACTTTGGAACTCATCCAAATCCATCATGGAATTTCCTTTCCGTAATATTGTGCCACCTATAGTTTTAATTGAGATAAATTTAATTTGTATCTTGTGACAAATTAGTATCAATATAACATATTACAATGATCTATTGTCAACTATTTGTCACTTATACATGATATATTCTTAGTTCTTGCAAAGCTCATAAGAATATCTTTACTATCGTCCAATGATCATAATATGAATCATTCTGGTATATGCTCATAACATTTAGAGCATTGGACATATATGGATATGTACATATCATGGTATTATTGATCAAAATATTCATGTGATTTTACTCACCAAGTGTTGAAACACTTGAATCTTGATACAATCCTTTCCATGCAGCAAGAACCTTTCTTATTGTTTCCATATTGAACCCTTTTCAATATCTCATATATGTATGTCTAACACAACCATATTAGCGCCTCAATCTATCCATATAGACATTGATGCTGAATATTCCGGTTTTGCCCAAGTCTTTCATCAAAATGAAATTCTTAATCCATGTCAATAAAAGATACATCATTTCCAATCAACAATATGTACTCTACATAATGTACTAGAAATGTGTCTTAGCGCTCCCACTTAATTTCTTTCAAATGCAAGCATCTTCATCGTCTCTGATGAAATTAAACTCCTTTAACATTTCCATCACGGTGAAGATTCCAACTCCGCAATTCTCACTTCAACTATTGAAGTTTGCATGCACTTTTAGCACCCTTTGAATTAACAAAACCCTTCGGACCGTGTCTTGTACATGTCCTAGGTAACCATTCTATTAGAAGAACATTGTTTTGTTTGTTCAACTACCATACACCAAATTATATGTAGTGGTTGCTAGATTAATCCGTCAAGACTAAATATCGCTATGAAAGATCAAATCTTGTCATAGTCAACTCCTTGAACATAGTCATAAATTCCTTTCCGACATGTCAATTATTTCATAGATGTGAAACATCCATGTCTATTTCTTTATAGATCCAAACATGACCGATAGGCTTCATGCCTTTTTAGAGGGTCTTCCAAGTTCAAAATCTTGATTTCTCGTGTATGGAAACTATCACGGATTTTATGACTTCTAGTCATTCTATGGTGCGAGGGCCCATCATCGCTTATTTGCATGCAATCGCTTCATTATTGTTAAAACAATAACGACTTGTTTATCAACTCTCATTGTTGCCTGATGCATATGGTCCAAATAGGAACTCTAATCTCCAAGATCACAACCTTTGTAATCACGGGAGCCATGAGCATTGTGGCCGTCACTGGAACACTTTCCGGCGCTACGCTACTTAGCACGTATAGCTAAGGTTCAATAACCTAATCAAAGTTCTATTGTCCTCCCACTTAACTTTTCGTGAAAAGTTCCTTCTCAGGAAACTTAACGTTCCAAGTGACAAACTCTTTTGTTCTCGGTGTTATGAAGGAATACCCAACAAATTCTTTGGGATAACCTACAAAGACATGCTTATCCGACTTTGGTTGTAAACATTTACTTATGCATAACATACCAAAATTTAAGGAAAGACAATTCAGGATTTATCCCAAACCATAATTCATATGGTGTCATTTCAACGGATCACGATGGTGCTCTTTTCAGTGTAAAAGAGATAGTCTATAAAGCTTTAATCTTTAAAACATAATGGCAGTTTTATAAATGACACCTTTGATCTTACCATGTTAAACAAGGTTTGATTTGTTCTCTCAAAATGCAAATACCATACTCTTGTGGTTTATCCGGAAATGCAAATCCATGGAATAATTCCCGAAATCTTAGGTGGTTTGCTAAACATGTAACTCAAATATCTTTTATGATCAAATCATAAATTCTTTATTTTCTTGTTACAATGATTTTCCACTTCATCTGGAAAGTCTTTGAATAATTTCAAATGTTTCATACTTCTTCCTTATTAAGTAAATATATAGATATATTCACTCAAATTTTTGGAGAAAGCATATGAAGTCGAACGATGCATCGCACATGGCTACATATAATGGACTATGCACATCATCATGCACAATTTCCAATAAGTTAGTCATCCGTTCCTCTTTGGCCTATGAATGGAGTTTCAATTATCTCAAGGAAAGTTTTACAAGCGTCAATTGATCAAAATCAAAAGACTCAAAAAAATCCATCAAAATGGAGTTTCTTCATGTTCTCTTTCCAATATAATTTAATCAGCGATGTCACTACGTAAGTGATATTTCAATCATTTGTCTTGCGACATTTTATGAATAGTTTTATGGATGTGATTTCTCCAACTAGACTTGTAAAAGTTCATCCATCTTTTATGGAATATGATGGCCCAAAATATAGCGAGCTCGTTGGGGAACCCCAAGAGGAAGGTATGATGAGCACAACAACAAGTTTTCCCTCAGTTATGAAACCAATGTTATCGAACTAGTAGGAGCAAGGAAACACCTCCAAGGTGTTGTTGCCAACTTGGAATCCTGCACAACACAAACACAGAACTTTGCCCCAACTTACAGTGAGGTTGTCAATCTCACCGGTTTTGCTGAAAACAATGGATTAAATGTATTGTGTGGAAGATGGTACTTGCTTGCAGAAAGTAAACAGAAAGAAGTAAAAAAATTGTAAATTGATGATAAAAGGAAGGTCCTGGGTCCATAGTTCACCAGTGGTGGTTCTCTTTAAGATAGATGATATGTTGGGTGAACAAATTACAGCGGGGCAATTGACAAACATCGAGAAAGCATACACGCATATACTAATCATCTTGACTCCTTTGAGATTTGATTGGGCATTACAACATTATACATAGACCGTAATCCAACTGCATCTATGACTAATAATCCACCTTCAGGTTATCATCTGAACCCCCTCTAGTATAAAGTTGCAAGCAACAGATAATTGCATTACGCATTGCGTGTAAAGTAAATAATACGATTGTTCTATGAACAAAGGATTGCTGTTTTCTCCCTAGTAGCAACAGCACATCTAGTACCTTAGAGATTTCTGGCTCCGTAGTGTGGGCCAAACATAAGAAAGTAGATAATACCAAGCATGGAACATAAAAAATTATAGATACGTTTGCAACGTATCAACATCCCCAAGCTTAACTCCTGCTCGTCCTCGAGTAGGTAAGTGATAAAAAGAAAGAACAATTTTTGAGGTGCCATGCACCATCATAAACTTGATCAAAGTATTTGTAAAACATTGATAGCTGGGATCATAGTACTTCAACATAGCATGAAAGATAAAGTTCTAACAATAAGACATAACAACTATGTTGCAACATGAAAAGGCATAAACAAAAGATTCATTAATAACAATGCTTTGCAAGACGTTTGTTTGTTTCACATAAAGAAAACATAGCATAGTGGCATTCAGCTTGTCCCTCATAGAGTAGCAAACATAGATGCATAGGACACCTTCAAAGTTCATAAGAGTGACTAGATACAAATAGTTTAAGAACAAGCAATATCAAAGTTATGCATCAATAAACAAGTCTTGGGACAATGCACATAGAACTAAGAATGGCCACTATGCTCTCAAAATAGGTGCATAAAGATAGAAGGTGGAGACTTAACATAAAAGTAAAAGAAAGGCCTTCATAGAAGGAAGCAGGGATTCAAGTCTCATAAAGAGCTTCCAAAAATTATGGTACTTATTAACTTTCAGCTCTCATTGCCCCTATCATGAGCATCTTGAAGTGATTAAGGTTAAAGTGAACAAACTATGCAGTATATGCTTGACAAAGTATACGTTGGAAATCTCATGTCCCTTGAATACGAGGGCCGCTCCTCATGCTACTCAAGTTTAGTTACCGGTAAGTTCTTGTCATTGTAAGTACATGTGTATCATAGAGAACCGCCAACGGGGCACCCCTTACCCGATGATACAGAAGAATCCCCATATCAAAATGACAAGGCAAGCATACAACAAGCATCTCAACAATCTTCTTATTTACCTTGGGAAAATGGTGCTTTTTTCTCTCTTTCCTCTTTTCTCATATCTCTTTTTTCTCTTTTTTTCTCAATATCTGACTCTTTTTTAAGAAGAATGCTTCATAGAGAGCTCATTATGGTTACACTGCAGGTTTCCACCATGACAGCATGGATTAGACCAGCGGCCCAGGCGTTTCTCTAACACACATACATAACTCCATGGACTTACAAGCTCCCCTTTCATTTCACACCGATGACATCCATAGACAAAAGAGCATGATATCAACTAGGTACAAAGTACAAGTGAAATTTCGAAAGCGTTCCCCATGACAACATGGTTCTGCTAATCCCCAACATATAAGTGCAAGCATATACAACATAGACGACACAATGGTTCAAGTTTATTAGGGGCAAGAAAATTAAAGTGTGCCATCAAGTTCGTGAGAGCTTTAATCACTAGTTTTCTCATAACAAGTTTAATTCGGAAGGTAGATAAAAACATGAATATACTTGGAATAGCAAATGCTAATAGGTAGGTATGGTGGACTCTTTGGAATAACTTGGTTTTAGGAGTTGGATGCATGATTTGAACTCATACTTGGTTATGGAGGCTAGCAAAAGACTGGGAGCGATCGACTAAGAGAGCAATAATAGCCATAATCATGCAAAGCGACAAAACATCATTAATTAAAGCATAAAGTGATATTACAAGTTGAAAACTAAAGGATCATAAAGTCTATGGTGACTTGGCATAGTCATAACATGGTGTGAGCATGTGCCAATTCAACCCAAATAAAGCATCAAAGGAGAATACCACAATACTATGCTTTAATATGCTAAAACAACGCATGATTCTTCAAAGGCACATTAAGCAATCTCAATTGTTTATAATAAGTCATGCTACAACAAAGATCACTAAGAATAAAACCAAAAAAATATCAAGCATGGCATGTCAAAGCATATGCCACAGTAAAAAACAAGCTCCTTTTACCACTTAAGCTAGAACTTTCCTACTCTTTCCAATCCAAACCAAACTATTTGAAAACCAATGTATGAAAGAGGGGGTCCAACCAATTTATTCAAGCAAACTAAGAAGACCAAGCAAACGAAAACCAAAAACAAAAAATGAAGATGCTCCAAGAACAACACAACTGTGCATGAAACAATAAAAATGAAGTGTTTGGAGGAAACCTATGATTTTTATTGATGAAGAAGGGGATGCCTTGGGCATCCCCAAGCTTTGAAACTTGTACTTATTGGATATTTCTTGGGGTGACACGTGTGGCATCCCCAAGCTTGAGCTTTAGTCTATTCTTCATCTCATTACATCGTTCTCTCCATATACCTGAAATTTTTCCTTCATACAAAACTTCACACAATCTTTATTAGCAACATTAGTGCACTCAAGATAATAAGTCTTTAGGTTCAGTTTCAACACCAATAAAACTTCCATTAAAACACAAGATACTGAAGCAATTCCCTCAAAAAGCTCAATTCCCCAAAGAGAACTCAAAAAGGAACCAACAAGAAGCAAATGCAAATAATGGCAGAAATCTGTCAAAACAGACCAGCAGGTAAAAACCAATTTTTTCGAAGACCTTATGTTGCTCAAATCGAAACGTGTTGAACTAACGAAAGTTAGATAACAACCTGGGGCAGAAGCACAAAAATTCACGCCTCAAAACGACGTACAGAGATTTTACACAAATTTTTACAGTGAAGCACAAAAATCTGTTTCAGGACAACAACTTTCCCAATCATTACTTCTCTTTCATTAGAGGTTACTCTTGGCACAAAAAGCAAATAAAAAGGATAATGAGCGGTTACTACTGAAGTAATAACTTCCAAGACTCATCTAAAACTTTTGGGTTATCTCCCAATAAGTACTTTTCTTTAACGCCTTTAAGTTAGGCATAAGAAGCAAGAAAAAGAATCAAGTGTTCTCAAATGAAGAAGCATTAAGAGCAAATTTTGTTTTCATAGGAGAGGCAAAAGAAATCTTCTCTCTCTTCTTAGGGAAGTGTTATAAACCTTTATTGAGTGGGAGTTGATATTTAATGGTGCCTTCTTTCATATCAATAATGGCACCAACAGTTCTAAGAAAAGGTCTTCCCAAAGTAATAGGACAAGAAGCATTGCATTCAACATCTAAAACATAGAAATCAACGGGGACATAGGCATTGTTAACCATAATAAGAACATCATTAATACTCCCCATGAGTTTCTTTGTAGCATTATCATCAAGTGGGACATTCAAATAACAATCTTCCAATGGTGGCAAATCAAGCATATCATAAATCCTTCTAGGCATAATAGAAACACTACTATCAAGATCACATAATGCTTTGAAATCAAAATCATTCACTTTCATATTAATGATGGGTTCCCAACCATCTTCTTGTTTCATAGGAATAGAAGCTTTATGTTTCATATTTTCTTCTTTAATTTTTATGAGAGGATTAGTAATGTGTTTTGTAAAGGCCATATTCATAGCACTAGCATTAGGAATTTTAGCAAGCTTTTGTAGGAACTTAATAACTTTAGAGATATTGAAACCATCAAGATCAAAATCATAATTATCATCTAAAGTAGTAGAGCTATTACTAGCTTCAACACTAGTGGTAGTGATAGTAGAAACACTAATATTTCTAGCAATTTCATCTTCTCTTTCCCACTTAGCATGCAATTTCATCTTCTCTTTCCCACTTAGCATGCAACAAAGCTTCTGGATAATATGATGGCTAACATCTAACATCTTAATCAATTCTACCTTTATGACTATCCCAAGTCACACAACTTAGTGTTTTGAAGAGTAGTCATTTTTTGTGTTTTTAATAAAGAAAGAAAACTAGTACAACTATTTTTGTGTGTGTTTTTGACAAAGAAACAAGCAAACAAACAGAAATAAACTAAGAAAAATAGAAACAACAAACTAAAGAGATTGATTATGAGGGGCTCCCCTTGTTAATATGTCCTTGACTCCCCGGCAACGGCGCCAGGAAAGTAGCTTGATGGCCCAAAATATATCGAGCTCGTTGGGGAACCCCAAGAGGAAGGTATGATGAGCACAGCATCAAGTTTTCCCTCAGTTATGAAACCAAGGTTACCGAACCAGTAGGAGCAAGGAAACACCTCCAAGGTGTTGTTGCCAACTTGGAATCCTGCACAACACAACCACAGAACTTTGCCCCCAACTTACAGTGAGGTTTTCAATCTCACCGGTTTTGCTGAAAACAAAGGATTAAACGTATTGTGTGGAAGATAGTACTTGGTTGCAGAAAGTAAATAGAAAGCATTAAACAGTTGTAAATTGATGATAAAAGAAAGGACCTGGGTCCATTGTTCACTAGTGGTGGTTCTCCTTAAGATAGATGACATGTTGGGTGAACAAATTACAGCAGGGCAACTGACAAACATCGATAAAGCATACATGTATATACTAATCATATTGACTCCTTTGAGATTTGATTGGGCATTACAACATTATACATAAACCATAATCCAACTGCATCTATGACTAATAATCCACCTTCAGGTTATCATCCAAACCCCCTCCAGTATTAAGTTGCAAGCAACAGATAATTGCATTATGCATTGCGTGTAAAGTAAACATTACGATTGTTCTATGAAGGATTGTTGTTTTCTCCCTAGTAGCAACAACACATCTAGTTACCTTAGAGATTTCTCTCACTCCCCAGATTACTAGAGGCATGAACCCGCTATCGAGCATAAATACTAACTCTTGGAGTTGCTAGCATCTACTAGGCCAAGATAGCTACTAACAACGGAAAGCATGCAAGATCACAAATAACAAAGACATGATAGACTCAATAATCAATCGGAAATAGCATCTCAATATCCATCGGATCCCCGCAAACACACCATGTATGATTACAAATAGATGATCTTGATCATGAATGAAGCTCACAAGATCTAAACATGGTAGCACAAAGGAGAAGAACCAACCATCTAGCTACTACATGGACCCGTAGTCCAAGGATGAACTACTCACGCATCACACCGAAGGCTTGCATGGTGATGAAGAAGGCCTCCAGGGTGAATTCTCCCCTCTGGTAGGGTGCTGGGAAGAGCTTCAGATCCCTCCTGATCTAGGGATGGAGATGACGGCAGCTACAAACTCTTTCGTGGAATTTTGATCGGGTACTTAGGGTTTCTGTATCGGAGGCATCTTATAAGCGAAAGGGGAGGCCAAGGGGGTGCCCTAGGTGGCCACACCACCCCCTGGCGCAGTCCAGGCCTAGCCGCGCGGCCAGGTGGTGTGGCGGCCCTCTGGCCCCTCTCCGTCTCGTGATACAGCTCCGTGTCATCGGTGAAAAAGACGCGGCTTTTGTCCCGTGCAATTCCGAGAATATTCATTTTCTGACTTTCCTGGAACCAAAAACAGCAGAAAACATGCAACTGACACTGTGGCCCCTCTCCGTCTCGTATTCTGTGCTCCTAGATAACCTCGATATTAAAAATGACTTTTGAATATCAATAATCATGGAGGCAAACATGATACTTTAGATACTAACATTGGAATTCTTACTCTCGATTTAATATAACTTATTAAACTTCATGGAGTAAACAGAGTTTGCTAAAAGTTTGCAATAGGACTTCTAAAATTGACATTCAAAACAATACGATACCAGTTCGTAAAGCAAATATCCAGAATTCTATAGTTCTATTATCTCAATTAAAACTAAGCATAAGGCAGTAAATAGATGCCAATGACTACAACAAATTATGCGAATTCACTTTGATTTAGTTTATAACAAATTGAGTTTGACTAATCCATATTAGAAATGAACTCCCACTCAAAAACGATATCCCTCGTGTCTTTTTAGCGATTACATGAACCTAATCCACTACACAAAGTTCGATCATCACGTGAGTCGGTGTAGCTTCAAAGGAGAGCATCAATATGGGCATCATATCAACTATATGACTCATGCTTAACCTTTCGGTCCGTGTTTCGAGGCCATGTCTGTACATGCTAGGCTCACCAAGTAGGAACCTTAGTACTCGCGTGTGTAAAACTGTCTTACACCCGAAATATGATCGTGGATTCAAGTACACCCGATCATCACGTGATGTTTTGAAGCGGCGAAACATAAACTGTAACATCCAATTTCTGCAATCCTGATTAGTTGTCCCGAATGCAAAAATCAGGGGGAACAAAAACTTTTTCTTGTTCATTGGTGCAGCGTTTGCTTGTTGTTTGTTTGTTCTTGTGCATGTGAGTGTATGCCATATGATACTCATTACCTCACCATCAGTTGACAAAAGCTACCTAACAAAACTATCCTGGCTCATTTTACATATTCTCCAATGTTCTGGCATTTCAAAACATGATCCAAGATTCTTGTGTAACCAAAACTAGTTTAGTAGCTTTCATTGGCAAAACTATGAAGAGCTATAAACTCCTTATGTTTTCAAGATAGAACCTTCAACTACTCTTAACTCTAGGATCTCCAAAACCTTTTTGTAAGCTTTTGAATTCTACTCTTGGTAGAGATGCCAAGGACTATCATCTTATTCAAAATCCAACCTTTTCAAAATGCCTCCACCTTACCTCAAGCTAAGCTTGTTGGTAACCCTAGTAGTAGGTCTGCTTAGTTTATAAGATGAATTGCCTTGATCTGCTGCTTGATTTGTCTGCTTAGGAGATAGTATGAGCTACTCTAGGAGATCATCACTAGGTTCAAGAGGTTTCCAAATCACCACACCCTAAGGAATAATACAAAGCAAGATCTAATCTCTAGATACTAGGTGATCATCTAAAACCCTTAACCAGATCAATTCTGAAGATATCCCTTCTAGAAGTTTCCAAGTCAATGAAGACCAATATCAAGCATGGATCCTTTCTACTCAATCTAAACTTAAACATCATCCACTTGATAATTCTTGGGTACCTTGCAACCCATCAAAAACATCCCCTCTCATGCTCTAGTCAAAAACCCTAAGTCTGCCAAATTTGGCTAAGTCTGGAAAACTATTTCCAACATCACCTTTTTGAATTCCTCCCTTTCTCAACCCTTGTGCATTTATGAAAATGCATCTGAACCATCTTGTTAACCATCCTAAGGACTACCAAGTCCCACTCTTTCCCTTGGTTAGATCATCCTCCAACCTACTTGTTCTTGATGGTTTTGCAGGCAAGAAAATAACTATTCCTGAAAATCTAGTCAACATGCCTACTTTGACAGAAGCTCACACCATCATCCAACCTTCTATGGACCAACTCTTTCATGGTTGTGTTATAGTAATACTGGTCTATAAACATCTACTTCACTTGTTCCAAGTGGATCCTTGTGCTTCTTAAACCCACATGGTTTATAAGGCATCATGCCTCATCTGGTATGGCAGCCTTTATTTCAACAAAGTTTGCCATCACTTCTAGACCACCTCAAATGTAACCAATCCAAACTCCTTCTGCCATGATCATCTATATGACTTGGTCTAACTATCCATATATTCCTTGAATCAAGGTGAGCTCTGAGCTCCAAGGACCAACAAGGTTTTGGTGGTATAAAAATAACATCACCCTAGATCCACAACTCCTTGTTTTCTATCTAATTCAAGTTGGATTTCCAATTCCCAAGGTTTCAAATTCTTGATACACCTTGTCTACATCATCTACCTTGATCATCAAGATTTATCAAATATTATCCATAATTATTATGGCCCCAAATCTATTTAATTCCTTTAATAGACAAAATCCCCAAAACTTCATCCACAATGGAAAGTTTGGTTTTTGCCAAAACACTTCCTCAACTTTTGGCTCAACTGAGATCCATACATAATACCCTAACTTCCAACTTCCAAAATAAATATTTTTGAAGGGTTTTATTATTTCTTTCTGCCCATTTTCTTAAATGCCTGAAATGGAATAATAATTGTTTAAAATACTTTTATCCTCCAATAAATCTTGGAAAATTTCCTCAAAGTGTCTATTCACATTTGGGACCATCTAAACCCCAAAACTCAACTTGTCCGATTCAAAAATACCAAATAAGTTGCTAAAAACCATTTCTGCACTATTTGAATAATTGATACAAAATGCCTCTAAAATTCTTTGAAAAATCCCAAACAAATCTTGGAGATGTATCTTAACCTTCTCCATTAACCAGTACCCTTAACTCTCCTTTCAAAGATCAAATTTGGAGAACTTGACCATGATCATTCTTTATGGCAGATTTGGACTTTTATCAACCTTAAACCAAAACCCAACCAAACCCTCACCAAATGTGGACATGTGGCCACCACAGCAACTCTAACAGCCCCTAGTCGTGTGAACTATATCAAATACTGTAGCACACCCCTCCCCTTGTCTTTTGCTCTTGGAAAGAGAGAAGGAGAGATAGGCCATATCTTGAAAAATCTTCAAAGCAGCAACAGCCACTCCCCTCTCCCTCTCTGGTCGAGCACCAGGCCCACACTGCCTCCCAGCACCACCTAGCTTGACCAACCAGTGATCAGCTCCCTCCCCATTCTCTCCTTGGACCAAATCCACCATGAACCGATCCACCTCGAGATAAATAGGCCAGAGGCCCTCCCCGCACGCTCTGCCTCTCATTTGCTTCCTCGCCTCTCCACTTACCTCCCCAGGGCACCACTCCTCCTCCCCTGCTCTGCCCTGCCTGAGAGGAGAGAAGGAAGATCTCTCGGCCATTGACGAACTCAAGCTCGAGGTCGCCTTTTTCCTTGCTTACCTCGATTGCATGTGTCCTAGTTGAGCTTCTATCTCTTTGATCTACCTCCCTACTCCCGTCCCTCTACTGCAGGAATGCTGGAAGTCGCCGTCGCCTGGCATGCCCGAGAGAAGCTCCCTTCCGGCGAGCCTGACCTCCCCAAGCATATGCAGCCCTGCCGAATCCCTCCTGGCGCCTCCTAGGACCTCTGCATCCTCCCTGCATCCTCTCCGTCGACATGCATGCAACCCCGAAGCCTCTCCAGTGAGCTCCGCCGAGCCTTGTTCAGGCGTCCTCGCGCGAGCCCCACACCGACGTCGAACCACCTCGTGCCGCCTCTCCCCAGGCTCTTCGTCGAGCGCCGCGTCGCCTCCGCCCATCCTCGCCGCCTCCCGAGCCCCTAGTGAGCCTCCCCGCTCCTCCCCGTAACCCCTCTAGGGTTTTTGCCCGTCGCTGCCATGCCCGGGAAGATGACGGCCATGCGCCATCGATCACCCTCTGATCGAACGGTCCACCGCCGTCGATACCCCTTCGCCAGCCCTAGGTCGCCGACACGCGGGCCCAGCCCAGCAGCGGTTTGAACTGTGCTCCTGCGCTGCCCGCGGAGGCACTAGGCCGGTCGGAGCCCTGTAGCCCACTTCCCGCTGCTAGATGCGGCCCGCGGATGTTTTTCCTATTCTTTTATCTTTTCTTCCCAGATCTAGTTAAATAATTATTAGGTTTAACTCCGAATGAAAATGGTAAAATACCTCCATATGACCAGACACAAATTTTCTAGGATACCTTAGGGTTTTGTCTATCTTGCTGTACCAAAAGTTTGGCCAAATACCACTAATATCTCCTCTGTAGATTTATTTACCAAGAGGTACCCTTTCCAGTAAATAAATCCCTCAGGGACCTACAAATCTCCAAAATGGATGAAACCAAGTGCCTTTGAAAGTATACCCATAGGCCTACCATCTAGCATTTATCTCATGCCAAGGTGAATAGCAGTTTGTCTATAGTAAAAATAGCAAAAACTATTAGTTTATGCCTTAGGTGATTTCTCTAAGTCAAACCAACAGAGGTATTGGCTCAAATCCAACTCTCTGTGATGTGGTACACTAAGGTCTACCAAAATCTAGGAGATCAAAGTTTATGGAGGCTCTGTGTAATTTTGGTGAATTAATCATATCTATCTAGGGTAGTCTCAGTAGAAAAATCACTAAAGGCATTTGACAACTCCAAAAAGAGGGAATCCAATTCCTATAGAGAGGTATTCATAATACCTACCATGTGGCATTGGTTTCCTATCGAAAGCTTCTGTAGATTAAATCTGGTGAAAAAGACAAATTGTCTACAAAACTTCCTTTGGGAATTTCTTGAGGACATTCTGGTAATTATTTTGGAGTGATTCCAACTCTCAGCTATTCAGTACATCAAACCCTACAATATCATCCAAGGAAATAATTTTTGGAGCTCCAGAACTTTTCTGGTGAATTATTTCCTAAAACTAGAGCCTTTGTAACTAGAAAATTAATAAGAAATTAAAGAAAAGTGGTAAAATAGTGAAACCACTTTTGGGTTAATTTTATCAATACCTACATGATGGTATCATCTTTGCATATTGATATCATACGGACCCAAGCCTAGTTCTAAATCCCCTTAACATGTGGTATCTGGACAAATACCTCATAAAACAAAGACCACAAGGGCAATTAAAGTAATTCCAATTTCAACCCACTCAATCTATCAAAACCTACTGATTTGAGTAATGTGTGGTTTGTTTGTTTGTTGTATTGTAATAATGCTTGTATGCCTTGTTTTGATTGTGGTCTTGCCTGTTTGGATGTATACTCGATGACGATGATAGTTGCGCTTGTATTGACGTCGAGAAGAAGAGATCTTATTATTATTGGTATTGGTATTTTTGGGTATTCGAAGAAGAAGTCCAGGGACATATATTTCCATATTTCTGATCATAGGCAAGCCACCTTCCTGTTCATAAGCCTTGTCCTACTGTTTTACTTATGCATGTTTTAGCTACTGTTTATCAAAATTGCATTGTTTTACTATATGTTGATGTGTATATATGGTAGTGGTTTGGCTCCTCTGAACTATTACACTTTTGTACTATTAAGTATAACCCCCTTGGTGACACCTACTTGTCCCTAGTATGGTAGATGGTGCAATAGACCATACCCTTTGGAGACCCCCGATTTAGCCGAAGCAAAGCTATAGGATGGGAAGACCCCGGAAAAGTTTTACCAAATGTTTTATGATAAAACCTTGGTGAGGTGGGACCTCCTAAGATATGTTGATAAAGAGAAAAGGTTTTGTATTACAAAATGCTGGAGGAGAACCGGAGGAAAAAGGTTTACGAAAACGCACCCGGTTCTATGCAGTTTAGCTATAGCAACTTAACCTTGTGCAACCACATTACTCTGGAATGGGACAGGGCTAGATTTGATGTTTGCCTATTCTGGTATAAGCTGATTCGTAACTACTATAGGGGATTGGTACGTTGCTAATGTATCCATATTTTTTGATGTTCCATGCTTGGTTTTATCTACTTTCTTATGTTTTGTTCCAACTTTGGAGTACTTTCTATACACTTTCTTGGACTAACGTATTAACAAGTGCCACAGTGCCAGTTGCCTGCTTTTTATTGTTTTTTGTTCCAGGAAAGTCAGAAAATCAATATTCTCGAAATTGGACCGGACAAAAGCCAAAGTCGTTATTTTCCCGGAAGACTCACGGAGCCAGAAGACGAGACAGAGAGGGGCCACAGGGTGGCCACACCATATGGTGGAGCAGGCTAGCCCTGGCTGCGCCACCAGGTGGTGTGGGCCCCCTGGCCGCCCACCGACTTTTCCTCTTCGCCTATAAGAGGCCTCCCGATGCAAAAACCCTAAATCGTCAAGCCTCCAGCCATGAAAAGTTCCGTAGCGCCGCCACCATCGAAGGGGAGATTCGGGGGATAGAAAGTCTCTATTCTGGCACCCTGCTAAGAAGGGGAAGTGCCCCCGGAGCCATCTCCATTGATCTCCACCACCATCTCCATCGCCGTTGCTGATTCCCATGATGAGGAGGGAGTAGTTCTCTCTCGAGGCTAAGGGTTCTACCGGTAGCTATGTGTTCATCTCTCTCTCTATGCATGATCTTATTGAGATCATGAGATTGTAATCTATAGATCTACCTTGCTACTCAAGTGCTTTAATAGATCTCTGCTCTCCCCATGTGTGTGAAGTTGACAGTGTGCACACCATGGTGGAACTTAGGCTAGAGATTATAAATACTTGTTATGAGTTATATTTGGAGTTGGATGTCTTCATGAAATTGTGGAGTTGGATGTCTTCATGAAATTGTGGTGTTTGTTTGACAGTGTGGGGTTATCTAGATACGGAAAGCGAACTTTCAGGAGTGCTGTTATAGGCATACCATGGATTAAAGTGTCCAACCGGAGAGTAGTTCAACGTAGTATCATAAAGAAGAATATATTTATATGAGAGTGTTCATTAGTGAAAGTATGATCCATAGGCCTTGTTTCTAAGCACTGAAACACCGTTTGCTATTAGATCTATTACATGTTTGCTTGCTTCTATCTTTATTTCAGTTTTACTTTAGTATTTTTCACGCCATCAAGCTATTTTATATCACCATTACCACTTATAATTATCTATACCACTTGTATTTCACTATCTCTTTGCCGAACTAGTGCACCTATACACCTGACAAGTGTATTGGGTGTGTTGGGGACATAAGAGACTTCTTGTATCTTGATTGCAGGGTTGCTTGAGAGGGAATACCTTTGACCACTTCCTACCTGAGTTCGATAAACCTTGGGTGATCCACTTAAGGGAAAACTTGCTGCTGTTCTACAAACCTCTGCACTTGGAGGCCCAACAACTATCTACAAGAATAGAAGTGCGTAGACATCAAGCTCTTTTCTGGCGCTTGATGGGGACTGAAGAAGAAGCTCCATATCAACCACGCCGACAAGTATTTTTCGCGCGTTGCCGGGAGGTAAAAAGGTACTCATCGTAAATGTGAGTGCTCGAAGTTATTTCCTTTAGATTCTGCAATTTTCTCTTTTTGTTTCTTGGTTTCACTAGTTAGGCTTAATGGAAAACAACAAAAAATTAGAGAGCTTTATAGTATTTATCTTGAGTTAGGACATGAAGTGTTTGAAGAGAAAATTAAAAAACCTATGGAACTTTATTTGCGTGCTAATAGCAATGTTATTAGTATGAATTCTTTGAACACCATTATTGCTAATGATATGGAAAAGTCTAAGCTTGGGGAAGTTAGTTTTGATGAGCAAGATCTTTTTAGTCCCCCAAGCACGGAGGAGAAAATTTACTTTGATGATACGAAACCTCCAATATATGATGATTACAATGATGAATATGATATTTTCAGTCCACTACTATTGAGGAGAAAATTAATTATGATTACAATATTCCTCCTATATTTGATGATTATGGTGATGATAATAATAATGATAGCTATTTTGTTGAATTTGCTCCCACTATAATTAATATGAATAACTATGCTTATGTGGAGAGTAATAATGATTATATGCATGTGGCTCGTGATAAAAATGTTTTATGAATGTGCAACAAGATAAGAACAATGTGCAAAACAAGGAACATAAGAAACATGATTGAATAAATCACCATATGAATGAATGAAACACAACAACTCAAAATACTTGCTGAGATAGAAGGGGATAGGTTTACTGACTCAACTAAAAATTAAAAGAAAGGCCCTTTGCAGAGGGAAGCAGGGATTTCAAGTTTCATAAAGAGCTCCCAAAAATTATGATACTTATTAGCTTTCAGCTCTCATTGCCCCTATCATAGGCATCTTTAGGTGGTTAAGGTTAAAGTTATCAAATACGAGGATATGCTTGACAAGTTGTAAATTGAGAATCTCATGTCCCTTGAATACGAGGGCCGCTCCTCATGCTACTCAAGTTTAGTCACCGGTAAGTTCTTGTCATCGTAAGCACATGTGTATCATAGAGAACCGCCAACGGGGTACCCCTTGCTCGATGATACGGAAGAATCCCCATATCAAAATGACAAGGCAAGCAGACAACAAACATCTCAGCAATCTTCTTATTTACCATGGGAATATGGTGCTTTTTTCTCTCTTTCCTCTTTTCATAATCTCTTTTTCTTTTTCTCTTTTTTCTCAATATCAGACTCTTTTTTTATAAGAAGAATGCTTCATAGATGCTCGTTATGGTTACGCTGCAGGTTTCCACCATGTCAGCATAGATTAGAACCAATGACCCGGCGTTTCTCTAACACACATGCATAACTCCATGGACTTACAAGCTCCCCTTTCATTTCACACCGACGACATCCATAGACAAAGGAACATGATATCAACTAGGTACAAAGTACCAGTGCAATGTTGAAAGCGTTCCCCATGACAACATGGTTCTGCTAATTCACAACTTACAAAGTGCAAGCATATACACAACATAGATGGGCACAATGGTTCAAGTTTATTAAGTGCAAGCAAGTAAAGTGTGCCATCAAGTTCGTGAGAGCTTTAATCACTAATTTTCACATAACAAGTGTAATTTGGAAGGTAGATAAAAACATGAATTTACTTGGAATAGCAATAATGCTAATAGGTAGGTATGGTGGACTCAAATGGCATAGGTTTTGGTTTTAAGGAGGTGGATGCACGAGAAGTAATCCCTCTCAGTACAGGTTTTTGGCTAGCAAGGCTGGGTAGCAAGTATAAGAGTTGAAGGAAACAAACAAACATACAAGTGATAAAGACAAACATGCAATCTTCCTTGGAAGCACAAAAGATCTTAACTAGAGAATACTAAACTTATGAGAAAATCAAGAAAGAAAGATGATGAAATTATATTTCTTTAGAGTAATTTTATCTTTTCATTCAACTCTCAAAAATTGTGTTGCTACTGACCGAGCCAGGTTTGCCAAAACCAACTAAATTAACTCAATGATCCCAAAGTGATACCAATACTAACAACAAGATCAATGATATAACCGTGAATTGAAAACTAATATAAGCTATGCAAAAGAGTAAATGATAGAACTTCTCATTAATATTCCATAACGGGAACTCACACCAAGGGATACATATCTAACGAGAGAGGGGACACTTCCATAATGCAAACCATGCTACATGATAACTTCTCTATTCATGATATGACTCTACTAAAAAGGTAAAAAGATAGAAGATAGTGATGTGATACCACGACACTCCCCAAGCTTGGAACAAGCCAAGGGGATGCCAAACCTGATGACGAATTACTCCTTCGGTGGTGGTGGTATCCTCTCAATGAGCTCTTTGATCAGTTTCCCCAAGTCCTCAATCTCGAAGGTGAGAGTATGAATCAACTCCGAGTTGTGCTCGATGCGGTGCATGATCATGTCAGATTGTGGATCCTAGCTCTTGTGATTCTTTTTCCACTCTTCCTTCTTGGAGTCTTCTTTCCCTGCATGGCTAGAATGAGGCAAATCCCAATTGGAGGGTAATTTCTCCTTGGGCATATTCTGGTGTTGATGCTTATGGATACGGGTATGGAAAGGATTCTTGGTGCGAGGAGGAAGTGACCATGGAGCTATACAGTGACGCGGAGTTTTCCCTCTAGTTGACATTCATGCAGTCCTCCTGACCCTGCCAGATATTACCAACACTCCAATGCTTGCAATGGTAGTGCCGGTGTGCGGATGTTGGCCTTGCTTTGCCTCCTCTTCATATTCACTCTTGATCTCCTTATTCTGCCCGGGGTCTTGGAGATCTTCCTCCATAGGCTCCTTTCCCTTATCCTTGGAGGACACCATTGTGCTTCTAAGCTTCAAAGATAGTTCTTGGAAGAAACAGATCGAAACGAAAACACGACGAAAACACGATATACGAACCTCGGGAGATCCAAGGGGTTATACATTATGAAGTTTCACAACAAAAGGAAGGTACTGGGAGAAAACGAGTCGGAGACGGAGTCCAGAGTGGCCACACCACCTGGTGGCGCGGCCAAGGGTGGGCCCGCGCCACAGGGTGGTGTGAGCCACCCTGGCTCCGTTTCCGCCCCTCTCTTGTTTAGTAGCTTCCCTTATTGACTAAAAACTGCAAAAATATAATTTTACAGATCTTTCGTGGAGCTTTTTTTACCAGAACTGTTACCTATTTGAAAACGGACTCTTCCGGTCTCTGAATTTGGTATCTAGTGATTCTTCCAGAGTCACCACTTGAATAACATCAATATCTTCATCTTCATACACTTATTGTGAGTCATGAAACCTTTCACTTTCTCATTACACCATTTTCTCCACCTAGCTGGAAATTTCTTTCACACAAAACTTCACACAATTCTCATTAGCAACGTTAGTATAAGTGAAGTGATAAAACCTTTTGAGTTTAACTTCAACTTAAAACCATCAAAACATAAGCTACTGTAGCAACTCAATCCGAAAACCCAAAATGAATTCAAAAAGGAAATCGAATAAAGAAGAAAATACAAGAGTGGCAAAATCTGTCAAAACAGACCAGCAGGTAAAGATCAATTTTTTCGAAAATCTTTTGTTGCTCAAATCAAAAAGTGCGAAACTAACGAAAGTTAAATAACAACCTGGGACAGAAGCACAAAACATTATAGCTTAATCCGACATACAAAGATCTCTCACGAATTTTTACGGTGAAGAACAAAAATCTGTTTCGGGACAACAACTTCCCCAAATATTACTTCTCTCTCATTAGAAGTTGATCTTGACACAAAAACCAAACAAAATGGATAAGGAGAGGTTATTACCGAAGTAATAACTTCCAATACTCAAAGAAACACAAACAAGCTGAAAGCAAAAATAAATTGGGTTATCTCCCAAAAAGCTCTTTCTTTATAGCCATTAAGATGGGCATGATAATTTTGATGATGCTCACATAAGAATATGAATTGAAGTGAAAAAGAGCATTAAGAAGCAAAAGTACACACGTTTAAGTCTAACCCACTTCCTATGCAAGGGAATTTTGTAAAAAAGCAAGTTGTTGAAACCAGAGGCTACTAGCATAGGAAGGAAAAAGAAGTGTAACATAAAAACTTTCAGCATAAAACGAGGAAACTTGATATTATTGAGATGCATAAGAACACTTTTCCCTCTCTCATAGTAACTTTCAGTATCATGCATAAACTTAACAATATAACTATCACAAGGACCATCGTAACAATGATCACTTATTCTAACAGAAAACACAGGAATACTAGTTCTCAAAACTCTACTTTGTGAAACAATATTAGGGATATCCTTACAAAGGATAGTGTGTCCCTTTTCTACATATTTAGTGACAAAGTCTTTCACATTTTCTATTATAGGTTCATCATTCATTTGTTTATCAGGTTCAACAGCTTTATTTGTACTTTCATTAAACATACTAGCTATCATAGAGTGTTCCTTTATCTTAACTGGGAAAGGCATTTTCTCAATGTAAGGTTTAGGTAAAACATGATTAGCAGTATAAACTTCAGTATTTCTTGTAGGAACACTCTTAGCAACATCTTTATAAGGTTCATGATACTTATTCCACTTCTTTTTAGGCACTTCAATGTAGGAAACAAAAGCCTTAAAATAAGAAGCAATAGCTTGAGAGTCTAGACCATAAGCATTTTTAATGTTTTGAAAGTCATCAGTTCCCATAAAAGTTACAATGCATTTATAATCATACTTTATACCCGACTTTCTACCTCTGTCATTCTCTCAAGATTCAGCATTATCTTGAATATGGTCTAGAAGATCCCATTTAGCTTCTTTTTCCATGCGAGTGAATGATCCAGCACAAGAAGCATCCAATAAATCCTTATCATGAAGAGAAACCCTTGCATAAAAGTTATTTATAATAATATTGTTGGGGAGCTCATGAATGGGACATTTGAGCATTAGTAACTTCAATCTCCCCCAATCTTGAGCTGTACTCTCTCCATCAAGAGGCCAAAAGTTGTATATTTGATTCCGATCTTTATGAATCTCACTAGGAGGATAAAACTTTAAATAAAAGAGAGGTACTATTTCCTCCCATTCCAGAGCTTGACCATTCTTCAGCAGCTTATACCATTCCTCAGCTCTTCCTTTTAGTGATAATGAGAATAACTTCTTCTTAACTTGATCTGTAGTAATACCCGCACACTTGAACAACCCGCATAATTCGTGTATAAAGAGAAAATGATCACCTGGATGGACAATTCCATCCCCAACATAGTAGTTATCCATAACTCAATCAATAATTCTTGTAGGTATTTTGAAAGCATCATTCTCAGCAGGTGGTGGTTCATCTATAAGTAAGAGTGTCGAACCCAACGAGGAGCAGAAGGTGCTGGCTAGTGGTATGGATCAGGAATTCTCTGCAAATACTTAGCAAACAGATTTTTAGGGGTTTTTGATAAAGCAAGTAAACGAAGTATGAGTAAACAAAATACAATAAGAATAAATGCATCAAGTATCCCAATCCTTTATGAGCAAAGGATAAGCCGGTTGTATTACTTAAGATGACCAAACATTCTCGAGGACACATGGGAAGACTGTCAAGTGCTTTCGCTTCATATAGTTGATTAATCTTCTTTAGCTTGCTAAGTGTTGTGTGGGTGAACCAGTGCTAATGTACTGACCTTCCTAGGACTAATACATACTTGTGATTATACCCCTTGCAAATATCCGTAAGTACAAGAAAGTAATTAAGGTAGAAACCTAACCACAACATTAAACTCTAAGACCCTGACTTCCCTTGTGCAATGGTTTACTAACGGGGGTTCAGGTTTCTATCACTCTGGCAACCCCTACGATTAGTAGCCAAATACACAATGCATTCCCCTAGGCCCATATAGGTGAAGTGTCATGTAGTCGACGTTCACATGACACCACTAGAAGAAGTACACCACAACTTAAATATCAAACTATTGAATCTTTCTCAACATAACTCCACTACTAACAACATGACTTCTCCCATGTCCTCAAGAACAAAACGAGATACTCACAAGACATCATATGGATCATGATCAGAGATGGAATAATGATGTATAACAATCTAAACATAAACGATAATTCAATGGTTCACTCAATAGCATCGACTACAAAGAGTAATCAACACCGGGAAAGTTTCCCCTAAGAACTAATGCAAGATTCAACTCAATTGTTACAGCAATATGGAGATGGTGATGAGGGTGTTGATGGTGATGATGGTGGTTATGATGATGATGATGATCCCTATGAAGTCCAGCTTGATGGTGGTGTTGATGGCGACGATCTCCCCTCTCCGGGAAGGAATTGCCCCGGCAGAATTCTGTCTGCCGGAGAGATCTTTCTCTCTCGGTGTTCTCCGCCCTGTAGAGGCGGCGAAATCTTTCGGTGGTTGCCCTCTGAGTATTAGGGTTTCTGGAGGATTATATACACCAGAGGGGAGGGATAGAGGTGGGCCAAGGCAGCCACACCACCTGGCGGCACGACCTAGGGTGGCTCGCGCCAGGGGGTGGTGTGGGCCCCCTGTGGCCCATCTCCACTCCTTCTTCTGGCTTCCTTCATCTTCTGGAAAAATAGGATTTTCCATATATTTTCCCAGATTTTCTGATCTTCGTGAATTTTGCCTCCAAACAACACCGTTTCCATCAGAATCCTGACTGCAGCGGTCCATGCTCCAAAATTCATCAACCATGCAAAAAGAGATGAAATAACACAAGTATCATCTCTTAATATGAAATATATCAATGAATAACAGTAAATTATGATATAGAATAGTGATGCAAAATGGACGTATCAGGCCCTCAATGAAATCCTGGGAACTCTCTTGCCAAGCTCCTTTAGGAACCCTAAATGGTTGTAGCAGACCTAGAGTCTTACAATTTTCATGTTTTGCTTGTTGACACAAGGTACACTATTGCACAAACTCCTGCACTGCTGCCTTCATACCAGACCATGTAAAGAGCTTGTTGATCCTGTGGTATGTCGTTTGAATGCCAAAATTACCTCCCCAAGGCACTACATGAAATGCCTGAATCAACTTAGTTTGGAGTCCAATAGTAGCATCAATCCAAACTTTGCCATTGAACTTAATGAGGCCTGGATGAAGTTCAAAACCTTCACTGTTCTTGTGCACCACTGCCAGTTCTTGTAACAATGACTAAGCTTTAGTGTCCACTTCATAAGAATTAAGAACTTCTTGGATCCAAACTGGCACTCCAGCTGACACAGAATACATCAAAAATGCATGTCCTACCCTGGACAAGGCATCATCCACTTTGTTGTCTTCACCTTTTTTATACTGGAAAGTGAAATTGAGTCTCACCAACCTTGTCATGGATTTCTTTTGCAGATCAGTGTGCAATACTTGATCCTCCAAGTGACAGAGGCTTTAGTGATCAGTTTTAATCACAAAGGGTCCTCTGGACAAATATGTTCTCCACCTGTCCATTTCCATCATACAAATATGTTCTCCACCTGTCCATTTCCATCATAATTTCCAAAACTCCTTCTCATAAATGGACAATTTCTAGTTATTCACACTCAAGGATTTGCTATAGTAAGCCACAGGGTGTCCTGCTTGGATGAGTATAGCTCCAATGCCTATGTCACATGCATCTGTTTCTATCCAAAATGGTTGGGAGAAATCTGGTAGAGCCAACACAGGTGTCCTACTCATTGCTGACTTGAGAGTGTCAAATGCCATTTGGGCTTCTAGATTCCAAACAAAACTCTGTTTTTGCAGAAGAACGGTGAGAGGCTTGGTGATGATGCCATAATTTTGCACAAACTTCCTGTAATAACCAGTAAGTCCCAAGAATCCTCTTAACTTAGTAACATTAGAAGGAACTGGCCATGCCAGCATGACTGGTTTTCTTAGGATCAGTGGCCACTCCTTTATCAGAAATGATATGCCCAAGATATTCCAACTGAGGCTAAGCAAAGGAACACTTACTCTTCTTGGCAAACAACTGATTTGCCAACATGACTTGGAAGACTTGTTGTAAATGTTGTACATGATCATCAATAGTCTTGTTGTACACCAAAATGTCATCCATGAATACCAGTACAAACATTCTGACAAATGGGGCAAACAAAGATTTCATCACACACTAAAAGGTTGCAGGGGAATTGGTGAGGCCAAAAGACATGACTCTGAACTGATACTGCCCATTGTGAGTCCTAAATGCAGTTTTCAACTCATTTGATGGTATCATCCTAATTTGATGATACCTAGCTCTCAGGTCCAATTTACAAAATATCTTGGTTCCTGCCAACTCATCCAATAGATCATCCACAATGGGAATAGGGAATTTGCTCTTAATTGTGATAGCATTGAGCTTTCTGTAATCAATACAGAATCTCGAGATACCATCTTTTTTCTTTACCAACAACATAGGAGAAGCATAGGGGCCAACACTGGGAATAATGATTCCACTTTGCAGCATCTCTTTTACCTGCCTTTCTATCTCATCCTTTTGTAAAGGGGAGTATCTGTATGGTCTACAGTTTGTTGGTTGAGATCCTGGTAGCAGGTTGATAGCATGATAAAATTCTCTATGTGGAGGCAGTCCGTTTGGTTCCACAAATACTACAGGTGGATTATCCAACAGAGCTTGAATCTCAGATGGTATAGGAATAGTTACTTGAACACTGGTTTCAGTCATGGACAGTTCAGCCATAGCCCAAGTATCATTGCCTATCAAACTTTTGTACAGTTCTTCCATAGTCATCACATGAATCTCCTGAGTGTGGATAGATGAGATGCCAGGCAACCTAATCAGCTGTTATTTATAAGTAAATTCCATCCACTTCTGCTCCCAGTTGTAGTTCATCAAGCCCCACATGGCCAAACAATCCATTCCTAGGATACCATCATATCCCCAAAGGTAAGGATCCTCATATAGTGTTCAAATGTATGCCCTTGCAACCACCATTGCATTTTAGGTACAATGGCATCACACCACATGAATTCCCCACTAGCTACTTTCACCTTCAATGTAGGAATGGATGTGATTTGGCACTATAACTTGTTCACCAAAGTCTGCTCGACAAAGCTATGGGAACTTCCTGAATCCAGCAGTAGCAACATTACTTGGTTTCCAATCAATGCCTTGAACTGGATGGTGCCAGGATTAGTAGACCCTGCTAGTGCATTTAAGGACACATGAAAGTCTCCTGACTCACTATCTCCATGAGCTACCAGAGTATCTAGCATTTCATCAGATAAAATTTCATTAGCCTCCATTGCTTTAACTTGAGCCACCATAGGTATGGTACATTGATGACCTGGAGCATACTTCTCCCCACAATTGTAGCATAACCCATTGGCTTTTCTATAGTCCTTTAATTATTTAGCCCTCCGTAGTTCCCCTTTTTCAAATTTGTTAGCGCCCACACTATATTCCTTAGAAGAATTGCACCCAGTTTTTTATGGTAAAACTTGGTACCACTTTGCTTGATCCTTTCTAATACAGCCTCATATACCATAGCAAAGGATGCTGCCTCTGCTACAGTGTTTGGTAATTACATTTCTAGGGCTGCCTTGAGCTCCTCTTTCAGGCCTAAGATGAATTGCTAGACTAACATCAGACCTGACATGTTTGGATCATACAATCTGACTTGATACACTAGTTTGTCAAACTTCTTCTTGTATTCTTCGACTGAATCAGTCTGTTTTAATGTGAGCGGGTTTCTAATCTTATCACGTTGAGTATTTTCCTCAAACTCCTATATAACATCCACAGAGAATGTCGACCAATTTTGCTAGGGATTCTCTAACTTGTATGCTACGTCGACCCTCCTCCCGATCACCCCTGATAGATCCTGCCCCTCCAGTATCATCATACACATGTGTGGGAGTAGGTGGAGACATCGTTACCTTAGGAGATGTATTGTTGATGAGCGGAAGAGGAGGCTCGTACTCGCCACAGTGCTCTGGCTATGTTCCCACTATGGCAGTCACATCATGATCTAGAATTGACAATGGTGGCAGCCTAGTTCCCTGTAGTATACAGCTGGAACGATTCTCCTCTACCTGCACCATCCCTAGGGTTTCCATGAACATATTGATCTTCACCTGCATCTATTCCAGAGATTCTGCCCGTCGATTCATCTTCCCTTCGATCTCTCCCAAGTAAGACTGCACCTTCTCCATGGCCCCGAACATCACATCCAGCACATCGAAACGCGCCAGCATCGTGTTCTGGAACTCATCCATGGCGTCTATCACAAATCGAGTATAGGCATACGGGGTAGAGACTCGAGAGGGAGCCGTCGCAACTTCCTCTATACCTCCCAAACGCCAATTTCAGATTTACAACAAACTTTCTGAAAAAATTGCAACCAATTGGTCGATGTTACTAGGAAGGCGTCGAGTATTGAAGGGCGCCTGGTCCAAACCGAGCTCTAATACCAAAGTGTCACGTCCCGTCGCTGGCGGTATGATTGCTGCCGCTAGGGTTCCGGTGAGGTGGAGAAAGGGGATCAGGTGGGAGGAGAGAGACTTGTGAAGGAAGAAGGTGAGACTGTTAGAGTTCATTCATTTTAATCATAACCTTCACGTTACATCTGGCGACCGTTATATCGACAGCCCCAGTCCTGGCCTCAACCCAAACTGACATCACACACATGGCCCACGGCCCACTACACTCGACCGACACACCTAGTTACACCGTTATAGGTAATGCAGTAGTACTAGATGTTACAATTTTCTGATGCAACTTCCGCCACACTGGTGCAACATGCAATGTTGAAGCTGATTTCCTATGTGTTTTTGGTCTGTTTGACCATGGTTTGACACAAGGATCCACTAGAGTCATTCCATGTGTGTTCTATTCCTAAAACCACATTGATCCACAAGTGTCATTGCATGTGTTCTTTTACTAAAACCACATTCATCCACTAGTTTCATTGATCCACATGACCACATTGCATGTGGTCTTTTCCTAAAACCACATTGATCCACTAGTGTCACTGATCCACATGACCACATTGCATCTTTTATTTTTTGAAAACCACATTGATCCACTAGTGTCATTGCAGGTGTTATTTTCCTAAAACCACATTGATCCACCAGGGTCATTGCATGTGTTTTCCAAAACCACATCGATCCACTAGTTTCACTGATCCACATGACCACATTGCATGAGTTCTTTTCTTAAAACCACATTGATCCACTAGTGTCATTGATCCACATGACCACATTGTTCCACATGACCACACACAATCCAGTGGATTATGTGATGCAACTTCTGCCACACTCGTGCAACATGCAATGTTGAAGCTTCTTTCCTATGTGTTTTTGGTCTCTATGACCATGGTTTGACACATGGATCCACTAGAGTCATTGCATGTGTCCATTTCCTAAAATCACATTAATCCACAAGTGTCATTGCATGTGTTCTTTTCCTAAAACCACATTGATCCACTGGTTTCATTGTGTGTGTTCTTTTCCTAAAACAACATTGATCCACTAGTGTCATTGCATGTGTTCTTTTCAAAAATCACATTGATCCACTAGTGTAATTCAATGTGTTATTTTCCAAAACCACGTTGATCCACATGACCACAGACACAAGTAGATTTTGTGATGCGACTTCTGCCACACTAGTGCAACATGCAATTTGGAAGCTACTTTCCTATGTGTTTTTGGTCTCTATAACCATGGTTTGACACATGGATCCACTAGTGCTTTTGCATGTGTTCTTTTCCTAAACCCACATTGATCCACTAGTGTCATTGCATGTGTTCTTTTCCTAAAACCACATTGATCCACTAGTGTCATTGCATGTGTTCTTTTCCTTAAACCACATTGATCCACTAGTGTCATTGCATGTGTTCTTTTCCTAAAACCACAATGATCCACTAGTGTCATTGCATGTGTGTTATTTTCCTAAACCACCTTGATCCACATGACTACATTGCATGTGTTCTTTTCCAAAAACCACATTGATCCACATGACCACACACACTCAACTGGATTCTATGATGCAACTTCCGCCACACTGGTGCAACATGCAATGTTGAAGCTAATTTCCCATGTGTTTTTGGTCTGTTTGACCATGGTTTGACACATGGATCCACTAGAGTCATTGCATGTGTGTTCTTTTCCTAAAACCACATTGATCCACAAGTGTCATTGCATGTGTTCTTTTACTAAAACCACATTCATCCACTAGATTCATTGATCCACATGACCACATTGCATGTGGTCTTTTCCTAAAACCACATTGATCCACTAGTGTCACTGATCCACATGGCCACATTGCATCTATTCTTTTTTGAAATCCACATGACCACACACTCGAGTGGATTCTGTGATGCAACTTCTACCACACTGGTGCAACATGCAATGTGGAAGCTACTTTCCTATGTCTTTTTTGTCTCTGTGACCATGCTTTGACAAACAAGAGTTTTTACATGTGTTCTTTTCCTAAAACCACATGGATCCACTAGTGTCATTGCAGGTGTTATTTTCCTAAAACCACATTGATCCACTAGTGTCATTGCATGTGTTTTCCAAAACCACATTGATCCACTAGTTTCATTGATCCACATGACCACATTGCATGCGTTCTTTTTTTAAAACCACATTGATCCACTAGTGTCATTGATCCACATGACCACACTGTTCCACATGACCACTTATGTGATGCAACTTCTGCCATACTGGTGCAACATGCAATGTTGAAGCTTCTTTCCTATGTGTTTTTGGTCTCTATGACCATGGTTTGACACATGGATCCACTAGAGTCATTGCATGTGTTCATTTAATAAAACACATTAATCCACAAGTGTCATTACATGTGTTCTTTTCCTAAAACCACATTGATCCACTGGTTTCATTGTGTGTGTTGTTTTCCTAAAACCACATTGATCCACTAGTGTCATTGCATGTGTTCTTTTCAGAAATCACATTGATCCACTGGTGTAATTCAATGTGTTCTTTTCCAAAACCACATTGATCCACATGAGCACACACACACACACCAGTAGATTCTGCGATGCAACTTTTGCCACACTAGTGCAACATGCAATTTGGAAGCTACTTTCCTATGTGTTTTTGGTCTCTATAACCATGGTTTGACACATGGATCCACAAGTCATTACATGTGTTCTTTTCCTAAAACCACATGGATCCACTAGTGTCATTGCATGTGTGCTTTTCCTAAAACCACATTGATCCACTAGTGTCATTGCATGTATTCTTTTCCTAAAACCACATTGATCCACTTGTGTCATTGCATGTGTTCTTTTCCTAAAACCACAATGATCCACTAGTGTCATTGCATGTGTGTTATTTTCCTAAACCACATTGATCCACATGACCACATTGCATGTGTTCTTTTCCAAAAACCACATTGATCCACATGACCACAGACACTCAAGTGGATTCTATGATGCAACTTCTGCCACACTAGTGCAACATGCAATGTGAAAGCTGCTTTCCTATGTGTTTTTGTTCACCGTGACCATGGTTCGACACATGGATCCACTAGTGTCATTGCATGTGTTCTTTTCCTAAAACAACATTGACATAGGTACAGTTACTCAGGTATCTATGATTTGCTACCCTGGTTGTATAAAAGGGGTACAACCCATGAAGAGTCAATATGATGGCCCAAAAGAAGCAACCGACAAAGGCTTTAGTTGTATTATGAAAGGGAATAAAGGACCAACACCGTGTTGGTATTGTAATTATGCATTTGTAACCTATCCGTATATAGCTTTGAGACCCGACCTGTTATATATAGGGTGGGAGAAGCCTAGGAGACGACACCAAGAAATCCCTAAGCGATCTGTAATAGTGCGATTCACCAAATATTCAGGCGACTTTGACTCCATTGTTCTCCTGACATCCGACAAAATCCCTAGCGTTCTCTTTTCCACAAAACCCTAAGTCCTTCTCTATGAACATTGCCAAGGTTACACCTCATGAATTGGAGATGTCTATGGGAAACTTGAATAATGGGAACATGGATTCAGCGGAACTCTCTTTTCCAAGAAGCAACCCAACAAAAGCGGTTCCACACCCGCCCACCCCTGTGATAGTACCCACCGAATTAAGCAGCGAATCCGGTCTTATCATCGGAAGCTTCCACTTCCAAGTAGAAGACACCCAAGAATCACACCCTTCGTCCCTTATTACATCCGAACTGTTGCTGGAAAAGACTATGCTTACGGTGATACCAGCATCATCTATCGGATCCTCCGTGGAGGTCACGGCGGAAATAGAAGCAGCCAAAGAAAACAAGCAAGATGAGACGGATCTGGCGGACCTTGATGGTCTTTACGACAATCTCTCCTTTGGATCAGATTCTCCACTAACTCCACCACGTGGAACAAGCCCAACAAACTCGGAACCCGAGGAAAGCAGTGAAAGCATCGACTTCAGGATAAGGATGGCAGAAATCTACCCAGAACAAAAACTAACAGACTTCATTCATCCACCCGACAGTGTCTCCCTTGGTTCAGATGACAATGTCACAGGTTCATATGTTACCCAACACCAAGTATGCATGATCATCGGAGACACATCGACTCAGCAAGACTCCAACGGTAATCCTATTTTTAACCCTAACGATATCCTATCAAGCGACAATGCAAAAAACCATGGAAATGAAGGAAATCATGGAAACGGGGAAGACCCAGCAAACAACCGCGCAACCCCAGGAGGAGCAGAACCACACGGAGGCAAGAGGCAAACTCTCCAGCTACCAGCCAAAGCATGGAAAAAAGCAAGAGCGGCAATTTCGGGTGCAGTCCCCATGACAGCTAATGCCACACATGAAGATCTACTGCCATACCAATATTTGCTTCATCATAAAAAAGACACATGCTAAGGATGCAGAGGCAACTCAATGAAATAAAAAGGGTTGCCGACAAATCTAGCTTATGACGGGCACAACTAAGCTCTACCCGAGGATCAGGGAGCATAACTTGAGGAGCACCGCCAAGAAGGGGAACATCTCAACAGCAGAACATCCCTGAAACAGAAAGAGGCAAACTGATTCGAGACCTGGACCTATCGTTTATGTCAATAGATCAAGAAGGAAATATCAAGGAAAAAACGGCTCAAGCAGCAATTGTGGCCCCACAAACATATCTGATCACAACTCAACCCTCACCCGACGATCCTCGCATGTCCTTCCATCGCTTCACCCTGATGAACCACAGCATGGTAGGAGCATATCTCGGCAGGCAGAGCAGGGAACCACGTGGCAACCGAACAGATCCCCACGCAGTCGCAGCAGCCCTCGACAAGTAGGTCACACCCGACAATCACGATCGCCACATTGGGTCCACTTCTCGGGATCAGAGCCACGGAATGATGCAAGAAATGATATTACACAACGAAGCATCGATCGATCCAGGGAAGAGTGTAGCAGCCAAAGATACTATGACGGTGAATGCGAGGAAGAGCAAGAACTATGCGGAGCCAGTTGCTTTACCCGACGGGTTCGCAAGACTCCAGTACCAAAAGACTTCAAATTAACTCACGGTCGTCAGAAATATGATGGCCTCCAAGAACCTGAAGCTTGGTTAACAGATTATCTAGCAACAGTCAAGCTACAAGGCAGCTCCAAGGCTACCGCAATGCAAAGCTTGTAGCTGCACTTAACTAGCACAACTTGCTCTTGGCTAAAACAACTTACCCGAAGATTCTATCAGTAGTTGGAACGATCTTGAGGACAAATTTATCAGAAATTTCCAATCCACATTCAAGCGGCCCGCATCTCTCGAACAATTGCGAGCCTGTAAGCAAAAGGGAGGATAGTCAATACGAGCCTTTGTCTAGTGGTGGAACATTATACAAAACTTGGATGAAACCATATCCGATGAAAGAGCAATTTATGCTTTCAATGATGGACTTTGTCGACAAGAATTCATTGAAGAACTAGGACGAATCAAACCAAAGACAATTTCACAGTTCATGGACATAGCCAATCGCTGGGCCGATGGAGAAGATGCATTACACAAAAAAGAGCCCACTCATCTGAAGAAGACATGGATAGGCGCAATAACGATAGAAGGCGACAAAACAACGATGAGTACAACACACCAAGTTATGTTGCAGCTAGTTTCTCTGGAGGAGAAAACCGGCAAAGCAATGACTATAACAATGGGTACCACAGTAGCAGGGACGATGCCGATGGAAGCCAGCCGTAGCAACGGTACCAGCCAAAAAGTCGAGACCCGCCTATGTCAGCAAGAAAAATGCTGTAAGGACCATGCAATATGCACTTCTACGTCAACTCGATAGGTAAGAGGCGATCCAACCACCTCCTAAAGGATTGCCAAACCACCTTCTTAAAAATGCAAGAGCTATGCACCACCTTCTTAAAAATGAAGAGCTATGCAACGCAAGGGAAACTGAAGCAGCAAACCGAGGCTATGCTACTACACCTGGTGCTTTGGCTATCGGTGCACCACCACCACCGGGGCATACGCCAGCGGGATAGCCGCAGAATACAACAAACCAAAAAGACGAGTACCCTAGATCAAAAGGAGCAATGTCGATGATCCAGAAAGTACAACCCTCTAACAGAACACAGAAGTTGATCACCAGACAAGTGAACATGGCAATAACAATGCCACCCCCTACGCCAGAGTATCTTCATTGGTTAGAACAAGAAATAACCTTCAATAGAGATGACCACCCACTTCGGGTCCCACGACCTGGTCAATCAGCACTTATAGTAGAGGCACAAATCGGCGGGTTCTACATGAGCAAGGTTTTCTTGGATGTAGGAAGAAACATTAACCTCATCTATTCCAAAACCCCACGGGTAATGAATTGGTCCTTGATGAATCTAGCACCAACATATACAACTTTTCACGGAATAGTTCTAGGCAAAGCCAAAACTCCTCTGGGCAAAGTGCACCTCAACGTAGTCTTCGGATCGAGAAGAAACTTCTGGCATGAAAAACTGGGGTTCGAAGTCATGGACTGGCCATCACAGTACCACGTGATCCTGGGATGACCAACTTTCGCTAGATTCATGGTAGTACGCCACTATGCATACCTGGTGCTGAAAATGCCAGCCCCCAATGGGGTCATAACAGTAAAAGGAAGTTTCAGCCGCTCGGATAGCTGTGATCGAGAATTCAACAAAATATCATAATCCTTCAGGATGGAGACGCAATTTGGCCAGTTGAAAATAGCAGACGAAGAGCTACTACATGAAGGACGCATCCTCAGCGAGCAAACCCCGGAAGATCAGGTACATGACGCACCCATAGAAGCTACCTATTCGGTTTCCACTCCCGGTCCCGCATAGGAAGGCGCGCTCATCGGGTTCCCCATGAGAATTAGGGAACCGCCAGAAACTATGTCAATAAGGAAAAATACTAAAAGGAACTTGACGAGCACCCAGCAAAGTCAAGCACAGCCGCCAACAGAAAATCCACCTGACAAATCAAGGACATTGGAGAGAAAAATCCTTTCCTCACAAATACATGGCGTGTCATGGAGGTAACAAAAGTAACATGGGTAGCTGATACCGTCGATCCGGATGACGGATGTAGTGTAGCTTCTTTTTCCCTAGTAGAACTAGGTTATCGAATCCTCTGGAAGCGAATGCATAGTGAAGTTACTTTAATGGACCTTCAGGAGTTTTAGAATTCCTTTTGTGTTTTTACTAGACCAGTAGCTTGCGTCTTTTTGTTGTTGTTGATGATGGAGAGAGAGGGCCTAGGGCGTTTGGTTTCACCTGTAGCTGTGCAAAACATCTAATGGAAATAAAAGATAGAAATAAAGTATGCGTGTACTTGTTAGAGCAAGATAAATTATATGTGGGAAGTGCATCCATAATTGCAATTGCCTCCGCAACAGCTTATAGCAATAACCTACTAGTCTCATTCATAGAAGAAAGAGAACTAATGATATGCATAGTGATGTCACCGTTAATCCCAAGCAAATCCCTCACATACAGCCGTACTACCCCTTCTATCACTAGGGTTCCCAACCTACAGATCAGTCATCACTCATACTCCCTATACCTGGCTCAACCCTCGGGGTCTTGGGTACCGGACAAGTCTTTAGATTGAGGAAAGAGAGGATACAATAATCATTATGTCATACAAACTAATACACGATCTCATCTATGATAAATCACATGCACAATTGCTGCATGGCTAGGCCAAAGCCCTTAGCCCAAGGAGAATTACTCACACATAGAGATGAGATCAACAATCACAAACATTGTAGTGAAAATCATAGGATTGATAGCAATAGTCTTACAATGTCACCAATCAGAGAAGAAATCTACTATTACAATTGGTGGAATATGGCTATGGAGATGGAGAAGGGTTTGGAGATCTGGAGGCGGCTGGAGATCTGTGGTAGAAACTTTTTGGCGAGGTCTGGCTTGTTTTCTCGTGGCCCGAGGCTTCTTTATATAGGGGTCCCTTCACGAAAGTTGTTCTGTTTGACCTAACAGTGGTGGCGCCAACTACACGACTGGATCTATACAGTCGGAATTTTTGCTTTGGTCTTTAAGGCGTCTGCCTCCGTTGGACAGCTCCTAGTTTCTTCTGGTTGTTGGAAATCTTGAATCTTTGACTTTAATGTAGTGATTTCCCCTTTAAACAACATTATCTACAAAGGAAAAATACAAAAAGAAAGGATTGCATACCCCTCTGAATATTAGCATTAGTGGCAGGGTCTAGAGAGATATTTCATCAAGAATATGATTAATATCCAGTTTAAATGTGGACATAGATGGCTATATTTCAGAGCCATCAACCTACCCAAGCTTAAACTTGATCGTCCCGAGCAAGAAAACCAAAATCAAAAAGGAACTCAGCATTTAAACTGAAATAACGAGATGGTGATCTTACTCATGATTAATAGTCTCATGTTTCCTCCACTTCATAAATCTGAAAAACTTCAGCATAAATAGAGTATGGCAAGCATATCATACGGGTTTCATGCATCCTTATAGCACAGCAAAAATTATTGTAAACATGGATGATTCAAATGAGTAAACTTTATTCCATGTCAAGTAATCAACTCATAGGCTTGCCTTTCAACAGTAAAGTATAATCATGTAAATTAGGATTGTGAGAGTTTTCATGAAAATCATATATATTAGAGTATCCCAATTCTCCCACATCAATGAATCAAGAATTTTCTATTCACTCTCCTTCAAGAATTTCAGTTTTTAAGTAATTGAGAGCATGCCAAAGAGTTTTATTAGTTTATCGGGTTGTGATGGACACTCGTGGCATTACTAAGGTTTTTGTTCCTTTTGCATAATGATTACTCGTAATAGCTAGAGGAGTGATTCATTCATGATTACAGCTACCCGGGAGTGCCAATAATCGTATCCACTATAGCATTACTGCTACAAGTGTTTAATCAACTCATAGCCGAAATCTAGGAGTTTGCTCCATGAAGATCATTCGTAGGCCAACGGAGTTGTTGGCATCCAATGAAGTTTGACACGTGTAAATCTATATCATTCTTATGATTAACAAGTCAAACTTTGGCATGCTCACAAAAACCGCTAAACATTAATTCAATCGAACAAATACTTTTAAAGAGAGCTATCAAGTTAATTAACATTTTCAGTGGTGTTGAGTGTCTGTAGAAATAAACCTTCAAGACTAATCACTACAACACCCAAGCCTTCCATTGTGAGACTTTTTCTTATTACAATTGTTTAGCAATTTTAGGCAATACTTGGTTAATTGCGAGAGCTGGAACAAAATGAGCCCAATTAAATACCCATGAAACCAACAATATTGCAACGATACAAAGACTCACTCTAGCAATATAATATCTCAACATTTACTACTAACTAGCATGGGTTTCTCAAACTTCAAAAGTGGGGCGTAATAAGGCATACCTCTCATGTTTGGTTCTACTTCTCTCTTCCTTTTTTATTTGTTTCTTGGAAACTCGAAGTCGCTCACTCTCCTGCGAATATATGAAGACCTCGAGGCGGAAAGAAAAGAGAGAGGGAAAATAAGGAAAAATGGAGAAATCTTTTTGTGATTTTTAAGAGAGGGAAATTAAAGAATAGAAAATTGGCCACAAAGTTCGGCTAGAAAATCTCGAAAGCAAATAAAGAACTTAGAAAATAAAGTGTTGGGGAAACCAACATGAGTGCTTATAAACTGAAATAAAAGTGCAACCTCGAAATAAATAAAAGCAAATGAATGCCAAATAAAGATACATGAGGAAACTTCCCCAAGCTTAGGCTTTTGCAAGCCCTTCAAATCATTGTGGTGGCAGGAAAAAGTCGTTCCTCTAATTCACAAATTGAGTTGAGAGGTTACTTGTTGATTCTCCGAGGTGCAAAGAGAGGTTGTGCATCCTCTCCATAGTCCCTCCAAGTTCTTGGAAATCTTGGTTTGTGGCGAACCGGGTTTGTGGCTGCTCCTCTTGATAAGGAACTTCTTGCTCCTCTTCTTGGTCCTCATCCTCTTCATGAATCTTTTCCTCAGGTTGGTGTTGCTCAACCTGCAAATCATATAGCAAACATCCTTCCTCGATAGAGAAAGTACCATTAGGCATAGGAGCGGGGTAGATACGCCCAACTCCAGCAATATGTAGGTAATAAACACCACCTATCCTAGTGAGCATTCTCAGGCCCTCAAGGTGGAGAAACCAACATGTGTCTCACCTAGTACGGGTTGCAACTCACCTAGATCGATGTCTAGGGCAGTGGCAAGCACGGTGATGAGGCCTCCTCTTGTGATTGGCCCTTGGCTTTAGGAGGCTTGGTTCTCCAGGTAGCACACAAGGATGGCGCCCAAGTTGAGTGACAGGTTGCAATTGATGTAAGCAGCCTTTGGGAGGACTAGGATATCCTCCTCACTGAGTCTCGTGAACTCATTACGTGCCTACAAGGTGTTAGCAATAACATTGAACAAATGGCAAATTGCAGGATGTTGAATATTCTTCCCCTTGTTCACTCTACTAGTGAAGCTCATTCCATTATAGTATGGATCGGGGGAAGGACTTAAGCCAGTAAAGGATGCGCGTAAAGCATGAACATCATTGTTAGGAAAATTAAAGCATTCGTACCATTCATCTAATGTTAAAGTGTAGTTGTTGTTCATCAAACGGAAAGAAATAGTATCCTCTCCTTGCCATAGTTTAACGGTGCTTTGCAACGAACTAAGGAATTCAATGGTTAAGCGAAGATAAGTAGGTACATCATTATACACAAAGTTTTGCAGGCCAGCTCTATTGCAAAGTAAATTAAAGTCATCAGAAATACCGAGTTGGTTCAATATGATGGGGAAAGCCCACTTGGTGGCCTTCACTTCGCGGTTATTGATCCTGTTGAAGCGATCACGATGGGCCTCATCCCTGAACCGTATCCCCATGTGTTCTTCAGTGGCAGCCCGAGAAGCGCTAGCGGTGGCATGAGCACGAGTTTGGCTCCTTGTGTTCATCATCTAAAATATTGAAGAAAGGCAAAAATAAAACTTTTTGATCCAACAACAGTAAGTGCATCATATTCCTCATCATAGCACACTAAAGAATTCTCCTCAATATAATAATCTAGGAAAGAAAATCATGGCAATTGGTTCATAGTACGTCTCACCCTAGATTGACAATGACAATAGATCGAAGATGAATTTGCAAAAAGTAATTGGAGGATCGGAGGAGAAACGTACCGTGGATCACTTGTGTGCGAGGAAATCAAACGAAATTGAGTAGAGATGGAGATCCCTTGAGGTTTGGAGAGAGTGTGGAGGTAGAAGAAAGGAAAAGATTGAAGTTCTGGAGTTGGGAGTACCTTCCCTTGTGATTTTGTGGTCGGACGCAACTATACGGGCAGAACATGTGTTCCAGTCGTATAGTTGGCCTTTTGTCAAAAATTTAGGTTTCCTCCTGGCAAAGATATCTGAGACGCAACTATCTGGTGAACAAAATGTTCCGGCCGTATAGTTGGTCGTTAAACTATCTGTCCCTGCAAAATAAAATTTGCAAAGGCATCTATATCTATATGACTAGAACTATACGGCCGGAATTTTAATTCCCGCCGTATAGTTGGTCGTTAAATTCTCAGTACATATGAAAAATTGTATGGAGGCATTGATATCTATACGACCGGAACTATACGGCCAGAATTTTTTTATTCCCGCTGCATAGTTGGTGGTTAAACTCTCAGTACATATTGCAGAATTTTTTTCGATGGCAAATATATCTATATGATCGGAACTATATGGCCGGAAGTTTTATTCCCGCCGTATAGTTGGTCGTTAAACTCTCTGTGTGCAACAAATTTTTTCTATTTCTTCGTAAACTATTCATTTTCCTGTAACTTAGTGATATACCTTGTTTTTGATAGAAAATTGACAGTAAATATTGTCGACCAACAACAGCATGAATAAAGTAGAATTTCAAGTACTACCGAACTTCTCCTCAAATGGAGTTTTCTAGCACCCTTTATTAAACATGAACGTAAACTAAAATTAAAAACTTAAGTCGAACCTTTATTTCACATGGGTTGCTTCCCATGGAGCGCTCTTTTATGATCAATAGCTTGACCTTGATGATAATCACTTGGGCCAGATGAGTGGAACACCCACTCCAAAGTAATTAGCCTTCAAAGTGATGGCCTCCTTCTCGTCATGTTTGGCTTTCTTCTTCCTGGGGAAATGGATAACAAAAGGATCCCGTGAAGGCAATTGCAACTTCACGTTCCCTTCATGAAGGTTAATTAAAGCCTTTATAGTTCTCAAGAAAGGATGACCTAGTATTATAGGAGCAACAGTATCTTCGGGCATGTCAACAATAACAAAGTCAATTAAAGCAGGACAACCTTTGATGTAAACTAAAGTGTTCTCCTTAATTCCTACAGCTTGTTTGTAGGTAGAATCTGCTAGATGCAATTTTAGTTCATAAATTTCAAAGGAGCCAAGATTTAACTTGTTAAAAATACTCTTTGGAATTGTTCAGACGCTTGCACCTAGATCACAAAGTGCAACTATCTCATTGGTTCCAATCTTTATCTTAATAGTAGGCTCAAATATGTCATCTAGTTTAATAGGTAACTTTTCAATGATTTTCTTGTATTCCTCTTCAAGCTCGCGTACCTTAATAGCTAAGTGATCAACAAGGTGTTGATACATGGCTTCATCATTACCTTCACTTACAGGAATTTTAATGTTGATCCTCTTTACGAGGTCTTCGATGGTGTAGCTTGGTGAAGGGGCATTGCTATAATCAAGTTCTTCAGGCTCCTACCTTTGGATCCTCATCATTTTGAGTTCTTCAACAGGATTGGGCTCAGCTTTATCTGCAAATTTAGCTAGTACCTAGCTATGCCTCAACGATCCTTGTTCTTTATTGAAGGGCCTACAAATCATTTCTCAAACTAACAACTTGGTTAGATAATTTACCAAGCATAGCATCGTGGTTCTCCGTAGTTTTGACTAGAATATTATTTTGTTCATTTTGTGAGTTATGAAAGACTTAAGAGTTTCTTGGAGACTACCATTACTAGTTCCCATATTATTATTAGAGTTACTTGCAGGACTAGCATAATGTTTCTGAAAAATAGGATTGTAACTCTTCTTCCAAGCAGGGTTGTAATCATTACAATCTACAAAGTCCATTTCTTCTATGTTTGTTTCGGGGGTGGCTCTTACATGAGTTTCCTTACCTTTTACAGCTAGTATGAGCTCATCCAACTTAGCATTGAGATCTTCGTTCTCTTGTGGTGAGACAGAGTTCACCTTCATCGTGTTTGATCTTTCCACATGCCATTGGGCATGGTTGTCTTGCATATTGTCTAGCAACTGCTTTGCTTCGGTAATATGTTTAGCCATAAATGTTCCTCCAGCTGCAGTATCTAGCATAGACTTAGACACATGATTAAGAGCATTGTAAATTAAATGGAGGATTAACCAATCTTCCATCCCATGACTAGGACAGTTTCTTAGGCATTCTTTCATCATCTCTCATGCAAGCGTTAGTGGCTCACACTCTTCCTGTCTAAAGCCAGTAATATTAGGTCGAAGTTGCATAGTCTTTGTAGGTGGGATTTTTTTTGTCATAAACAAAGAAGTACATCCCACCCATGATGTAATAGTATTTTTAGGCAAAGATAGCAACCATTCTTTAGTTGTCCCTCTTAGAGAGAAAGGAAATATACGCAATTTGACCGCATCAGGGTCAACGTCTTTTATACGCATCATATCACATATTTTAGTGAAAGTATTCAAGTGCATACCTGCGTCTTCAACACCAGAGCCTCCAAATTGATTCTGTTGACCCAAACTTAAGTAATGAGGCTTAATTTCATAGTCATTGGCAGTGATTGCTGGCTGAGTAATAGGAGTACGCAAATAAAGTAGAAAACTCCACAAATTTCTTTTCAGCCATACTTACTATCTTTTTTGGGTTTTCTTAGATTAAAAATTATAACACTAAAAGCAAGAATTTAAAGACTAACTAAATTTTTTAGTTTATTAAATAAAGACTGAAAGCAAACTAACAAAATTAAAAACAAGAATTAAAACTAGCAAGGTTCCGAATAACCTCACCAAGGTAGCTATTGCTTCCCCGGCAACAGTGCCAGAAAAAGGGTTGATACCTTCGATCCGGATTACGGATATTGTGTATCTTCTTTTTCCCTAGTAGACGTAGGTTATCGAATGCTCAGGAAGCGAATGCGTAGTGAAGTTACTTTATCAGACCTTCGGGAGTTTTAGAATTCCTTTTGTGTTTTTGATGATGGAGAGATAAGGCCTAGGGTGTTCGGTTTCACCTGTAGCTGTGCAAAACATCTGATGGAAACAAACGATAGACATAAAGTATGTGTGTACTTGTTAGAGCAAGATAAATTATATGTGGGTAGTGCATCCATAATTGCTATTGCCTCCGCATCCGCTTATAGCAATAACCTACTAGTCTCATCCATAGAAGAAAGAGAACATATGATATGCATAGTGATGTCACCGTTAATCCCAAGAAAATCCCTCACATACAACCGTACTACCCCTTCTGTCACTAGGGTTCCCAACATGCAGATCAGTCATCACTAATACTCCCTATACCTCGCTCAACCCTTGGGGTCTTGGGTACCCGACAAGTCCTTAGATTGAGGCAAGAGAGGATACAATAATCATCATGTCATACAAACTAATACACGATCCCATCTATGATAAATCACATGCACAATTTCTACATGGCTAGGCCGAAGCCCTTATCCCAAGGAGAATTACTCACACATAGAGATGAGATCAACAATCACAAACATTGTAATGAAAATCATAAGATTGATAGCAATAGTCTTATAATGTCGCCAATCAGAGAAGAGATCTACTATTACAAGTGGTGGAATATGGCTATGGAGATAGAGAAGGGTTTGGAGATCTGGAGGCGGCAGGAGATCTGTGGTAGAGACTTTTTGGCGAGGTCTGGCTTGTTTTCTTGTCGCCCGAGGCTTCTTTATATATGGGTCCCTTCACAAAAGTTGTTCTGTTTGACCTAACGGTGGCAGCGCCAACTATACGACCGGAGCTATGTGGTCGGAATTTTTGCTCCGGCCGCATAGTTGGTCGTTAAGGCGTCTACCTCTGTTGGACGGCTCCTGGTTTCTTCTAGTTGTTGGAAATCTCGTATATTTGACTTTAATGTTGTGATTCCCTCCTTTAAACGACATTATCCGCAGGAAAAATACAAAAAAAGGATTGATACCCCTCTGAATATTAGCATTAGTGGCAGGATTTAGAGAGACATTTCATCAAGAATATGATTAATATCTAGTTTAATTGTGGATGTAGATTTCTATATTTCAGATCCATGAGTATCCAACCCAATGCTTGTCCCCAAAGGAAGCGATGGCTTACGCGTATGCATCGACTTCCCAATTATAAGCGACTCAGTAAACCAACTACTTTTCTCTCTGGCCCGCCGTGCAGACACGGTGTCTCCAGTCAAAAAGATGGAGCTCCCCTCAAACCAACAAGGGGCATGGAGGAGTACCTCAGGACAGAAGCCGCAGTTTTTTTATTTACTCTTATATATTTCTATATTCAATAAGGCCAACAGCCAAGCGAACACGCCAAAGTAATGTATCCCCTTATACTTATCAATGAATCAAGAAAGTACTTCTCGGTATAACGTCTCAAAGGTATAAGAAGGCAATAGTAATTATGCAAAGAACATCAACTCATCGGGTCCTGTACAAAAGGATATAACATACAATCAAAATCTCGTATAAGCATACGACCTTTTTGACAAGTATAAATAGCTCTATACAATAATTCTTCTAAAAGTACAAAGGTATACAATGGGAGCAGAAACAGTGAGATAGAAAAGTCCATAAAAAACTCCTCGTCTGCCTCTAGGCACCTCTGAACAATCTTAATCGCAGGACTACGAGCGGGGGCATAGTGAGACGCCATGCTGACAAGACCACCATCAGAAGAAGAAGGCAGCCCCGATGATATTACATCCAAATCAAGCATCGGATTGTGAGCATGCACCCAAGATAGCACAAGCTTGGCACCCGCCACAAGTTGAAGCTTCACAAAATGATGAATCTGTTCACCCTATCGAAACTTCGCCATCAAATCAGCTAAAGTCTGAGGCTGCGGATCCCGAGGAAACATGGCATTATAAACGATGGCCAGCAATCTACGACAGCACTCAACAAATTACTCCACCTCAGATACGTGGTCTTGAAGCAGAGCCACGACATAAGCACGACGGTGATCAATCCAAAAGTCCGTCCTGAAATTTTGAGAAGAAGACACAAGAGCTTGAATTCGGTTGTGCAGACGTTGGGTTTGTTCCCTCTCACACAATCGAATGCCTACAAAAAAAAGAAGACGAGAAAACGTTGGCATCCCGCAAAAAGCGGAGCAGCAAAAAGCAAACGCAAAAGGACTTACATAACATCTTTTCACTTGCCCCAGAAATTTCCTGCAAGAAGTATGCCTCATGATCGAGGGCCTGGTGCATTTTCGATTGGGTAACATCCACCATCGATTGAACAACCCGAAATTTCCCTTCAAGATTCTTCACCTGCTCAATTTTTTCAGCATACAACGGCGGGTCTACTGTACGTACATTGGTAGTCTCAGCTGCACCCATTCCAGATGAGGACATGATTGCATCCGACGTCTACGCAGGCATAGGAGGAGCCACCGAATCAATCAAAATCTGGCAAAGCACACAAAAGATAGAAAACCTTCAGCACACAAAGAGCCACTCATATACATATGTACAGAAATTTTCTTTTCATCAAAAGGAAGCATTCTAGCAACATGATAAGCTCAATATTCATTACAATAAAGTAGCAGAAGAAACACAGAAAACTACAAAACTATGGAGCCGATTTCTCCAAGGACAAAGTCGCACTAGCAAAAGGAGCTCTAGTTATGGGATTTGCAGGGGCAGCAGCCGAAGAAGGTCTACCAGTCGAAGAAGGGGCACCTGATTTCTCTGGACCTGAGCTTATGCCGAGAAGCAGCCAAGAGTATTTCTTGGCCCTCTTAATGAAAGGCTTCAAATCAACTGCTTGGACTTTGGAGTTGACTAGGACAGAGGAGATAACCTTCTCCCAGTCGACCTTCTCGCCGTGCGCCATCGCCAATTCCATCGAAGTTTTGGTGCTGCTCTTCGACTGCGTCACGCTATAGCCAACAAGGGGGCTTGGATCAGCACCAAAAATAGCAACAAGGTCGTTCAAATAAACAGGTACTTCCTTTGATGGAAAAACTTCGACATCCAGGGTCTTGAAGGCGCGGCGTTAGCGGACAAGGAGATTGCGCACATGAACACTGTTAGCCTCCAAAATGCTAACAACATTCGATAAAGGATCAACCTTCTTGTCTTCATCCAGCAACAAATTTTGACCCGTCAGCTCTACGCATACCAAAAGAAAAAGGAAGGAATAAGAACGCAGAAGCAAAAAAATGGGGATTGAAGCAAAATTTCTCGCGTGCCAATAGAAAACTTATGAGTTAAAGATACATTGAGGGTCTCCAAGCGCTTCCAAAGACTTTCATCTCGGATGGCGGCTTGTTTGGCCTTCTCTTCGGCATCAGCGTTGGCCTTCTACTTGGCCTCTTCCAAAGCTTCCTTGGCAATCTGAAGTTTGGCCTCCAGATCATTGGCACGCTTCATCACCTCGTCTCGGATGACCTCGGACTCTTTGGCAACGGCTAAAGAAATCATAAAGTAACATGAATAGTCAGAAAAGCAGAAGGAAGTGCAAAAGATGCAAAAATATGAAAATATAACTTTCAGACCTTCAGCTTCATTACGGATCCTAATGAGGTGAGAGGCCATATCAACCATCTCATGCATTATAGGCTGCGAAGAAGGACATTAGAAAAAACAAGCAAAGGAGGATCCATGGTGAAATTAAAAAGCATGGATACACTTATTTCTTGCATGTCCACCTCGACAGGGATTTCAGATATCACCATGCCCGTACCCGCAGATTTTCTTCTTTTCTGTGGCGGCGGTCTGTGTGAAGTGGCAATATCTTTATGGATAATTTGACATACAGGAGATGCATGAGAATCCTTTGGGCCCTTGGATAGCTGCGGAGACTTTGTAGAAGGAGGGGCAACAGATGTGCCGGGTGGAGACAAAGGAGGATCTTCCCCGTCATCACCACTACAAATTAAATGCACAATGATCAAAACACAGGATCCTCCCGAGAAATAGAAAAGGCATTAAGTACTTACGAAGAAACGTTTTGCGTAAAGCGGAAAAAATTCATCTACGGAGGAGCCGATGAAACTGGGACATCATGCAAAGGCTTTGAACAAGTGGAATCGTCTGAGTCTTTGATTGCTTCCATGGCGTCAGGACGTTTCCTTTTCTCGCTAGCAGGTGCCACGCAAAAATCTTCCAAGGGAGCCGACGGAAGCGACAGCATCCTCGATGAAGATTATGCGGTAGACGTCTCCATCTCCTCATCAGTAGCAGTCCCAGTCATAGGGAGATCGTCGGATGTATAAGGATTGGCGGGAAGCTCACTACTCTCAGGAAGAGGAGGAAGGAAAGATAGATGATTATAATCCTGCGGAAATAGAAGACTAACAATCACAAAAGAGGACAATTGCAAAAGAGCAAAAAATAGAGAAGAACAAGGATAAAAATATCAAGGAATTTACCTCAGGAAGGCGATTCTTCTTACCAAAAGGCTCCACACGACAATCAGAGGGAATTGAGATTTTCTCTATGAGGGTGGTAAAACTCCAAACCTTTTTTCATACACCTTAAGGGTGAGATCATCCCGTGAAATCCTCATAGGGTCCTTCTTGCCGGTATATGCCCACATACCAAAAATCCTGGCCTATAGATGCTGCTCGCGGATCCACAAGAAATATGCCAGAATTTGAAGTCCTGACAGTTCCTTCCCAACCTCATGTCGCATTTTTGAAATGCAGGTAAGAAGGGGTTCAATCTCTGTCATTTCTTTGGGAGTGGGATGCTGATCCCAATAATCAAGTTTGCGACAAGGCTTCTTAGGGTCAAAGGGGGCTAAGCCAAACATCTAATCTTTGACATACTGACCCTTGATATAAAACCACTTAGTTTTCCATCCTTGGATGAAGTCAGTGATCTTAAAATCATAATAGTCTATGTCGGAGCAAACAGAAAAAATGGCACCACCAGCATCATGGATAATGGTGTTGGTGGCATTCCGACGAATATAAAAAAAGTACTTCCACATGCCCCAATGGGGATGGATCCCGAGGAAGCATTCCAAAGAGTAACAAAGCAAGCAACATGAAGGATAGAGTTGGGCGTGAGCTGATACAGCTGCACGCCATAAACGAAAAGTAGACCATGAAGGAATTCATGGACAGGTAGAGAGAGGCCAGGGAAAAGAAAGGAAAGGAACATTACCCTCCATCCCGATTCAAGGATTGGAGCAGCTTCATCCCTAGGGAGCTTGAAGGCGCACTCCTCTAGATGGCCGGAGTTCTGCGCCTCATGCAACTCTCACACAGAGCACTTCAAAGGGCCCCATCCAATAGCCGTATTTCTGGTGGCCTTGGCGACCGTGGTGGAAACCCCCACCCTGCTTTTTCCCATGGTGATGGAGGAGCGACACGGGCACGCCGAAGAACTGCCGGAGTAGGCGAGAAAGCAAGAGCAAGGCAAGGGCACAAGGAAGAAGATGAAGTTAGCTGGGAAGGGGTAAACAGAAGTAAAAGAAATACCCTACCCTTTATAAAGAGCAAGGACACATAGCTTGGACCATTCGACGTAAAATCGAACCGTTAGAAACACACACGATGGTGGCACATGTCAAAACATTTCGGAAAGGAAAATGTCTTAAGAAGTTATTTCTATGGTAAAAATGGAAGAACAGCGCATGTCGCCTCGATCTTCATGCAAAAAAGGGACATGCAGTCAAAAAGTTCCACTGAATACGCCACCACGCGTCATCATTAGTGCTACATGGTCCCACATTTGAAACTACTCATCAAGACGTATCTTCTGGGAATCAACATCATAAAATTCGTCATTAATGACATCGTAACAAGACAATTCATAACATTGCGGCTCAGTACAAGGGATACAAACCCGAAGAAAAACTTGGAGTCGAGGTAGAATCCTACATGACAAAGATTGAGACTACATCCGAATACAAAGATTTCGACTGTAGCCTCGGGGGCTACTCCTATCAGGAGTGTTGGTCGCGCACCCGACAAAAATTAAGGAAACATTGACGTCACAAGTGTAATGTAAGATTTTCGAGCCTATGTCCTGATGCATACATCCGAACATAGCATCGGGGGCTACTCCTATCAGGAGTGCTGACGCACACCTGATAAAGAAAAAAATGAACAATTTTTAAAATATACTCCTATTAGGAGTGTCCATAAGAAACTCTCAGTTCCAGCTACTAAATCCGGCAGTCGACAAAATCAATATATAAGAAAACCTCGGATCAAACTCGAACGTGATAAAAGTCTGAATACCGTGTTCAGAAACATGAAGGTAAGAACCTGGGATTCATCCTATGTGGCCTGGTAATCGCACAAGAATGCGCTCTGCCAACAATATATCTATATCTATGATACGATAAAAAATCCCGATGGACATGTTGGGTACCCGATAAAATAAAACTGGGATTCAGTATTCGATAAGACCTCAGCCAACCGAACTGAATTATGCCAGTAATAAAATTCAAATTCAGGCCTAGGGACTTGAATTTGATGTAGGATAATCTTTGCTTTTGCCCAGGAGCAATTAACTGATTCTAGATCCATCGGATGCATCCGGCTCATTATACCAAATCCCTATAAAATTGAAAATAGTAAAAATTGAGCATATCTTTGAGACTCAACCCAAATCTATGGTTCGGGTAGAGTCTCGAGGGCTACTGACATAGGTACGGTTACTCAGGTATCTATGATTTGATACCCTAGCTATATAAAAGGCGTACGACCCATGAAGAGTCAAGATGATGGCCCAAAAGAAGCAACCGACAAAGGCTTTAGTTGTATTAGGAAAGGGATAAAGGACCGACACCGTGTTGGTATTGTAATTATGCATATGTAACCTATCCGTATATAGCTTTGAGACTCGGCCTATTATATATAGGGCGGGAGAAGCCTAGGCGAGGACACTGAAAAATCCCCAAGCGATCTATAATAGTGATTTCACCAAATATTTAGGCGACTTTGACTCCATTGTTCTCCTGACATCCGACGAAATCCCGAGCATTCTCTTTTCCACAAAAACCTAAGTCCTTCTCTACGGACATTGCTGAGGTTACACCTTGTTACACATTGATCCACTAGTGTCACTGCATGTGTTCTATTCCTAAAACTACAATGATCCACTAGTGTCATTACATGTGTTCTTTTCCAAAACAACATTGATCCACTAGTTTCATTGATCCACACGACAACATTGCATGTGTTCTTTTCCTAAAACAACATTGATCCACTAGTGTCATTGATCCACATGACCACATATTGCATGTGTTCTTTTCCTAAAACCACATTGATCCACCTAACCACACACACTCCAGTGGATTCTGTAATGCAACTTCTGCCACACTAGTGCAACATGCAATGTTGAAGTTAATTTCCTATGTGTTTTTGGTCTCTACGACCATGGTTTGATAGATGGATCCACTAGAGTCATTGCATGTGTTCTTTTCCAAAAACCACCTTGATCCACTAGTGTCATTGCATGTGTTCTTTTCCTAAAACCAGATTGATCCACAAGTGTCATTGCATGTGTGTTCTTTTCCTAAACCACATAGATCCACTAGTGTGATTTATCCACATGACCACACTTCATGTGTTCTTTTCCTCAAACCACATTGATCCACATGACCACACACACTCTAGTGCATTCTGTGATGCAACTTCTGCCACACTGGTGCAACATTCAATCTAGAAGCTGCTTTCCTATGTGTTTTTGGGTCTCTGTGACCATGGTCTGACACATGGATCTGCTAGTGTCAGTGAATGTGTTCTTTTACTAAAACCACATTGATCCACTAGTGTCATTTCATGTGTTCTTTTTCTAAAACCACAATGATCCACTAGTGTCATTGCATGTGTTATTTTCCTAAAACCACATTGATCCCCTAGTTTCATTGATCCACATGACCACATTGCATGTGTTCTTTTCCTAAAACCACATTGGTCCACTAGTGTCACTGATCCACATGACCACATTTCATGTATTCTTTTCGTAAAACCACATTGATCCACATGACCACACACACTCTAGTGGATTCTGTGATGCAACTTCTACCACACTAGTGCAACATGTAATGTGGAAGCTGCTTTCCTATGTATTTTTGGACTCTATAACCATGGTTTGACACATGGATCCACCAGAGTCATTAGATATGTTCTTTTCCTAAAACCACATCGATCCATTAGTGTCATTGCATGTGTTCTTTTTCTAAAACCACATTGATCCAGAAGTGTCATTGCATGTGTTTTCCAAAACCACATTGATCCACTAGTTTCATTGATCCACATGACCACATTGCATGTGTTCTTTTCCTAAAACCACATTGATCCACTAGTGTCACTTATCCACACGACCACATTGCATGTGTTCTTTTCATAAACCCACATTGATCCACATGACCACACACACATTCTAGTGGATTCTGTGATGCAACTTCTGCCACACTGGTGCAACATGCAATGTTAAAGCTGCTTTCCTATGTGTTTTTGGTCTCTGTGACCATGGTTTGGAACATGTATCCACTAGAGTGATTGCATGTGGTCTTTTCCTAAAACCACATTGATCTACCAGTGTCATTGCATGTGTTATTTTCCTAAAACCACATTGATCCACTAGTTTCATTGATCCACATGACCACATTCCATGTGTTCTTTTCCTAAAACCACATTGATCCACTAGTGCCATTGATCCACGTGACCACATTACATGTATTATTTTCCTAAAACCGCATTGATCCACCTGACCACACACACTCCAGTGGATTCTATGATGCAACTTCTATCACACTGGTGCAACATGCAATGTTGAAACTGCTTTCCTATGTGTTTTTGGTCTCTATGACCATGGTTTAACACTTGGATCCACTAGTGTCACTACATGTGTTCTTTTCCTAAAACCACATTGATCCACTAGTATCATTGCATGCGTTCTTTTCCTAAAACCACATTGATCCAATAGTGACATTGAATGTGTTGTTTCCAAAAACCACATTGATCCACTAGTTTTATTGATCCACATGACCACATTGCATGTGTTCTTTTCCTAAAACCACATTGATCCACTAATGTCATTCCATGTGTTATTTTCCTAAAACCACATTGATCCACTAGTGTCATTGCATGTGTTCTTTTCAAAAACCACATTGATCACACTAGTGTAATTGCATGTGTTCTTTTCCAAAACCACATTGATGCACATGACCACAAACACTCTAGTGGATTCTGTGATGCAACTTCTGCCACAGTGGTGCAACATGCAATGTGGAAGCTGCCATCCTATGTGTTTTTGGTCTCTATGACAATTGTTTCACTGTTTCTTCAATTGCAGATAATTTGATGTAGGCTAGTATGTATTCCATTGTGAAAAACACGCATTTCCATCTTTAAATCTATTTCTATTTTCTATTCGAATCCCTTAGTCTATTTTGCCCTTGGTTTTTTGATTCCACTCAGTTTTTCCTTCTCTCGTAGTCATAAGCTGCCACAAAATCCCAAATGTGTGCTCACTTTGTCTGCTATGCGTTGATTGGTTGACACAGTTGTCACGCGGATCATTCGCGCCTACCGTTGATCCTCTATGATCCAACACGGATCATTGCACTATATCGTTCCCTTCACACTACATCGTGAAAACACACGAAATTCTGCTTGCCATATGGCCCCCTGTTTTATTTGTTGGGTATTTAAGGGGCACATATATCTCAGTGACACTTCTAAATGAAGGAACACTGAGCCATACATTAAATAATCCGTCGAGTGGTCATGTCAAATTTACTCTCGTATGAAAAGGCTACTACTCCACAACACGGCAACAGGTCATCCACAGGCGATCCGATTTTCATGTAGCGCGTCTACAATCTCTCTTCCAACAGGCCTCCACCGCACGAACCTTCCACGCGTCAGCCGAACCCCAAAGAGATGCCTACCGGGGACCCAATTGGGACCCTCGAGAAGACCTAAACGTCTCCGCATTAAAAACCCAGCCATCTTTGTTGGTTCCTCCCCTTTCACTCATCCACTCCTCCCTCTGCCCGATATAGGAAAACCCCACAGTCCTCACCGTACAACCACCAATCTTCTCCATGAAACCAGTGCGTGGGGGTCAGTCTGCGGGCATCCTCGCCGGGGTGGTTTCTCCTGCTACATGTGAAGAGGTGCTTCTTGTGGAAGATCTGGACGAGCAGCATGGAGCCCAAGGCGAGGAGGATGTGCATTTCGACCCCTATGGGGACTATCTGCTCGTCGGTGCAGACGACTTCGGAGGCCACGACAAGGGCAAGGAGTTCGACAAACACACTCCGCTCGTGTACCCGGAGGTACATCTATTTCTCCATGTTTCATATTTTCTGCTCAGGCTATAGATCTACCTTTTAATCTGTAGATGTACTACTTCGTTTGTTCATGTTCTACTTAATCTATTCCTAATGATTAGATGCAGCGTACAAACCGGTGCATGTAGTGATTTAGTCTGTTATGAATGAGTCCCCGTTATTTATTTATTATTAAGTTATCATGGACAGAAACAATCTTAATTTAGGAGCGAGCTAGGGAGACAGCCGTAATGAACTGTTGAATCCGTATAAATATATTACTATTTTCAAGTAACTTGGAATGGTTGTTCGAATAACTATTCACTATTTTGCTCATTAATATTTGCATTTTATACATTACAATTAGATTCTAGTGAGGTGGACTCAGACAAGGAGGACAGGGACAACAAGATACGCCATGTCATGAAGAAGCTCAAGAGCGGGAGAATCCCTTTCCACACTCGACTTGGGGAGATCAGGTGCCCTTTCTGTAAGAAAGGAGTCAACCCGAGGATTGATAGCTTGATTCTGCATGCGGTTGACATTGGTTAAAGCCCGACAAGTAAACATAAGTCAGCGACCAAGTCTAAGAACGCTTCTTATGGCAAATTCCTGAGGGAGTATGTAGAGACTGGCCTGGTGTCCCCTTACCTAGGAATCGACAACTTCTAGCTGATGAACCCGTGACTGTGCTGCCCCGACCACTAATAATGTTTAATTCTCTTACCGTTTTCTAGACCCTGAAACTATGTGGTGTGTTTAAACCTGATGCAATGCTACCAACACATGTGTTGCAAAGTTGCTTGATCGTGCATGCATACACCAGTGGAAGACCCAAAAACTTCTAGAAGCCTAGGCAAACAAGTTTAAGTTGCCAAATTCTAGACAAAATCACTATAAAAAAGAAATTGCAAGCTCTACGCAATCGGCAGGCCTGGGCGGCTGCCCGGGTTGTAGGGATCCTAGGTCCGTCTATGCTTACATGTCCCTTAAATTTGTTGGGCATAATGATCAGAAATAGCTATCCACTTCCTTCTGTCCTGTCATGTTACATCGTGTCCGCACCACACACCCGCTGTGGAGTGGCAACGAGATGGTGGTCTCCATGACTTGTCTCCGCTATGCCATAGCCACATCGCACACCCGTCCCATTGCCTACTGGGCATGGCCGCCCAATTTAAGTGCTAGGATTGGGAACCAACGGTGCTCGCCCGGTCAAACATGCTTCTGAGTGGGTATGACGGGAATAATGATAAATGCTAGCTCACTTTTACGCATCGCCTCCCGTCCCCGCATCACAACACTGTGGAAAATCCCCAACTCCTTCCTCCGCCACCTGTGCAAGGAATGGATAGTCTTACATGGCGACTTCCTGCAGCCGGAGAAGTATGTCGACGTTGTCTTCACCTCCAGCTACTATTCCAACACACCGTAACACATTTGCGTGATCATTGAACCTAGCGGCGATGTGCGTTTGGGAGCCGTTCACCTAGGGTGAGTCATGGTGTCATATATCATGTAAAATCTTATTCAAAATTCTGCTTACTGAATGTAAGTAACACGCATGTACACATGCAGCCCCGCGTGTCATTCCAGCTCTAGTGATCGAAGATGCACTAGAAGATGCTGATCTTGGATCACGACGCTGGTTCCTGGCACCTCTCGGAGGCGACAGGAAACATGATGCTGAATTCATGCGGATTCATATCAGGGGAGCACTAAACAACATTGGTGATACAATAGAACATATGGGGACACAACTTTCTTCATACCCATTGCTGCGGTGTCACATTTTCCCGAGGTCTGCATGTCCATCCAAAGACCTAGTAGAATAGTTCTGGAGCCAAGTTGACAATCTGAAGAGACAATCTATGTTTCTTGGGATCAACTACCCTTTCTTCGCCGGAGGTCCTAGAGCTGTTGAACATGTAATTGCTTAGGCAACCCCATCTCCTGCTGCTGTTGGTGGTGGTGGTGGAGCTGACGAAGAACTACCTGCTGCTACTCCTGGTGAAGCTGACGAAATACTTGGTGATGCTGCTCCTGGTGAAGCTGACGAAATACTTGCTAATGCTGCTGCTGGTGAAGCTAACAAAATACTTGTTGAGGCTGCTGCCGGGGTCTAGGAAGAACATGCTGGTGTTGTTGCTGCGGTGCCAGCACTTATAGTGTTGATAGCAGACTATGTGTTTGCTACACACTCACGCCCCTATTATGTTGACACTCTAGATCCGACCTGGAGCCAAATCCACGTCGGGGGTAGGGGGCCTACCATTGGCTCATTAGTGGGGTCGTACTATTTGATAGAGAATGAGAGACGGCCAAACACATCATTCTGGTTCGTTCTAACGATACCACCAGCTCCAGGGATCTAGTGCTCAACTGGCAGATCTGATGAACCATTTATCTTTATCTTTATCTTTAGTTTCCCCCTATTTCTATGAAGTAAATGCTTATTTGGTCAAGACTCAGTTATGCTTATTTGTGTAAGACTGCTTTGCTTATTTGTGTAAGAACAAGTTAAAACTATGTGTGTAAGACTAAGTTATGCCTAACTACGTAATATTAAGTGAAGGCCAACTTTTCTTTCCCTGCCCACAATAGTAGAATTGTAGCATAAAACAGACAAAGGTCATGTGCATACCAGACATTTTCTCAGGATAACAACCACATCAAGTTAATTGCAGTTTTAAGAGTACAATCTAGGAAAGTAAGGTGCCATGATCATATAAAATGAATAGCTTATACAAACAGCTAGCAACATTACCGATAGTGTTACTGTTATGAATGATACATGGTGTACGCATTTGAACGTATCACTAGAATGTGCCACCTATTTATGATTGATGACATGGATCTATCTTCTCCTCGCGTATTTGCATTGAATCACTCATGGATTTGTTCCCATATTTTTGGCAATGGCCGATGAACTCCACTCTCTTGGTAACATGCTTCGTCAAGAAACCCTTGTTGATGCAATGCAAAGTATAGACCATGGTATTCATCGTCATTCCATTTAGGTTCTCTCTATTTCTTCATCATGGAGCTACTAATTTGAAATGAAAATCTAGTAAACAACATATTGGTACATGTTCTTCTAGCACAATCACAAGAAGAAACCTGGTTGGAATTTCACCTTGTTGGCATTGTGCCGAACAAAGTGGATGTGGCCTTGGGGTTCGGAGAGGAAGGCACAGTGGCTGGTACAGGTGTGACCATGGTGATTGCGAGATCGGATTCTAGAGGGGGACAACGGGACCGAGCATGGTAGGCATGCTGACCGATCTCACCCAGGAATGAATTCTCGGCCCCGCGTTGTGCCATGAGTGCGGCCATGGTGAGGGCGAGCTTCGATTCAGGATGGGGAGGAGAGCAGGGTCGAGAAGGTTTGTCCACGTCGTAGATCACACCACCTAATGAAATGGTGTCCTAGCTCCACGCCATGGTCGCGACCACAGATCACCCCTCTAGGGAAGAAGAAGACGCGTGATGAGGAATGGATGAAGGCACCAGCACTGCAAGCCTACATGGCAGCCACGACGACAACAACATAACGGCCAAAACTGACAGGAGGCCCAACTTGATGGGTGTTAGCCTGATATTTTGTATTCAAATGTTATATTAAATTCGTGCCGAAAAAGACCTTCTGAGCAATTGGCATGCCAACTGTGGGAAACTCGTCCGATTACAAGCAACTTGGAACCGTTATGCATTGGCGCCACAACTTTCGGGCCGCAAAATTATATTCTTGTTTTTTAGCATTGTATTTCTTCGGAACGAGTGGAAATCCTAAGGGAGATACACGAAGGCAAATGTCGACATCACCCGCAACCAAATATTTAGTGGCAAAAGCTTTTCGACACGGTTTTTTCTAGCTGACAGCTAAGGAGGATGCCGAGAGGCTGGTTAATACATCCAAAGGCTGCCAAAAATATGCCAAGCAAGCCCATATTACATGGCCCTTTGTGGTCTAGGGTTGACATGGTAGGATCATTTAATCGGTCTCCAAGTTGATTTACTCATCTACTAGTGATGGTGGATAAATTTACAAAATGGATTGAGGCTAAACCTGTCACAAGTTGTGATGGAGCTACAACCAAAATATTCATCGAGGATGTCATAATCCGGTTCGGCTATCCGCACAGTATCATTACAAACAATGGGAGCAACTTTTCAATGGGATGACTTGCCGAGTTTTGTGAAGATCACGGGATCCGACTTGATATTGCATCAGTCACACATCCACAAGACAATGTACAAGTCAAAAGGGCTAATGGTTTAATTCTTCAAGGCCTCCAGCCTAGGATCGAACCACCACTTCATCGTCCTATGGGGGTTTGGGCGGACGAATTTTTGTATGTTATTTAGAGCTTACGAACAACTCCTAATAGGTTAACCAGATATACACCTTTCTTCTTGGTCTATGTAGCACCCCGGTAAAACCACTACTAGAAAATCACATGTTGTTTTATTTTTCTGCATCATCATGACCGCATGCTCATGTCATCATGCCACATTGCATTTGAGCATCATCATGTCATCATGCATATGTCTGTCTAAAACTATTTTCTAAAAGCCTAGTTTTGTTTTCTAAATATCCCCGTCTTTATTTCAAATCATAACTCCGGTATTTTCCGGGTCTTTTATTTGTTGAAAAACTATTTATACAAGCCTATCTAAAAAATAAAACAAATAAAAATAAAAGTAATTTTTTAGGGGAGGCAGATAGCTGGGCCAAAAGGCCTAGCTAGCCACCTACTACCCCATACTGCAAACCCTAACCTAGTTCTACCCCTAACCCTAATCCCCATGCCCGCCCGACAACCTTGCCTTTTCAAGCCTTGTAGATGAATCTGTGACCCACGACCCTGAATCAACACATGACCTAGACCTAGCCCGACACGCACCCTGTCCCGCTCAGCAGCGATGCGACCGAAAGCCCCGTCCCTAGCCTCGTGTGTGATGCACGCCGCAGCGAGCGCCTTGCCCGCACATAGCCTCATCCTACAAACCACCCCATAGCCGGTCCCACCTCGCTCTCTCTCACCCTTGCAGCCACGCTACCGCATCCCACGCGCCCCACCTCCCGTTTTTTTCCTCCTGTCCCCGTCCCCCATCATCGATACACCGTCGCTTGGTTCCCATACCACCAATGACCGCTGCCACGACTCTCCTCCCCGGTCACCCTCGCCTTCCCGTGCCAGGAGCTCCGTCGACCACCGCCCCGTCTCGCTCTCCTTCATCTGTGCGTGGTTCCGCCACCATGGTCGTCACGCCCGCTCCTCCCCGCCCGTCAGGCTGTCGCCCTGCCTCTGCAAACCTGGCCCACGTGCCACTGCAGGCGCTCGTCCTCGCCCTGGCCGCTCTGTCGGCCGCCTCACCGCCTGCCACCGTCCGCGGCCACCCCCGACCTCGCCATAACCGGACCCTGGCCTGCTCCGGTCCCGTGTCGATCTCCTCTCTGTAATAAGGTAGGCATCCTAGCTCTACGCCACCAACCGGCTCCCTCTCCTCGGTCTCTCCTCGCATCTTCTGTCGCTGTTCGGTCTGCTAGCGACCAGTTCGCACGCGCATCCTCTGTACATGTTTGTGCGTTCTTCTTGCCGAGCTCAACAAGTGACCAGGCCTCTGGTGCTGTTCTCTATGGTAAGACCCTACACGTGTGTATGAGGTGGTGAAGGAACGGAGTATCAACGGGAAGATTGCGGCTATGGGAGTCGATGCCATCTACTACCGGGACAAGATCCTCGATGCTCAAGATGGACGCCAGCACCCACGGGAAAACCAAGATCTTCGTACATGGTCGCTTACCAAGACCGGCTCCATGCCGATGGATTTCGAAGGATGTAATGGTGCCACCCAGGACCTCCGTCACGGATAAGATGTTCGCAAACCCGAAGACCCTAGCACGCCAAGATCTTTGTCCTTGAATGCCGCCAAGTTCGCCTTCTCGGAATCCGAAGACCGAACCCGAACCCCTCCGAGCCCCAAGATCATCGATCCGACATGTGTGACCCCGATCCGATATCCCTATTTTATAAATGCTATATATAGTTGTTCCATATTAAATCATTCATACTTGCATACATATTGTGGTTGTTTGGGGGGGCTTGTTCGTCTGTGGTACCAAAGTTGGCAGGCCAGCGCATGGCTGTACCTAAGTTGCCTGAAATTACCGCATTTCGAAAAGTTGGGCCGCCAACTACCGAGAGGGGCCATTTCGATGCAAACTCGTCTCACCCCTACCAAATCCAAACTTGCCGTGAAAGTACCCCGTGAAGTAGACGGTCGGGACCCTCATGTCAGTAATATTTCCATGACGCGAGCACCAACGCGGCAACCACGTAGGCGAAACGAGATACTAAAGGAGCATCGTGCGTTGACCAAATTCACAAATCCACTCCCTTCCTCCTTTCGCATGAACCCTAGCACCGACGGCGTCGAAATCCCCTCTCCAACCAGAATGATCTCTTTGGGCATTTGAATTCTGGCACCAAGTTGTTGCGCCTACTCGCTGCTACCGAGCTCTAATGTCGAATGCCATGCCAGCCGTTGCGACGACGAGCTGAGCAGCGCGAAGGATGGCAGATCCATTTGCCGAGGAAGAAGTACTTCTGGCTAATTTCGGGTGAGCTACTCTTCTCTTTGCTATTCGCACTACCTATAACTGCTAGCTGGCTATTGGCATTATAGAGATATATTGAACATAGAATTGTTTGCTAGCACGACGCTGACAAACAATTCTTATCTTTTCTCTCCAATTTTCTGTCAACTAGGATCTCCACTGAACCCAAATACACGGTTCTGGTGAGCGTCTGCGGCTACCTCGTTAAATTAGCACATGGGAAGAGCACGTGGAAACAGGCTCAGAGTCTGAAGATGGAAGTAGCACCTGTGCAGTTATGCACTGTCCCTGGTTTGGTTGCTGCTTTGCGTGAACTTGCTGAAATGAGGCAAGAGCAGACTGCACGGTTCAACATCGTTGATGAACGAGGCTTCAGGATTCCTATAGCGTGTGACAGTCAGCTAATTGGGTTGATGAAACAACATGTTAGGCTTCGCGTGGTTACGCTGGTGTGTAACATAGTGGATGAGGAAGCTCCTGCTACTAGGAGTCACCCAGCTATTATTGGACAGGGAGGTCTAACTCGAACCCCTGTTGTTGTTGAGCAAAATGTGGATCCTCGTCCGCGACATGCTTCTGTCAGGCAACCTCCTCATAGGAGTCCCTGTATTGCCGCTGTGGAAAACTCTGCTCTGGAATCTGCTGGTACTGGTCGTCCCCGTCCCCGTGCCCATGTTTCCGCGGCTGCTGCTCACCCAATCCATGCCGCTGTTGAGAAAACTAAGGCGTCCGGAGGCTGCCCCGCTGTTGTTGCCAAGACCACCGCCTTGTGTGCTGCTCTTCCTTGAAACCGTCCTCAAGTTGTGCGAACCCGTGCTCTGGAATCTGCTGGTACTGGTCGTCCTCGTGTTGTTGTTGATCTGGATGTTGTTGACCCAATCCCTGCCGCTGTTGAGCAAACTAAGGCTTCCAGAGGCTGCCCCACTATTGTTGCAAAGACTAATGCCTTCTCTCCTCCTTGAACCCGTGCTCGGGTTCAGCGAGCTGCTGGTCTGAAGCCAGCTCATGGTCTGGACTCTGATAGCACTCGAAACACTGCTGTTGTGGGAACTACTTCTGATCGTCGATGTGGCATGGCAGCAGCTGATCATATTGTGGCTGCTGTTAGAAGGGCCCCTGCCTGTCCACCATGTAATGTAGCTCCTGCTGCTAAGGGCCCTCGCCTTGCTCCTGGTCCTGGTACTTCCTCCGAGGTTGATCCAGCTAACGATGACGCTGGTGATGGCTGCGGTGGTTGGGGCTGGGTCTGATGGTGCCGCTCCATCTCTCGAACCTCTCGGAGGTTTCTATCCTGAAGAACCTGATGATGGCAAAGTAATCATTCGTATCGGTGTCGCGGATTATACTGCAAAATTAGATGATGGCACAGAAAAATTCTATGACGAGTTTGATGTAATCCTTGGCAGATACGACCCTGAAGTGGTAGAGTTATCTGACCTGATGGCATCGTTACGTGTGAAGGTGCTGTGGGGGTCCTCCTAGGAAGCACGTTTGTTATATTATGGTTACAGGAGAAAAAAGGCTATCGAAGTGAAAGATACCAAGGATTTAGTCGTACCGTTTACAAGGAAACATTATAGAGGTGAAGTTTACTTCCACTTGGTAGTGCTCACGGTTGGAGAGGAATTGGAACTCGACAATAGAGATGATGGACTTTTAGAACGCATGCATGACCTGATCCATGGCATCACTGGGCTGGTGCGACTGAGGGTGGCTTCAAATAGAGGAGAGTCTTACAGAGGAGCGTCATAAAGAGGAGCAGGAAGAGCATCCCCAGAAAGGGCACCCCGAAGAAGAACATCACCAAGGAGACCACGCCAGAGAAGAGGACGCCCAAGAGTCGCACGACAAAAGGCACCATGCCGCATAGTACACCCCTGAGATCCAGTCAAAATGCCACACTGAACGGTAGCAGCAAAAATGCTAAGAGGGCTAGCACGGTGGTGAACACTCCCAGAAGTGGTAGCAAAGAGGCGAAGATGGCCAGCACGGAGGCTACCACACCCAGTGGTAGCAGAAAAAACACTAATTTAGAGTGAAACACACCGCTGTCAGGGAATTATGCCAGCACAAAGGAGAACACGCCCAATAGTAGCAGCAAAAGGGATAATTTGGAGCGGAACACGCTGCTGAGGTCAGGAAATAATGCCAGCACTAAGGAGAAGCCGCCCAATAGTAGCAGCAAAAGGGCTAATTTGGAGCGGAACACGCCGCTGGGGTCAGGCAATAATGCCAGCACAAAGGAGAACACGCCCAATAGTAGCAGCAAAAGGGCTAATTCGAAGAAGAACACGCCGCAGAGGTCAGGCAATAATGCTAGCACCCTGGAGCCAACACCCGTGAGGGGAGGCAGTAAGGAGATCACACCCAAGAGCGGCAACAAAAGGCCTAGTTCGATGGGGAATGGAACGCGGATATCAAGCCCTACTGATACCATCAGGAAAGATTACATCAGGAAGGAGGATGTACATAGGAAGAGCAAGAGGGTTCTGTACACTCAAGATGAAATTGATTCTGACTGTTGTTTGTCCACTGAAGTACCTGGGATGTGTGCAAACGTAAGACCACCCCATGTGGTTGCAACAGAACCAACCGAGTGTCTTGGAGAAAACAGAGTTGTCGGTGAGGTGGACTGGGTGGAGACGATGGTGCAGCCCTACCCATGGGAGTCAATATGATGTGTGTAGTACTAGGCATTAGAGACGATGGCGAAGATTCTGAATCAGATGAAGAAGCATGCACTATAGAGGATCAAGAATCTGGTGATGATGAAATAGACGAGGAACATAACGATGAGGCTGGTATTCCAGTCGATGATTTGGGTGTTGAAGTAGAAGAAATGAAACATGACCACGAGTATCCTATAATTTCGGTCGACACCGAGTTCAGGAGCATGCATGAGTTCAGGATGTCGTTCCGGCATTTTTGTATCAAGGGGAGATTGACGTTTATCGACTGAAGAACTCTGCCGAGAGGTATGAGGCCGTTTACATGTTAACGTGGATGAATGGACGGGCCAAGGTACATTGTCCATGGAGGATCACAGCAAGATCGTTACCTGCGTCGACTGCAATTAGGGTATTAGGGCAATGAATGCAGCAAACCCTTAGAACTCTCTCTCTCTCTCTTTTCACTCTATAACTACAATTGATGTGCGATATCTTTCTGGCAACTAGTCGACTCCGCTTATCTTTTAAATGAATTTGTGTTGCAGGTGAACAGAATGGGCCCTCCACACATGTGTCCGATAGGCAGCAAACTGAAATCCTCAATGGCTGATACGGAGTGGGTGGCTATGCAATCTATGTCCATACTAAAGGATAACCCTAAGGAGACCGTGAAGAATATTCAGACTAGCCTCGGTACTAAATACAACATTGTCCTTCCGTATTACACGGTTTGTAAAGGTAAAGAGAAAGCTCTAGGGGTCTTGCACGGGGATGAGACCAATAGCTTCAGGATGCTGTATAACTCCAAGATAGAGGTACATGCTAGGTGTCTGGGGAGTGTTGTGGAGATTGACACCGAATCAGAAGGTGGTAAAATATATTTCAAAAGATTTTTCATGGTGCTTAAACCTTGCATCGATGGATTCAAGGACGGTTGTAGGCCCTATCTGAGTGTAGACAGCACTGTCCTAACTGGCAAATGGAAAGGCTGCCTGCCATCTGCCACATCACTTGATGGTCACAACTGGATGTTCGCAATGGCATTCGGGCTGTTTGAAACAGAAACGGAGGAAAACTGGGTCTGGTTTATGAGGCAGCTTAGGAGATCAATAGGCCACATGGATCCATTGGCTATATCCACGGATGCATGCAAAGGGCTGACGAATGAAGTGAAGGAGGTGTTCCCGCGAGGTGAAGGTAGAGAATGCCATGCCCATATGATGATCAACTTGTACTCACACTACGCAGGCAGCGTATTTCGTTACATGTTTCCTGCTGCTAGAGTTTACAAACCTAGTAGCAGCGATTATTTCATGAGCAAGATTTTTGCCGAAGCCCCTGAACTTCCAAAGTACTTATCCATCCATCATTCGCAGCTATGGAAGAGGAGTCAATTCAACCCTGACATCAAAGTTGATTACATAAACAACAACCTTGCAGAATGCCTAAATAACTGGGTGAAGGACATAAAAGTGTGTCATGAAGCTGTTAAATATAAGGAGAGAGATCCGTAGGAGACTTAGAGGACATATGCTACCGCCAGTTGTACAACAACTGCGCAAGAGAAGCCGAGGACTTGGTCATCTTAAGGTTCTCCCGTCAACCAGCAAAAGCTGTGAGGTGGTTGATATGTCCAAGACCGGCAAAAGGGATGTTGTGAACATCTAGCTGCTAGAATGCACCTGCTTAGAGTGGTAGCATACCGGGAAACCTTGCGACCACGCCAAGGCCTTCTTGGTGAAGAAAAGAACTCTCCCACATTTGGATCAGTATTTGTCAGACTACTACTCTATGGAAAAGTTCAGAGCTGCATACACTGGATCCGTCGAGCCATGTACAAACCCATCTCAGTGGCCTCAAGTCCAACTGTCTTTCGAGCATTGCCAGCCAGTTACAAAAAGGGGCAGAGGAAGACCCAGGTGAATAGGTTTAAGAATTTTCTCGAGAAGAAGGGTTCGGCTTTCTGTGCTACAAGAAGGGCAAAAATAGATGCAAGACCTGCCATCTTATAGGCCATAGAGCAGCTGGATGTCCCCTTAATGCTCCCAAACCTAGGTATGAGATGGAACATTCACACAAAAAAATTGTTTATAGTCTGTAGATATAAGGTAGTAATCCATGTACTGTTTTTTTACAGGAAGCGCAAGGTAAGAAACAAGACAGCTGACTCAGTGATATTGTTGTGGGAAGAAAACCAAAACGAGTGGAGTGATGATGCCGGACAAGATTCTGGTGCTGATTGGCCTGACTTCCCTCGGCCCGGAGATGCAGGGTACGTGAAGGTAAGAAAATTGGCACCCAGGAAGAGGAAGAAGGCAGGAGATGAAGAAGCCAGTGGACGAGAAGGAAAGAGGAAGAAAGTTGGCACCCAAGCAGAGAAAGAGGGCTAGCAGTGTAGCAGCCTAATGATGTATTGAACTTGAACCTATATATGTAGTTCGGTTAAACTCTGGAGCTGTGTGCGTGGAACTTGTCGAGCGAAACAATCTGCCTCCTGTACTCGGAGTAAAATGTATCGTGACTTTAGGATTTGATACGGCCGAGGCCACTGGTTGAATCCAAAACTGTGATTGTGCCACTACTATCTGAACAATCGCGATCGCTGAGCGGTTAAATCCTCTCCAAAATCAATGGGTGTTAGTGGCACATACATGATTTATTTATAGGCGCTTAATAAATCCATGCTGTTGGCATTACACTTATGATAAGTTTCTGGGCTAGAAAACAATTTCTTAAGATGGCCGCTACACTCCACGAAGCAGCAACTTATTTCAGCTGCTGGACAACGACATGGCAACATAAACTGCAAATGCAACAGATAATGCCCAGATAATGAGGAAATTGTGTCCACTATCTGGCCTAATCTTGAGCCCGTCTGTCTCACCACCTCCCTGCCCCTGCCTCCCTTGCACCTGGCGAAGCTCCCGGATCTCTCGCTCCATCGCACGAATCTCCTCTTTCTTGTCCGACACAGCATCACGCAGATCCTGAACAAGCTCTCTGCTAAATTTTCCTGCAGTATTTTCGTCGGTCCACAAAATCCATCTCGCTATCTTCTCACCACACAAACACAGCATATCGGGGTAGTAATCGTAGGGCGCCCTCCGGCAGCTGATGGGGGCACCTACCTGACGGCGTTGATCCGACCCTAATTCCGCCCAAGAAAAACTGCATGAGCTGCGAGCCATGAGCGAGGGGAGCGAGGGCAGAGCAAAGAGGAGACTTTGGATGTCAGGGTAGTGGTGAAGCGTGATTTATCCCTACTTAATAACTCGGGCAGAATCCTACCATCCACATTCGGCTGATAGGTGGGGGACCTAGCGTGTGGACTTGTCAAAAAACTCGCGCCTTCGTGGTTCAAAAGCCCTGTCGCGCGCATTGGACGAATTTTTTTGGTACCTTTCCCGCGTACATATCGCTGGGAGGTCTTGCTCAGGAACCAGACACGCCTGGCCCACAATCTTACTCCCTCCTAGGAACTTGTCATGGCTCGCGCCGGTAGATCCATCCGCTCCACCGCTTCCGATAGGGCTCGCCGCGGCGGATCCACCCCAAGATCCTACCGTCGCAGTATCAAATGGCCATGGTTTCTTGAGAGGAGCGACGACTCTACGTATGCGAGCTCGGCCCCTCCTACCTGTAGAAGGACTGATGCGGCGTCGAGCTCGAGCAGGAGCCTCCAGGCGCGACGGCGCTCGGTCCACGCCAACCCCGTCACCTTCGTCATTGTCGATTCCGATGTGGAGGACGACGGGGATGAAGCTATGCAGAACGCCATTGTTGCCTCCTTGGTGAAGGGGAAGCCACGGGCGGGAGTGGATGTCGCCGAGAAGGGCACGGCAGTGTCACCAATCGAGGTGGACTCCGACGACAGTGGTGTGATGTGGGTTTAGATGTTGTTTAGGATGGTTGCAATTTCGGTTGTGTTTAATGCGAGTACAATTATTGTAATGTGTTTGTCGAGCTATATTGAGAAATATGTGCAATAGCAGCGTGTGAGTGCTTCCACTTTAGAAATTGTGTCTGTGCCATTTGCATGTTGCATTATCAACGTAGATTACTTGTAAACAATCCAATGAAAATCATCGGATTACAACCATCGGACGGGAGTGGCAGGATGGAAGAGAAGTTGGGACAGTGGCTTCGAGGGGAAGGACACTAGCAGGTGGGCCCTCGGAACACATGACACTGACATGCGGGAGCGGGAGCACACGGTATTGCCAGTCTGTCCAGAGCAAGCGAACTTTGCAACGTGACAACAGCCAGCTGACTGGACCAATATAATAACTCGTCGAAGTATTAAGGAGTACTGAAAACTACAACTGGGGTACATTCACACAATACGTATGCTCTAAGGACGTGAGAAGCATCGCTTAAGTCTAACAGTAACGACAGCACAAGTACTACATTTGCCTGTCGGTCTTCTCGATACAAATGTAGAAATGCATCTGCCTGTTCGTCCAGCACCGACAAGGTATTGATGTGGCACGCATAGGATCGACCTTAGGTCCACATACTCCACCTCCCACGGCGTCGGGCAGCTCGGCGCCTCGGCTAGCACAAGAATACTATCCGACGACGGCGGCTGGGCGCTCGCCCACATGCGCACCGTGTATACGGGCCAGGCACATGAGACCGACCTGACGCATACGGCACCCATGATGGTGGGCCCGGCTCTGGTTCCCGGAACACCGGCGGTGATGGTCAGGACGAAAACAGAGCCGTCCCCCGCCCCCTGGAAAATTAGCAGGCGGCGTGCCGAGTCAGTGAATGGCACCTGCTCTTGGAGCAGTTGGGCTTGCCTGTACGAGATCCTAATCACTTCGATCAAGTTCCCATCTGCAAGGTGGACGAGCTCACGCTGGCGGGCGGTGTAGTTGCAGCCGGTTCCGTGCAAAGCGCGCACGCACGTGCGAACACCTTGCTCGTGGAGCGAGCTTCATGGTAGGAGTAATGGCGAAAGCATCCCAGGTGGGAGCACACGAGTGGGAACGCCGCTGCGAAGTTGCGCGCGAGGATCTCCAGATTCTTGGGCTCCCACATCTGTCACATCTGAAGTTCGTCGAAAAATCTGAAAAAGATCAGCAGTTAGATTGGCGAATAGCAGGAATGTGTAGGATAAGTTCAAATGCTTGTAAAATGATTTCTTACCATCAAGGTAGCGACCGGGGAATGGAAGTGAAGTGGGGAAAGTGGCTTCGAGGGGAAGGAAGAGAAGTACGGGGAGGAAGAGAAGTAACGGGGACGTGACACTAGGATATGGCCCACTGAACTCGTCAGTCGTAACACTCGCAACATGCTAGTTTGTCTAGAGCAAGCATGGCCAATCATGCCACATAACAGCCTACTCAAGGATCGCTCTCGTGAAGACCATCCCAATCATCCAAGCGCCCCGGTATGTAACAATCGTAAGGCAGAACAACTGTGTTATGGCGTGCCTTCTAGAAGACGCCATCTAACGGTGGATCCATTGGGGGGCAGTGCTAGTTTTAGTATAAGAACAAGAATGAAATGAATCAAATGGATCCATTTGTGGTTTTAGTATAAGAACAAACATGCAATGACTCTAGTGGTTGATCCATGTGTGGTTTGTGGAAATAACACACATGCAATGACTATAATGGATCCATAACTGGTTTATGGAAAAGAACACACATGCAATGACCACTTGTTGATCCATATGTGGTTTGTTGAAATAACACACATGCAATGACCACTAGTGGTTGATCCATGTGTGGTTTGGGGAAAGAACACACATGCAATGACAGTGGTGGATCCATGTGTGGTTTGTGAAAAGAACACACATGCAATGACTCTAGTGTTGGTTTTAGTATAAAACACACATGCAATGACTCTAGTGGTTGATCCATGTGTGGTTTGTGGAAATAACACACATGCAATGACTCTAGTGGTTGGTCCATGTGTGGTTTGTGGAAATAACACACATGCAATGACTCTAGTGGTTGATCCATGTGTGGTTTGTGGAAATAACACACATGCAATGACTCTAGTGGTTGATCCATGTGTGGTTTGTGGAAATAACACACATGCAATGACTCTAGTGGTTCATCCATGTGTGGTTTGTGGAAATAACACACATGCAAGGACTCTAATTGTTGATCCATGTGTGGTTTGTGGAAATAACACACATGCAATGACTCTAGTGGTTGATCCATGTGTGGTTTGTGAAAAGAACACACATGCAATGACCACTGGTTGATCCATAAGTTGTTTGTGGAAAAGAACACACATGCAATGAGTCTAGTGGATCCATATGTGGTTTGTGGAAAGAACACACATGCAATGACTCTGGTTGATCCATATATGGTTTGTGGAAAGAACACACATGCAATGACCACTGGTGGATCCATGTGTGGTTTGTGGAAAAGAACACACATGCAATGACCACTGGTTGATCCATGTGTGGTTTGTGGAAAGAACACACATGCAATGACAGTGGTGGATCCATGTGTGGTTTGTGAAAAGAACACACATGCAATGACAGTGGTGGATCCATGTGTGGTTTGTGGATAGAACACACATGCAATGACTCTAGTGCTAGTTTTGGTATAAGAACACACATGCAATGATTCTAGTGGGTCCACATGTGGTTTGTGAAAAGAACACACATGCAATGACCACTGGTTGATCCATCAGTTGTTTGTGGAAAAGAACACACATGCAATGAGTCTAGTGGATCCATGTACGGTTTTTCAAAAAGAACACACATGCAATGACTATAGTGCTGGTTTGTGGTTTTAGTATAACAACAAACATGCAATGACTCTAGTGGTTGATCCATGTGTGATTTGTGGAAATAACACACATGCAATGACTGTAATGGATCCATAAGTGGTTTATGGAAAAGAACACACATGCAATGACCACTTGTTGATCCATATGTGGTTTGTGGAAAGAACACACATGCAATGACCACTAGTGGTTGATCCATGTGTGGTTTGTGGCAAGAACACACATGCAATGACAGTGGTGGATCCATGTGTGGTTTGTGAAAAGAACACACATGCAATGACTCTAGTGTTGGTTTTAGTATAAAAACACACATGCAATGACTCTAGTGGTTGATCCATGTGTGGTTTGTGGAAATAACACACATGCAATGACTCTTGTGGTTGATCCATGTGTGGTTTGTGGAAATAACACACATGAAATGACTCTAGTGGTTGATCCATGTGTGGTTTGTGGAAATAACACACATGCAATGACTCTAGTGGTTGATCCATGTGTGGTTTGTGGAAATAACACACATGCAATGACTCTAGTGGTTGATCCATGTGTAGTTTGTGGAAATAACACACATGCAAGGACTCTAGTGGTTGATCCATGTGTGGTTTGTGGAAATAACACACATGCAATGACTAGTGGTTGATCCATGTGTGGTTTGTGAAAAGAACACACATGCAATGACCACTGGTTGATCCATAAGTTGTTTGTGGAAAAGAACACACATGGAATGAGTCTAGTGGATCCATATGTGGTTTGTGGAAAGAACACACATGCAATGACTCTGGTTGATCCATATATGGTTTGTGGAAAGAACACACATGCAATGACCACTGGTGGATCCATGTGTGGTTTGTGGAAAAGAACACATATGCAATGACCACTGGTGGATCCATGTGTGGTTTGTGGAAAAGAACACACATGCAATGACCACTGGTTGATCCATGTGTGGTTTGTGGAAAGAACACACATGCAATGACAGTGGTGGATCCATGTGTGGTTTGTGAAAAGAACACACATGCAATGACAGTGGTGGATCCATGTGTGGTTTGTGGATAGAACACACATGCAATGACTCTAGTGCTAGTTTTGGTATAAGAACACACATGCAATGACTCTAGTGGGTCCACATGTGGTTTGTGAAAAGAACACACATGCAATGACCACTGGTTGATCCATCAGTTGTTTGTGGAAAAGAACACACATGCAATGAGTCTAGTGGATCCATGTATGGTTTTTCAAAAAGAACACACATGCAATGACTCTAGTGCTGGTTTGTGGTTTTAGTATAACAACAAACATGCAATGACACTAGTGGTTGATCCATGTGTGATTTGTGGAAATAACACACATGCAATGACTGTAATGGATCCATAAGTGGTTTATGGAAAAGAACACACATGCAATGACCACTTGTTGATCCATATGTGGTTTGTGAAAAGAACACACATGCAATGACCACTAGTGGTTGATCCATGTGTGGTTTGTGGAAAGAACACACATGCAATGACAGTGGTGGATCCATGTGTGGTTTGTGAAAAGAACACACATGCAATGACTCTAGTGTTGGTTTTAGTATAAAAACACACATGCAATGACTCTAGTGATTGATCCATGTGTGGTTTGTGGAAATAACACACATGCAATGACTCTAGTGGTTGATCCAAGTGTGGTTTGTGGAAATAACACACATGCAATGACTCTAGTGGTTGATCCAAGTGTGGTTTGTGGAAATAACACACATGCAATGACTCTAGTGGTTGATCCATGTGTGGTTTGTGGAAATAACACACATGCAAGGACTCTAGTGGTTGATCCACGTGTGGTTTGTGGAAATAACACACATGCAATGACTCTAGTGGTTGATCCATGTGTGGTTTGTGAAAAGAACACACATGCAATGACCACTGGTTGATCCATAAGTTGTTTGTGGAAAAGAACACACATGCAATGAGTCTAGTGGATCCATATGTGGTTTGTGGAAAGAACACACATGCAATGACTCTGGTTGATCCATATATGGTTTGTGGAAAGAACACACATGCAATGACCACTAGTGGATCCATGTGTGGTTTGTGGAAAAGAACACACATGCAATGACCACTGGTTGATCCATGTGTGGTTTGTGGAAAGAACACACATGCAATGACAGTGGTGGATCCATGTGTGGTTTGTGAAAAGAACACACATGCAATGACAGTGGTGGATCCATGTGTGGTTTGTGGATAGAACACACATGCAATGACTCTAGTGCTAGTTTTGGTATAAGAACACACATGCAATGACTCTAGTGGGTCCACATGTGGTTTGTGAAAAGAACACACATGCAATGACCACTGGTTGATCCATCAGTTGTTTGTGGAAAAGAACACACATGCAATGAGTCTAGTGGATCCATGTATGGTTTTTCAAAAAGAACACACATGGAATGACTCTAGTGGTTGATCCAAGTGTGGTTTGTGGAAATAACACACATGCAATGACTCTAGTGGTTGATCCATGTGTGGTTTGTGGAAATAACACACATGCAAGGACTCTAGTGGTTGATCCACGTGTGGTTTGTGGAAATAACACACATGCAATGACTCTAGTGGTTGATCCATGTGTGGTTTGTGAAAAGAACACACATGCAATGACCACTGGTTGATCCATAAGTTGTTTGTGGAAAAGAACACACATGCAATGAGTCTAGTGGATCCATATGTGGTTTGTGGAAAGAACACACATGCAATGACTCTGGTTGATCCATATATGGTTTGTGGAAAGAACACACATGCAATGACCACTAGTGGATCCATGTGTGGTTTGTGGAAAAGAACACACATGCAATGACCACTGGTTGATCCATGTGTGGTTTGTGGAAAGAACACACATGCAATGACAGTGGTGGATCCATGTGTGGTTTGTGAAAAGAACACACATGCAATGACAGTGGTGGATCCATGTGTGGTTTGTGGATAGAACACACATGCAATGACTCTAGTGCTAGTTTTGGTATAAGAACACACATGCAATGACTCTAGTGGGTCCACATGTGGTTTGTGAAAAGAACACACATGCAATGACCACTGGTTGATCCATCAGTTGTTTGTGGAAAAGAACACACATGCAATGAGTCTAGTGGATCCATGTATGGTTTTTCAAAAAGAACACACATGGAATGACTCTAGTGCTGGTTTGTGGTTTTAGTATAACAACAAACATGCAATGACTCTAGTGGTTGATCCATGTGTGATTTGTGAAAATAACACACATGCAATGACTGTAATGGATCCATAAGTGGTTTTGTGAAAAGAACACACATACAATGACCACTTGTTGATCCATATGTGGTTTGTGGAAAGAACACACATGCAATGACCACTAGTGGTTGATCCATGTGTGGTTTGTGGAAAGAACACACATGCAATGACAATGGTGGATCCATGTGTGGTTTGTGAAAAGAACACACATGCAATGACTCTAGTGTTGGTTTTAGTATAAAAACACACATGCAATGACTCTAGTGGTTGATCCATGTGTGGTTTGTGGAAATAACACACATGCAATGACTCTAGTGGTTGATCCATGTGTGGTTTGTGGAAATAACACACATGCAATGACTCTAGTGGTTGATCCATGTGTGGTTTGTGGAAATAACACACATGCAATGACTCTAGTGGTTGATCCATGTGTGGTTTGTGGAAATAACACACATGCAATGACTCTAGTGGTTGATCCATGTGTGGTTTGTGGAAATAACACACATGCAAGGACTCTAGTGGTTGATCCATGTGTGGTTTGTGGAAATAACACACATGCAATGACTCTAGTGGTTGATCCATGTGTGGTTTGTGAAAAGAACACACATGCAATGACCACTAGTTGATCCATAAGTTGTTTGTGGAAAAGAACACACATGCAATGAGTCTAGTGGATCCATATGTGGTTTGTGGAAAGACACACATGTAATGACTCTGGTTGATCCATATGTGGTTTGTGGAAAGAACAAACATGCAATGACCACTGGTGGATCCATGTGTGGTTTGTGGAAAAGAACACACATGCCATGTGTGGTTTGTGGAAAGAACACACATGCAATGACAGTGGTGGATCCATGTGTGGTTTGTGAAAAGAACACGGATGCAATGACAGTGGTGGATCCATGTGTGGTTTGTGGATAGAACACACATGCAATGACTCTAGTGCTAGTTTTAGTATAAGAACACACATGCAATGACTCTAGTGGGTCCACATGTGGTTTGTGAAAAGAACACACATGCAATGACCACTGGTTGATCCATCAGTTGTTTGTGGAAAAGAACACACATGCAATGAGTCTAGTGGATCCATGTATGGTTTTTCAAAAAGAACACACATGCAATGACTCTAGTGCTAGTTTGTGGTTTTAGTATAAGAACAAACATGCAATGACTCTAGTGGTTGATCCATGTGTGGTTTGTGGAAATAACACACATGAAATGACTGTAATGGATCCATAAGTGGTTTATGGAAAAGAACACACATGCAATGACCACTGGTTGATCCATATGTGGTTTGTGTACAGAACACACATCCAATGACCACTAGTGGTTGATACATGTGTGGTTCGTGGAAAGAACACACATGCAATAACAGTGGTGGATCCATGTGTGGTTTGTGAAAAGAACACACATGCAATGACTCTAGTGTTGGTTTTAGTATAAGAACACACATGCAATGACTCTGGTGGTTGATCCATGTGTGGTTTGTGGAAATAACACACTGTACATCCCAAAACTTCAATCCAAGTTTATCAAAGATCTAATCATCCAAAAATAGGGTTAACAAAAAACTTTTCCATTTTTAAAATGAAAGCATTCATATTATGTGCATTTAAATAGGAGTTGTTTGAATTGCCATAATTAAGTGATCCAATGCTTGTAAAATGTTTCTTAGGTGATTTAAACATCATCTACATCATTCCCAAACTTTTTCTAAAGAAAATCAAATCAAAAGGATTTAAAATGGAGATATGGTCATTTTCCCAAAATTAACTCCCATGTCTACTTTGGCTATTCCTAGTACTCAAAAATTAACAGAAACAATTCTTGATCTTTGCACCCCTTGCTAGTACACATAATGAGGTACCAAGGCCCACCTTTTGATCTTCTAAAAACCTTCTGTAAACTATTTTAAATAACAGTTCAAAATTGAATCTTTATCATATGGGAAGATCCCACTTTTTCAAAAACCACTCAAACAAGCTCAACTTTCAAAACCCAAGCATCTGCAGACTCACCAGCACCAACTTAGCACACCCACCAAAAATCTTTTCAAAATTCAAAACTTGAGTTCTTGCGGCCATTTCATCGAACAGGTGGCAGACACAAATCAAACAAAAACCAAACACTATTATGAGCAGTGATTGAAGCCTAACTTGTTCCCTCTCTAGCTCTCAACCATCTCAGTAGATCAGCTAGCAAGTTAAACCAAGCACTAGACTCACTGTAAGCTGGGCAATGACATCAATGGTGAATAGCCGAAGCTCACCATGCCACCCCAGTGGAGACAGCAAGCTAGGAGGAGATTTAGCCGTGCTAACCTTGTTAGGAGGCAACTCACCGTCCACCACCACTCCCTGTCCAGCGCCCGAACCTTGCCAACCCCTGGACAACACGCACGGACCGCGCCCAGCCCGCTAGCAACCATGCCGAGCATGCGCTAGAGCGCCACCTCGGCCCGCCCGCCGGCCATGCGCGCCGCCGCCTCGCTTGCATACATGATCGCCACCGACCCAGGAGACCGCTAGACATCCCCGTTCGCCGCCCCATGACGCACAGCCACCGCTCGTTGTCGAAGACGCCGCCTCTGCCGCGCAGAGCATCGCATGTTCCAGACCAAACCGCACTGCCCCACGTCTCGCCACCGTGTCGTTGAGCATCGCCAGGGAGCACCGCACCGCCCCCTACCCTCGCCCATGCCGATAGCCGTCTGTACCATCGACCACGACGAGCTCACCGTGCGCCCCGTCGTTCCCCTCTCGCCACTATAAATAGAGGCCACCCCCAGCCGATTTGAGCACACCATCTCACTCACCACCTCTCACACTCACTCCCCACCGCCAGCCGGAGCCGCTCGAGCACCAGAGCGCGGAATTGCAGCCGAGCCGCCTCGGGAGGAGAAGGGCATCGTTGATCCAGGCCGCCCTAGGAGAAGCTGCCGGTACCAGGAGGTTCGCCGTCGTCGACTTCGTCGTTCGCCCGCCTCGCCGACCCTCGCCTGAACCCCGGTGAGCCCCCAACGACCCCCACTGGCCGCGCTAGGGTTCCGTCTCGCCGGCGTTGCCCAACGTCGATGATGACCCTCAGCCGTTGGATTAGAACCAGATTGCACGGCCACCGTTCGCCCGTACCACTTCGCGTGTTAAGTGCCACTGACAAGCAGGACCCCCTGTCAGCTGAGCCCTATACCGCACAGCGCCACTGGGCCGGCCCATTTCCTTTCCCGCGCAAGCCCGTAGATTCAAATTAGGATTTTTCTTTTTAGTTAGAATATAGTTTCTGTCCAGTGTTTCAAAATTCAATTCTGTGAGTTTGACAAATCCAAATTGCATCAAACCAATTTTGTCTGAAAGGTATTGAAATGCTCTATCCAAGCCCGTTGGATTTAATTCATTTAGAGTTATAGAGTTCTCCTAATAAAAGTAAGAAGACAGAAGCTTTTGCAACTTGAAACATTTTTGTAAAATCAACCAAGTTAGCTTTTGAGTTGATTCCAACTCTCAAAAATCACATTTCATCATATCTATCCAAATATGTAATAATATTAAGGTTTACAAACAGTGACTTTGGACTAGTACCAAAATAATGCTATATAGGCATTTCTAGTCACTTTAAATCATTAAATAATAAACTTAAACCAAAGTAATAGTAATCCAACCTTTAAATTTCATTCCCACAGGTTAGAATATGTGGTGAGGACATGTGTCCACATGATCCCATATTTTGGTGGTGAATATTAAATTATGGTTAATTTTTCAATGAGTAGAAATTACTTTTCCAAAATAAAAAGGTGGAAACTATTGAATTAAACTTGTGATGTTTTGGATGATAATAGATCATCAATTGTGTGGTTTAGAATACTACTTAGCCTAAGTTAAGTATTGTTTGGTGATTGTGCCCTCCCTATGTATTTCTAGACGATAGTACCGACCAAGCCTTCGAGGAGGAGGAGTTCTACCAAGAACAAGAAGAAGAAGAAAACTTCAACCACTGCACCAACCAAGGCAAGCTATTAGTGGAAAGCTAACCCTTGCAAACATGTCTTAGTAAGCTATTGTAGCAAGCTAGAATAAAACTAGATAGTTTAGTAAAGATGCCTTAAGCATACTTGGATCACACCCCCCCTAGGTGACACCAAGTTCTTTAATTAATTTTGAAGGTAGCATAAAGAGTATAAAACTTGACCTAATTAGAAACTCTTAGATGTCATTCTATGGCATGAGATTGATCCCACCTTTCCACCTTAGTGAACACTCTTAACCTAGTGTTTTAGAATAAATCAAACTTGATTCAATTTAGATGGGAACACTTGGTGAAAATGAATTGTGAAAACCTTGGAATGATGAGTCATTCTATTGAGATGTTTTGACATGTGTTGAGAGACACAACTGGTTTATGATGATGAAAATGATGAGGCATGAGCCTTAACCCTTTTTATAAAACTGATGGTTGGATTCGGATGCGATACCATTCCAAATTTACCGTACAACCACATTACCTGAATTGGGTAAGGCTTAGCTGAAAATTTATATGCATTAGTATTAGTTCCCTCACGGGAGAGGTTTGAGCTGAGGCTACCTCTCAATGATGACCACCTATGCAGTGCCCAAGATGACTGATGGTCATGGTTGGGAGGCCATGCTCATAGAAGAGGTTCTTGTACTAGGGTCTGTAAAGGGAAGGTTATGTTTGATTATCTGCATACCAAGTATGATGATTCAGGGTTACCCCTGACAGATGTATCGAATCTTGTGGTGAAAGTGTACCACCTCTGCAGAGTCTCAAACTATTCGAAGAGCCGCGTCCGTGGTTATGGACAATTGGAATGGCCATACTGTTTCGTTGTCAGATGTTTTCTAAAGACCTTGAAATGAATGATGAACCTTGACTTGACCACAACAGTGTTGTGTAGATGAAATTAGCTTCCCAACTTAAGTCATTCTAGACTTTTATTTTATCTTTTCTTGTTTCAGAACTCAGCTTAGGTTTCAAACTTGACTTGATAGTTATTCTTTCATTTCAGTACGTTAACTTAGAATCATAACCCTTGCTAGTAGTAGTTTGCGAGTACTTAAAGAGTACTCATGGCTTTTGTCCCTGGCTATTATCATGGTCAGACTATGAAGGAGATTATCAAGATGATGGTCAGCAGGACGGCTATGATAACTAGGAATATCTTCCTTCGTCAGCATTGCCTGTGCTCCTGAAGATGGACCCCACCGCTACGCTATCGTTTATTTCCGCTGCTTGTTGTATTAAAGACTGGATCATGAGATCCTTATTTGTGTAAAACCTTATGTATGGTTTGTAATGTATGATGTACTATGATATCCAATCCGTTATGTCTATAAAATGGTAATCTGGGATTGCGAGGTATGGCATAACGGGCATCTGGGATTAAAAATCCGGGTGTTGACAAGTTGGTATCAGAGCCATCCTGACCATAGGAGACCCTAGTTAGAATGGATGTCCAAACCAAAAACTTAGCTTCAAAAACCAAAGTGAGTATTTATGAAAAAGTATTTCCCCTCTTACCCTTGTGAACTCATTCTTTCGCAAAAATACATGTTCCTCAAAATTCTTACATTACTACTTAAAATTTGACACACTTGATCACTTCACTAATTTCCTCATCCTAAATTCTTGTAGATGGAGACTCAGTTCAGCAAGTTTTACTAGTTGGGAAACGGAGGTCAGCTGATCTTCGAGAGGGATCTGGATTCAACGTCGAATTTCTGGGACGCCCACATCCGGAGTTTCTTGGAGCTCAACTTCCAGGACCCCCAGGAGGAGACCTACAATGGCTAGTCACCGCAGATCTTCGAGGAAGCATTAAAGCACCAACTTCCGGGAGAATTCAGTTCTCTGTGAGAGAGAACAACTGGCTAGATGGATTAGCCAGGGCAATGCATGAAGCCTCGCACGTCTATGTGCCCTCAGCGTCAACAAGATTCAAGGAACCCGTTTTGCCTACTATGCAAGACGTGACTTCATGGGAATGCCGATGGAGATGCCAAGTCACCCAGAGTTGAGGTGTCAAGTGGAGAACCTCGACTTCTTGCTTCATGACAGACAGCAAGAACTGGACAATGCCAGAGAGTTAGCCAACCAGAACCGTGCAATCGCCGACCAGAAGGCCCAGACTTTCACACTACTCGTCCAAGACCGCCAGTCTCTTTGTCACCAGCGTGCCAAGAAGGATCGCACCATCGCCCATCTTTGCAAGAAGGTGGCAGACCTCGAGAAGACCGTCAAGGAGCAGGAAGCTCAGCTTGTAGCAAAAGAATAAGAAGATGAGGGTGAAGACATCCAAGGAGATATGGATTCTTACCTCAGCAACGATGATGACTTTCTAGAGGAGGATGCCGTGGACTTCTACACTGAAGATGAAGACTCTGACTTCATCGACGATGAGTAGATGCACTAGAGCACTGTCGTAGCATGAGATGTATCATCTCAGTGTATCGTAGCTTGCAGAATGGTTCTTCAAACCATCTGTTGTCCCTTTTATTGCTGTGGTGTGTGTTGTATCGTGTGCTTGTTTGCATGAATGAAAAATCAGTTAGTTGAGAAACCTGAGTTTAACTCAAAGTTTTAGCTTTGAAAACCCAAAACAATGAACCTTAGAATTTCCCTCTTACCCCTATATCTATCTCAATCTTCAGATGACTCGTGGAAACCAAGGAGGAAGCAGCTCGTCGTAGGACCCAATGCTGCAGATCTTGCAGAATCTCATAGCAGATCGTGAAGCAAGCAGGGCCGAACGTCAGGCCAACTTACCAACACTGCAGCAGATCGCCCAGATGGCTCTCAACAACCAAGGGCATGGAAATCAGGATCACCAAGGATCCAAACTCAAAAACTTTCAGAACACAAATCCCCCAATCTTCAACCAATCTGAGAACCCACTAGATGCTGATGACTGGTTACAGACCATAGAAAACAACTTAGAGGTTGCAGGAGTGGATGCAAATGAGAAAGTTCTATTCGCCACCCACTATCTGGTAGGAGATGCAAGAGGTTGGTGGAATAGCATCCGCACTATGAACCAAGGTCAAGTGATGACCTGGGAAGCATTCAAGGTCAAGTTCAGCCGCACCCACGTGCCGCAAGGTCTTATCAACAGGATGAGAGATGAATTCCGTGAACTGAAGCAAGGAAGATTGACGGTAGTAGAGTACCGTGACAAATTCTTATCACTTGCCACATATGCACCCGATGAGATCAACACGGAGGCCAAGAAGAAAGAGAGATTCTTAAACGGACTGCATGATGAGATGCAGACCGTCCTCGTCAACATACGTTTCGATGATCTCGAAGAGCTAGTCGACTCTGCCATTCAGATGGAAGGGAAGATTAACCAGGCAAACGATAACCGCAAGCATCGTATGATGCAACAGTCTGGATCCAACAGTCACCAGAAGTACCGTCCCAACCCTTCACCAGGATATGCACCAAGGAATAACCGACCCCCAAATTCTCGCCCAAGCTACCTGAACCGTAGCGGAGGAAATGTGAAGTCTGGAGGAAACAATCACCACTCAGGTAATGCCAATCATTTCAACCGTGCATCTCCCAAGAGCAACAACAACAACACTACACCCAGAACTGGCAGCAATGCTGTACCTGTTGCAGTCAAGGACAAGTCCCAGATCACTTGTTTCGAATGTGGAGTGAAGGGTCACTACTCCAATGAGTGTCCCAAGAAGACTGCCGCCAATGCCCCTGTGAATACCCCAGCTCAGCAGCAGCGTTGTGTTCAACAAGGCAGGAGATTTGCCCTAGGGAACCCGCACAACCGCAACGGTCGTCTCTTCCACATGAACGCAGAAGAAGCCCAGGAAGCACCAGATGTAGTACTGGGTATGTTTTCTGTCAACTCAGTTTTAGCAAGAGTATTGTTTGATTCTGGAGCATCGCATTCATTTGTCACCGAAGAATTTGTATGCACTAGTAAGATTCGCCCAACCAGCTTGAAGCATGTCATGATAGTTCAAATCCCTGGCTCAACTACCAAAGCTAGAAAAATTTGCAAAGCTGTACCTATCAGAATACATGGGATAGATTTTTATGCCAACCTAATAGTACTTGGAACCAAAGGTTTGGAAGTAGTACTAGGCATGGACTGGATGTCAAGGCATAAAGGACTGATAGAATGTGCTAAGAAAGCCATCACCATGACTAGTAGTTCTGGAGTAACAGTAGAACATATCTCTGAAACCTTGCCTCGTCAATTCAAGTGCAACAAGAGTGTAGCCCTGCCTACCATTGACCAAGTCAGAGTAGTCTGTGAATACCCCGACGTATTCCCAGATGAATTGCCAGGTATGCCCCCGGATAGGGATATTGAGTTCATTATCGAACTAATCCCCGGAACCGGACCTATAGCCTAGAGACCCTATACCATTAACCCCTCAGAGTTAGTAGAACTAAAGAAGCAGTTGGATGCCATGTTAGCAACAGGCTTGATTCAGCCAAGCGCATCGCCTTGGAGATCACCAGTGTTATTCATCGACAACAAAGATGGAGGCAACCGTCTGTGCACAGATTACCGAAAATTGAATGATGTCACCATCAAGAACAAGTACCCCTTGCCAAAGATAGAGGATCTACTTCATCAGTTGACTGGAGCTCAGGTATTCTCAAAGATTGATCTTAGGACTGGTTATCACCAACTTAAGATTCGTGCAACGAATATTCCGAAGACCGCCTTTACTACTCGCTATGGTTTATACGAGTATACGGTTATGTCATTTGGATTAACCAATGCCCCTGTTTATTTCATGAATCTCATGAATAAGATCTTTATGGATTTCCTAGATAAGTTTGTGGTTGTGTTTATCGACGACATCCTTATCTAGTCCAAGTCCGAAGAAGAGCCTGAGCAACATCTGAGGATCATCCTAGGAACCCTGAGAGAGCATCAGTTATATGCTAAGTTCAGCAAGTGTGAGTTTTGGCTGAAAGAAGTAGGATTCCTAGGTCATGTTGTGTCTGCCGGAGGAGTCTCTGTTGATCCTACCAAGATCAAAGATGTAGAAGAATGGGAAGCCCCAACCAATCAAACCCAAGTTCGTTCATTCCTTGGATTAGCGGGATATTATCGCAAGTTTGTAGAAGGATTCTCGAGCATAGCCCGACCAATGACCCAATTGTTGAAGAAGGACAAGAAGTTTGAATGGACGGACAAGTGTGAAGCCAGTTTCCGGGAGCTGAAGAAGAGATTGATATCAGTCCCAATTTTGATCATGCCAGACATCAAGAAGCCGTTTGATGTGTATTGTGACGCATCCAAGATTGGCCTAGGATGTGTATTGATGCCAGAAGGCAAAGTCATCGCGTATCTGTCGCGACAAGCAGCATGAGCAGAACTATCCGACTCATGATCTTGAGCAAGCGGTAGTGGTTACGCGTTGAAGACATGGCGTCACTATTTGATGGGTAATCGCTGTGAGATTTACTCAGATCATAAAAGCTTGAAGTATATCTTCACCCAGAAGGAGCTAAATATGAGGCAAAGAAGATGGATAGAGTTAATCAAGGATTATGACCTTGACATTCACTATCACCCCGGCAAAGCCAATGTGGTAGCGGATGCTCTTAGCAGATTGCCGTGTAGGCTTAACACCATGATCAAAGAGAAGCAACCAAGTTTGTATGAGGAGCTGGAGTAGTTCAGGACTGAAGTAGTTAGCAAAGGATTCCTAGCTAGCATTGAACTTCAACCCACTTTGTTTAGCTAGATCAAGGAAGCCCAGAAGGGAAATGAGAGTATCGACGGAATCAAACGTCGTATTGGTACAGGCCAAGTACCTGGATTCACCGAAGACGAAGAAGAATCTTGTGGTACAAAGGGCGTATCTGTGTACCAAAGAGATTGAAGGAGGTTATCATGAAGGAAGCTCATGATACTCTTTATTCTATCCACCCCGTAGGAACAAAGATGTATCAGGATTTGAAAGAGCAATTTTGGTGGCATAAGATGAAGAGAGAGATCGGAAGCTACATCGCCAAATGTGACATTTGTCAAAGAGTCAAAGCAGAGCATCAGAGACCTGCAGGGTTGTTGCAACCATTGCAGATTCCGGAATGGAAATGGGATTCCGTCAGAATGGACTTTATCACCGGTTTACTTACTTCTAGTAGGGGAAATGACTCAATCTGGGTCATAGTTGATAGACTATCTAAGGTAACCCACTTCATACCTGTCAAGACAACCTACCAAAGTGCAAAACTAGCAGAGTTGTACATTGCTAGAATTGTTAGTCTGCATGGAACCCCCAAGACCATTGTATCAGATCGAGGAACCCAGTTTACTTCAAGATTTTGGCAGAAAGTCCAGGAAGGTTTAGGAACCAAGTTAAATTTTAGTACCGTCTATCACCCGCAAACAGATGGACAGACTGAGAGAGTCAACCAGATTCTTGAGGATATGCTTAGATCCTGTGTGTTGGAATACGAATCAAAATGGGAAGACTGCCTACCATTCGCAGAGTTCTCATATAACAACAGTTATCAGGCTAGTTTGTAGATGGCACCATTTGAATTCCTATACAGAAGAAAATGTCGTACACCCTTAAATTGGTCGCAAGTAGGAGAGAGTCAAATCTTTGGACCCGACATTCTCCAAGAAGCCGAAGAGAAAGTTCACAAAGTCCGTGAGCACCTCAAGACCGCCCAATCCAGACAGAAGAGCTATGCTGACAAGAGAAGGATAGACCTGACTTTCAATGTCGGAGATTTCGTATATCTCAAAGTTTTACCCTTGAAGGGAACTCAACGCTTTAGTCTGAAGGGAAAGTTAGCCCCCAGATATATCGGACCTTTCAAGATTCTGAACCGTCGAGGAGAAGTATCGTATCAGCTGGAATTGCCTGAAGAGATGTCAGCCATCCACAATGTGTTCCATATCTCGTTACTTCGCAAATGCCTAGAAGTGCCGGAGAAGGCTGAAGTTTTCAAGAACATCGATCACAGAGCTGTGGAAATCAACAACGACCTGACCTATCGGGAAGTGCCCATCCGTATCTTAGAAGAGGCCTACAGGACCACCAGGACCAGGAGTATCAAGTTTCTCAATATTCAGTGGAGCAACCATACCGAGGAGGAAGCCACATGGGAACGCGAAGATTACATTAGGACAAAGTTCCCAGATCTTTTTAGTCCTAGTTTTATTTGTAAATCTCAGGACGAGATTTTTGTTTAAGGGGGGAAGGTTTATAACATCCCAAAACTTCAATCCAAGTTTATCAAAGATCTAATCATCCAAAAATAGGGTTAATAAAAAACTTTTCCATTTTTAAAATGAAAGCATGTGGCATCCCGCTAAAACCACTACTAGAAAATCGCGTTGTTTTTGTGCATTGCATCATCATGACCGCATGCTCATGTCATCATGCTACATTGCATTTGAGCATCGTCATGTCATCTTGCATTTGTTTGCATAAAACTATCTTCGAAAAATCTATTTTTGTCTTCTGAACGCCCCGTCTTTATTCAAACACAAAACCCGGGTCTCCGGAATATTTTCCTTTGTCTACCAACGGTTTTCAAAAGCCCCATTTTAAATATTAAAATATTTATTTTATTTTTAGGGGCAGCCGTACCGGGCCGATCCGACCCAGTCGGCCACCCCCAGTACAAAACCGGACTACCTAAACCCTTTTCCTACCCCAACCTAATCTACCCACCCTTCCTCCACCTCATCCCACCCAATCGGTGCTCGCCACCTCAGCTATCCTCCCTCCATCCACCCAATCACCACCCGCCACCTCACCACTTCCCCAACTCCCTCCACTCCCATGCCGCCACATCAACCACCAGCCTCACCACCTGCCTCTCCTCGCGTGGGCCCACCCTCGCACCCTGCTCCTCCCTCACCTCTCTCGATCCCCACGCGACCCGCACCCCACCTCTGCCGACCCCCGCTCGCCTCCTCCTCTCGCAGAGAACCGCCACCGCCGCCGCCTGGGGCTCCCTCCTCCTTCGCCTCTCCCGGCCGGCCGCCGCCCCTAGCCCTGTCTCTCTCTCTCTCCCTGGCCCCATCACCCGACCCCGCCCGCTCGCTCGCTCGCCAGACCCCCCTCTCCTTCAATCCCCGCCGCCAGGGCATCTCCCCCCCTCGGGCGCCCCCTCGCTGGCCGTCGCACTCGCCTCCTCCCGGGACCCTCCAAGATCCCGGCGCCGCTCACCCCGCCGCCCTGGACAGCAACCTTGCTGCCCGCTCCCGGCCTCTCCCCGTCGAGCTCTGCACCGCCTCCGGCCTGCCTCTCCGTTGGCCTCCGGCGCCGCCGGCTGTCGCCTTCCTTGGCGAGCTCCTCCGCCCCGCCTTAGACCTCCTCCGTTGCGGTCGCCCTCTCCCTTCCCGTCGCTCCTGGCCGCCTCCCCGAGCAAGCTCGCGTCGCCTTCGGCCGATGCTTCTCTGGGCGTCAGCTCGTCCGCCCTCGTCCCCACATGCGTGGTGCCCCTCGCCCTGCCCTCGACCTGGTCTCCTTCTTGTTGCTGCCCGCCGCATCCCGCATCCCGTTTGCAAGGTGCTCGCGTTAAAGTCCGAACGACACGGCAGTGTTCCTATGTTCCTATTCTTCTTTGTGTCATTCTGCTGTGCATAAGTTGCCGTGGTCCGATGTGGTCATGTGTAAGATTTGCTCCACATCGTGGTGTCATCCGATCTCTCGCCAAGATCTTTCGAAGACCAAGATGCACCCCAAGTTCGCCAACGACCATTGGCGCCGAACCCGATGACCGCCAAGCTCGCCACAAAAACGACAAGCACTTCACCACGGGACACCGAGAATGCCGACATGGAACCTGGGACCGACAAGTTCTCCTTCACAGATCCGATGACCGAGACCCTGAAGACCGATCCGAAGCGCCAGGACCTCCTTCTCGGAACCATCAAGTACTTCCTCTCGGACGCCAGGACCCGAACCTGAAGAACGCCAAGATCGGCCGACGCGATGGATCGTAAAGTTCTTCGCCCGAATGCAAGGGGCTGCTCGATGGCGTGGACCCGACAAGATCTTGAGGACAAGATACGCGACACCCGACAGGCGAAAACGTAAGCCCCGACGCCAAACCAAGTCCTCTTCGAACAACAAGATCTCTACTCGTTATCCGAGAACATCCCGCGAGACCGAACCCCAGATCCGAACCCTAATGTGATTCCCTATCCGAGACCCCCATTATTTTTATAATATGACATTATCAACTGATGCACATTAAATTGTTCATGCATGCATACTTGTCTCTGGTTTGGGGGCATTACGCCGATTCATCTCATAATTAAATATGGAGTCTATATGCGGGATACCTTTGTCTTATTCCTGGCTCCATTTAAATTTGTGTAGCGAACCGATACCATGATTTGCCATGTTAAGACAACATTTAAAATGTGGGGTATCTAAACAACATGAACCATCTAAATAATTGTCGGGACCCCGGTTCCGCTTAATATGATCTAATTGCATCGCACCTTTGCCATGTCATACATCATACATGCATCATGCCCGATCTTCTGTCATAGTATTAAATAGTGCATCCGGTGTTTGTGCTAGTGTTTTGCTTCTTCACGGACTAGGCCGATGAGTTGATGCGAGTGTCGATCCGATCTTCGGATAAACCTTCGACAATGTTTTTCAGGCGAGCATCTCCCCCTTTCTACCTATCTTACTTTTATAGTATTTATTCCCTCCTGTTGATCTATTGCTATCTGTGTTGCGATGCTCTAGTTTTCGTACCTGTGATATCCCTTGCAGCCTTATATTGCCTTGGACACATCCTATTACCTGTTGATTGGTAGATAGTTGGACTTGCGCGTCGTAGTCGCTTGCTCAAGCTGTTAGCGTCGTCAAGTACCAGCTTGTTGGAGTATTGCTGCATGTTTAATGTTGGAGATGATCATGGCTTTAATTACTGTTTAATAACTAAAATTGAAGTAGGTAAATGCAGAGGCACCGGTGGGTAATAGACAATTTTTGGTTTTTAACCGCTCACTGGTGTCCCGTAGGACGCCGAGTTCTTGACACCTGTTCCGAGATCGAGCGCTCTAACCACAGGTGGGGTGTGTGGGCACCCCCATCGATTTGGTACCTGATTCCAAGTACTGTACTGGGGGCCACAAAGTAGTTTGGGGCTTTATTACTATCCTGTACTTATGCCATGCTTTACCGCTTTATTTAAGTTTGTGCGTGGAGCACCTGTACTGTTTAGGACCGTGACACGTTTTCGCTGTATCGACAAGACCAGTCACACTTTCGGGTTCCCAGTCGTTTATAGCTGTCGACACAAACCCTGAGTCCGTCTCAGAGACCGGCCGACTTTGTTACGGGTAGCTTAGTGGGGTGGCCCCCCGTGCTTGCTTTGGGTCTGGGAAACGTCGTGTCCGAAACCCCGTCGACATACTGTTGGGTGTATGTTTTGTGATCTTGTACCTACCTGATCCGACAACAAGGGTGTAGGTGCGTGTGGAAACTTTGGTGCACCCCTGCAGGGTTAAATCTTTTTGAGAAGCCGTGTCCGCGGTTATGGACGACTTGGAGCACAGTTCTCGATCATAGACAACTATAACTAAAGTTTACTGTTATAAATTGACTTGTATCCGATATGACTAGTAATCAGCTCCACTACAACGGAATGGCTAAATAAAAGTACCAACAACTGTTGGGTTTGGGATATCTCATGCTTATTGTATCTGACTAGTAAGTGTTGCAACTACAACAGAATGTTTAACTAAAACTGCCCACTGCTTATTATATCAGGATGACTCATGCTATCTATATTTGACTAGTAATTGCCGCAACTATAACGGAATGAATAAAACTGCCAACTGTGTGAGTTCCTCGGTTGACTTCCTCGTATGGTCTCGAGGGGGAAATACCAGGATGGGTATGTTTGGTGGTAGAATCAGGTTGGTTCCGAATAGGTCTTTCTTATCCCTCTCTGATAGCCGACAGTTATCACGAGTCTCTATAGGTTGTTTAGTGCATGCCGCGTTGGTGCTCAGTCCACCATACCTATGTAGGCGAGGACCGCCGAATTCTAGCCTCGCTGCATCGGCCTCAAGATCGACCGCTCTCTTTTCCTTTGCCCTTTCGGCACCCTTTTGTTTAAGCAGGTTTTGAGATCGGCGTCGTTAGCGTGGTTACCCTTCCGGCTTGGCTCAAGGGGTTATGGACGCCATTGGTTATTCTTCAGGGCTCTTAGCTCAATTTGCATCTTGTCCGTACTCGGACGCCCTAACGATTTCCAGGTGATTTGGATCTTTGTATTGTATATCTGTATTCTTGACTCTTTGAGTCGCTGTTGTATATATATATATGTTTTGTGGGTTCCATCGAGGACTATTGTGTAATGATATTACTTCGTTTTCCACCCGCACGAAAGTGCCTGGTGGGCACCTTTGAATCGTTTCTATGCGGTTTTGGCGAGAAGCGCTGAAACTTGCATAGGGCCGATTCTGAGGGTGTTACAGAGTGGTATCAGAGCTCAGCAGTTGCGATACCCCACAAGTCCAGCCTGTAGGATAACCTAGCTAACGGCCGAAGTAGAGTGTCAAAACTATTTTTGCAAAATTGGTTGGATAGTTCTGATTAGGTCTGATTTTACTCCTTACCCCTCTGCTGCTCTCCTCTCACCTCTGCGTGTTTTGAATCCTCTCCCTTCTCTCTCTTCGAGTCCAGGATTTCTCGTGGTTGGGTTCCATCGTACCTTCAGGGTTTCGCTTCCTCCTTTGGTAACGGTGTTGCTACATCTGGTCTTCATGCTATCCGAGGAATCCTTCGTCTGGTGGACTTCTCTTTGTTCCTTCTCGTGCCTTCCGGTGTTTTCCGACGCGACGACATCATCTACGCCAGATCCGATGCAGAGTCTGCATCACTCTTTTGTTTCTGAACCTCGATTATCGAGATCTTCAGTCTGATTTCGGGAATGGTTGAACGCTTTTCTACTGATTGTGCGGAGTAATAGTTTGGGTGCGTGATGGATTGGCCCCCATGCCGACTACCCCTTCTATTCGCTTTTGTACACTGAAGTGGATGAGAATGCATCGGTTCCCCCTTTCTATCGAAGCTAGAGGTGGTTTTATTTGTTGATACCTCTACCTTCGACCTTTTGTTCCCGGAGTGTTCTCTCGACGATCACGGACAACGACCTCTTGTTAGTGGTGTCGCAAGGATCTACATGATGCGAGAAGATTCAGATCGCCGCCCTTCTTCCCGGTACCATGAGGCGGATCTCGGGGGCGAGATCCATTGTTAGTGGTGTCGAATTGTGGCATCCCGCTAAAACCACTACTAGAAAATCTCGTTGTTTTTGTGCATTGCATCATCATGACCGCATGCTCATGTCATCATGCTACATTGCATTTGAGCATCGTCATGTCATCTTGCATTTGTTTGCATAAAACTATCTTCGAAAAATCTATTTTTGTCTTCTGAACGCCCCGTCTTTATTCAAACACAAAACCAGGGTCTCCGGAATATTTTGCTTTGTCTACCAACGGTTTTCAAAAGCCCCATTTTAAATATTAAAATATTTATTTTATTTTTAGGGCAGTGCAGGCGATCCGACCCAGTCGGCCACCCCCAGTACAAAACCGGACTACCTAAACCCTTTTCCTACCCCAACCTAATCTACCCACCCTTCCTCCACCTCATCCCACCCAATCGGTGCTCGCCACCTCAGATATCCTCCCTCCATCCACCTAATCACCACCCGCCACCTCACCACTTCCCCAACTCCCTCCACTCCCATGCCGCCACATCAACCACCGGCCCCACCACCTGCCTCTCCTCGCGTGGGCCCACCCTCGCACCCTGCTCCTCCCTCACCTCTCTCGATCCCCATGCGACCCGCACCCCACCTCTGCCGACCCCGGCTCGCCTCCTCCTCTCGCAGAGAACCGCCTCCGCCTGGGGCTCCCTCCTCCTTCGCCTCTCCCGGCCGGCCGCCGCCCCTAGCCCTGTCTCTCTCTCTCCCTGGCCCCATCACCCGACCTCGCCCGCTCGCTCGCTCGCCAGACCCCCCTCTCCTTCAATCCCGCTTGAGGCATCTCCCCTCAGGCGCCCGCTGGCCCCGTCACCTCGCCTCCTCTGCGGGACCCTCAAGATCCGGCCGGCGCTGCGCCGCTCACCCGCCGCCAGTAACCTTGCTGCCCGCTCCCGGCCTCTCCCCGTCGAGCTCTGCACCGCCTCCGGCCTGCCTCTCCGTTGGCCTCCGGCGCCGCCGGCTGTCGCCTTCCTTGGCGAGCTCCTCCGCCCCGCCTTAGACCTCCTCCGTTGCGGTCGCCCTCTCCCTCCCCGTCGCTCCTGGCCGCCTCCCCGAGCAAGCTCGCGTCGCCTTCGGCCGATGCTTCTCTGCAGCGTGCGTCCTCGCCCTCGTCCCCGTGGAGTCCGCCTCCTGCAACTCGCACCGGCGCGAGACCTCGCTTCCCCTTGGACCTCTACACCGCCGCCATGTTTCCCCACATGCGTGGTGCCCCTCTGTCCTTGCCCTCGACCTGGTCTCCTTCTGTTTGTGCCCCCTGCCGCATCCCGTTTGCAAGGTGCTCGCGTTAAAGTCCGAACGACACGGCAGTGTTCCTATGTTCCTATTCTTCTTTGTGTCATTCTGCTGTGCATAAGTTGCTGTGGTCCGATGTGGTCATGTGTAAGAGTTGCTCCACATCGTGGTGTCATCCGATCTCTCGCCAAGATCTTTCGAAGACCAAGATGCACCCCAAGTTCGCCAACGACCATCGGCGCCGAACCCGATGACCGCCACAAAAACGACAAGCACTTCACCGCGGGACACCGAGAATGCCGACATGGAACCTGGGACCGACAAGTTCTCCTTCACAGATCCGATGACCGAGACCCTGAAGACCGATCCGAAGCGCCAGGACCTCCTTCTCGGAACCATCAAGTACTTCCTCTCGGACGCCAGGACCCGAACCTGAAGAACGCCAAGATCGCCGACGCGGATACGCCAAGTTCTTCGCCCCGAATGCCAAGACCGGCTCGATGGCGCGGACCCGACAAGATCTTCGCGAGGACAAGATCGACACCGACCAGGGCGAATCCGGTGCGTCCCGACGCCGAACCAAGTCCTTCTTCGCGGAACGCCAAGATCTACTCCGTTATCCGAGAACGATCCCGCCGAGACCGAACCCCAGATCCGAACCCTAATGTGATTCCCTATCCGAGACCCCCATTATTTTTATAATATGACATTATCAACTGATGCACATTAAATTGTTCATGCATGCATACTTGTCTGTGGTTTGGGGGCATTATGCCGATTCATCTCATAATTAAATATGGAGTCTATATGCGGGATACCTTTGTCTTATTCCGGGCTCCATTTAAATTTGTGTAGCGAACCGATACCATGATTTGCCATGTTAAGACAACATTTAAAATGTGGGGTATATAAACAACATGAACCATCTAAATAATTGTCGGGACCCCGGTTCCGCTTAATATGATCTAATTGCATCGCACCTTTGCCATGTCATACATCATACATGCATCATGCCCGATCTTCTGTCATAGTATTAAATAGTGCATCCGGTGTTTGTGCTAGTGTTTTGCTTCTTCACGGACTAGGCCGATGAGTTGATGCGAGTGTCGATCCGATCTTCGGATAAACCTTCAACAATGTTTTTCAGGCGAGCATCTCCCCCTTTCTACCTATCTTACTTTTATAGTATTTATTCCCTCCTGTTGATCTATTGCTATCTGTGTTGTGATGCTCTAGTTTTCGTACCCGTGATATCCCTTGCAGCCTTATATTGCCTTGGACACATCCTATTACCTGTTGATTGGTAGATAGTTGGACTTGCGCGTCGTAGTCGCTTGCTCAAGTGCTGTTGCGTGTCGTCAAGTACCACAGTTGTTGGAGTATTGCCGCATGTTTAATGTTGGAGATGATCATGGCTTTAATTACTGTTTAATAACTAAAATTGAAGTAGGTAAATGCAGAGGCACCGGTGGGTAATAGACAATTTTTGGTTTTTAACCGCTCACTGGTGTCCCGTAGGACCCCGAGTTCTTGACACCTGTTCCGAGATCGAGCGCGCTAACCACAGGTGGGGTGTGTGGGCACCCCCATCAATTTAGTACCTGATTCCAAGTACTGTACTGGGGGCCACAAAGTAGTTTGGGGCTTTATTACTATCCTGTACTTATGCCATGCTTTACCGCTTTATTTAAGTTTGTGCGTGGAGCACCTGTACTGTTTAGGACCGTGACACGTTTTCGCTGTATCGACAAGCCCAGTCACACTTTCGGGTTCCCAGTCATTTACAGTCGTCGACACAAACCCTGAGTCCGTCTCGGAGACCAGCCGACTTCGTTACGGGTAGCTTAGTGGGGTGGCCCCCCCGTGCTTGCTTTGGGTCTAGGAAACGTCGTGTCCGAAACCCCGTCGACATACCATTGGGTGTATGTTTTGTGATCTTGTACCTACCTGATCCGACAACAAGGGTGTAGGTGCGTGTGGAAACTTTGGTGCACCCCTGCAGGGTTAAATCTTTTCGAGAAGCCATGTCCGCGGTTATGGACGACTTGGAGCACAGTTCTCGATCATAGACAACTATAACTAAAGTTTACTGTTATAAATTGACTTGTATCCGATATGACTAGTAATCAGCTCCACTACAACGGAATGGCTAAATAAAAGTACCAACAACTGCTGGGTTTGGGATATCTCATGCTTATTGTATCTGACTAGTAAGTGTTGCAACTACAACGGAATGTTTAACTAAAACTGCCTACTGCTTATTATATCAGGATGACTCATTCTATCTATATTTGACTAGTAATTGCCGCAACTATAACGGAATGAATAAAACTGCCAACTGTGTGAGTTCCTCGGTTGACTTCCTCGTATGGTCTCGAGGGGGAAATACCAGGATGGGTATGTTTGGTGGTAGAATCAGGTTGGTTCCGAATAGGTCTTTCTTATCCCTCTCTGATAGCCGACAGTTATCACGAGTCTCTATAGGTTGTTTAGTGCATGCCGCGCTGCCGCTCAGTCCACCATACCTATGTAGGCGAGGACCGCCGAATTCTAGCCTCGCCGTGTACTGGCCTCAGTACTGACCGCTCTCTCTTTTTCCATTGCCCTTTGTCGGCACCCCTTTTGTTTAAGCAAGTTTTGAGATCGATGTCGTTAGCAGGGTTACCCTTCCGGCTTGGCCTGGGTAGGGTTATGGACGCCATTGGTTATTCTTCAGGGCTCTTAGCTCAATTTGCATCTTGTCCGTACTCGGACGCCCTAACGATTTCTAGGTGATTTGGATCTTTGTATTGTATATCTGTATTCTTGACTCTTTGAGTCGCTGTTGTATATATATGTTTTGTGGGTTCCATCGAGGACTATTGTGTAATGATATTACTTCGTTTTCCACCCGCACGCAAGTGCCTGGTGGGCACCTTTGAATCGTTACTATGCGGGTTTGGCGGGAAGCGCTGAAACTTGCATAGGGCCGATTCTGAGGGTGTTACAAAGCATTCATATTATGTGCATTTAAATAGGAGTTGTTTGAATTGCCATGATTAAGTGATCCAATGCTTGTAAAATGTTTCTTAGGTGATTTAAACATCATCTACATCATTCCCAAACTTTTTCTAAAGAAAATCAAATCAAAAGGATTTAAAATGGAGAAATGGTCATTTTGCCAAAATTAACTCCCATGTCTACTTTGGCTATTCCTAGTACTCAAAAATTAACAGAAACAATTCTTGATCTTTGCACCCCTTGCTAGTACACATAATGAGGTACCAAGGCCCACCTTTTGATCTTCTAAAAAACTTCTGTAAACTATTTTAAATAACAGTTCAAAATTGAATCTTTATCATATGGGAAGATCCCACTTTTTCAAAAACCACTCAAACAAGCTCAACTTTCAAAACCCAAGCATCTGCAGACTCACCAGCACCAACTTAGAACACCCACCAAAAATCTTTTCAAAATTCAAAACTTGAGTTCTTGCGGCCATTTCATCGAACAGGTGGCAGACACAAATCAAACAAAAACCAAAGACTATTATGAGCAGTGATTGAAGCCTAACTTGTTCCCTCTCTAGCTCTCAACCATCTCAGTAGATCAGCTAGCAAGTTAAACCAAGCACTAGACTCACTGTAAGCTGGGCAATGACATCAATGGTGAATAGCCGAAGCTCACCATGCCACCCCAGTGGAGACAACACGCTAGGAGGAGATTTAGCCGTGCCAACCTTGTCTAGGAGGCAGCCCACCGTCCACCGCCACTCCCTGTCCAGCGCCCGAACCTTGCCAACCCCTGGACCACACGCACGGACCGCGCCCAGCCCGCCAGCAACCATGCCGAGCATGCGCTAGAGCGCCACCCTCGACCGACGCCCACAGACCGCGCGCCGCCCTCGCCGCTTGCATACATGATCGCCACCGACCCAGGAGACCGCCAGACATCCCCGTTCGTCGCCCCATGACGCACAGCCACCGCTTGTCGTCGAAGACGCCGCCTCTGCCGCGCAGAGCATCACGTGTTCCAGACCAAACCGCACCACCCCACGTCTCGCCACCGTGTCGTTGAGCATCGCCAGGGAGCACCGCACCTCCCCCTACACTCGCCCATGCCGATAGCCGTCTGTACCATCAACCACGACGAGCTCACCGTGCGCCCCGTCGGTCCCCTCTCGCCACTATAAATAGAGGCCACCCCTAGCCGATTTGAGCACACCATCTCACTCACCACCTCTCACACTCACCCCCCACCGCCAGCCGGAGCCGCTCGAGCACCAGAGCGCCGGAATTGCAGTCGGAGCCGCCGCCTCGGGAGGAGAAGGTCGTCGTTGATCCAAGCCGCCCCAGGAGAAGCTGCCAATACCAGGAGGTTTGCCGTCATAGACTTCGTCGTTTGCCCACCTCGCTGACCCTCGCCTGAACCCCGGTGAGCCCCCAACGACCCCCACTGGCCGCGCTAGGGTTCCGTCTCGCCGGCGTTGCCCAACGTCGATGATGACCCTCAGCCGTTGGATTAGAACCAGATCGCACGGCCACCGTTACGCCCAGGCGTGTTAAGTGTCGTGACAAGCGGGACCCCTGTCGGTGAGCCCTATGTCAAGACACTGGGCCGGCCCATTTCCTTTCCCGCGCAAGCCCGTAGATTCAAATTAGGATTTTTCTTTTTAGTTAGAATATAGTTTCTGTCCAGTGTTTCCAAATTCAATTCTGTGAGTTTGACAAATCCAAATTGCATCAAACCAATTTTGTCTGAAAGGTATTGAAATGCTCTATCCAAGCCCATTGGATTTAATTCATTTAGAGTTATAGAGTTCTCCTAATAAAAGTAAGAAGACAGAAGCTTTTGCAACTTGAAACATTTTTGTAAAATCAACCAAGTTAGCTTTTGAGTTGATTCCAACTCTCAAAAATCACATTTCATCATATCTATCCAAATATGTAATAATATTAAGGTTTACAAACAGTGACTTTGGACTAGTACCAAAATAATGCTATATAGGCATTTCTAGTCACTTTAAATCATTAAATAATAAACTTAAACCAAAGTAATAGTAATCCAACCTTTAAATTTCATTCCCACAGGTTAGAATATGTGGTGAGGACATGTGTCCACATGATCCCATATTTTGGTGGTGAATATTAAATTATGGTTAATTTTTCAATGAGTAGAAATTACTTTTCCAAAATAAAAAGGTGGAAACTATTGAATTAAACTTGTGGTGTTTTGGATGATAATAGATCATCAATTGTGTGGTTTAGAATACTACTTAGCCTAAGTTAAGTATTGTTTGGTGATTGTGCCCTCCCTATGTATTTCTAGACGATAGTACCGACCAAGCCTTCGAGGAGGAGGAGTTCTACCAAGAACAAGAAGAAGAAGAAAACTTCAACCACTGCACCAACCAAGGCAAGCTATTAGTGGAAAGCTAATCCTTGCAAACATGTCTTAGTAAGCTATTGTAGCAAGCTAGAATAAAACTAGATAGTTTAGTAAAGATGCCTTAAGCATACTTGGATCACACCCCCCCCTAGGTGACACCAAGTTCCTTAATTAATTTTGAAGGTAGCATAAAGAGTATAAAACTTGACCTAATTAGAAACTCTTAGATGTCATTCTATGGCATGAGATTGATCCCACCTTTCCACCTTAGTGAACACTCTTAACCTAGTGTTTTAGAATAAATCAAACTTGATTCACTTTAGATGGGAACACTTGGTGAAAATGAATTGTGAAAACCTTGGAATGATGAGTCATTCTATTGAGATGTTTTGACATGTGTTGAGAGACACAACTGGTTTATGATGATGAAAATGATGAGGCATGAGCCTTAACCCTTTTTATAAAACTGATGGTTGGATTCGGATGCGATACCATTCCAAATTTACCGTACAACCACATTACCTGAATTGGGTAAGGCTTAGCTGAAAATTTATATGCATTAGTATTAGTTCCCTCACGGGAGAGGTTTGAGCTGAGGCTACCTCTTAATGATGACCACCTATGCAGTGCCCAAGATGACTGATGGTCATGGTTGGGAGGCCATGCTCATAGGAGAGGTTCTTGTACTAGGGTGTGTAAAGGGAAGGTTATGTTTGATTATCTGCATACCACGTATGATGATTCAGGGTTACCCCTGACAGATGTATCGAATCTTGTGGTGAAAGTGTACCACCTCTGCAGAGTGTCAAACTATTCGAAGAGCCGCGTCCGTGGTTATGGACAATTGGAATGGCCATACTGTTTCGTTGTCAGATGTTTTCTAAATACCTTGAAATGAATGATGAACCTTGACTTGACCACAACAGTGTTGTGTAGATGAAATTAGCTTCCCAACTTAAGTCATTCTAGACTTTTATTTTATCTTTTCTTGTTTCAGAACTCAGCTTAGGTTTCAAACTTCACTTGATAGTTATTCTTTCATTTCAGTACGTTAACTTAGAATCATAACCCTTGCTAGTAGTAGTTTGCGAGTACTTAAAGAGTACTCATGGCTTTTGTCCCTGGCTATTATCATGGTCAGACTATGAAGGAGATTATCAAGATGATGGTCAGCAGGACGGCTATGATAACTAGGAATATCTGCCTTCGTCAGCATTGCCTGTGCCCCTGAAGATGGACCCCACCGCTACGCTATCGTTTATTTCCGCTGCTTGTTGTATTAAAGACTGGATCATGAGATCCTTATTTGTGTAAAACCTTATGTATGGTTTGTAATGGATGATGTACTATGATATCCAATCCGTTATGTCTCGCAAAAATGGTAATCCTGGGATTGCGAGGTATGGCATAACGGGCATCTGGGATTAAAAATCCGGGTGTTGACACACACATGCAATGAATCTCGTGGTTGATCCATGTGTGGTTTGTGGAAATAACACACATGCAATGACTCTAGTGGTTGATCCATGTGTGGTTTGTGGAAATAACACACATGCAATGACTCTAGTGGTTGATCCATGTGTGGTTTGTTGAAATAACACACATGCAATGACTCTAGTGGTTGATCCATGTGTGGTTTGTGGAAATAACACACATGCAATGACTCTAGTGGTTGATCCATGTGTGGTTTGTGAAAAGAACACACATGCAATGACCACTGGTTGATCCATAAGTTGTTTGTGGAAAAGAACACACATGCAATGAGTCTAGTGGATCCATATGTGGTTTGTGGAAAGAACACACATGCAATGACTCTAGTTGATCCATATGTGGTTTGTGGAAAGAACACACATGCAATGAGCACTGGTGGATCCATGTGTGGTTTGTGGAAAAGAACACACATGTAATGACCACTGGTTGATCCATGTGTGGTTTGTGGAAAGAACACACATGCAATGACTCTAGTGCTAGTTTTAGGATAAGAACACACATGCAATGACTCTAGTGGGTCCATATGTGGTTTTTGAAAATAACACACATGCAATGACCACTGGTTGATCCATCAGTTGTTTGTGGAAAAGAACACACATGCAATGAGTCTAGTGGATCCATGTATGGTTTGTGGAAAAGAACACACATGCAATGACTCTAGTGCTGGTTTGTGGTTTTAGTATAAGAACAAACATTCCATGACTCTAGTGGTTGATCCATGTGTGGTTTGTGTAAATAACACACATGCAATGACTCTAGTGGTTGATCCATGTGTGGTTTGTGGAAATAACACACATGCCATGATTCTAGTGGTTGATCCATGTGTGGTTTATGGAAAATAACACACATGCAATGACCACTGGTTGATCCATATGTGGTTTATGGAAAGAACACACATGCAATGAATCTAATGGTTGATCCATGTGTGGTTTGTGGAAATAACACACATGCAATGACTCTAGTGCTTGATCCATGTGTGGTTTGTGAAAAGAACACACATCCAATGACCACTGGTTGATCCATAAGTTGTTTGTGGAAAAGAACACACATGCATTGAGTCTAGTGGATCCATATGTGGTTTGTGGAAAGAAGACACATTCAATGACTCTAGTTGATCCATATGTGGTTTGTGGAAAGAACACACATGCAATGACCACTGGTGGATCCATGTGTGGTTTGTGGAAAATAACACACATGCAATGACCACTGGTTGATCCATGTGTGGTTTGTGGAAAGAACACACATGCAATGACAGTGGTGGATCCATGTGTGGTTTGTGGATAGAACACACATGCAATGACTCTAGTGCTAGTTTTAGTATAGGAACACACATGCAATGACTCTAGTGGGTCCACATGTGGTTTGTGAAAATAACACACATGCAATGACCACTGGTTGATCCATCAGTTGTTTGTGGAAAAGAACACACATGCAATGAGTCTAGTGGATCCATGTATGGTTTTTCAAAAAGAACACACATGCAATGACTCTAGTGCTGGTTTGTGGTTTTAGTATAAGAACAAACATGCAATGACTCTAGTGGTTGATCCATGTGTGGTTTGTGGAAATAACACACATGCAATGACTGTAATGGATCCATAAGTGGTTTATGGAAAAGAACACACATGCAATGACCACTGGTTGATCCATATGTGGTTTGTGTAAAGAACACACATCCAATGACCACTAGTGGTTGATCCATGTGTGGTTCGTGGAAAGAACACACATGCAATAACAGTGGTGGATCCATGTGTGGTTTGTGAAAAGAACACACATGCAATGACTCTAGTGTTGGTTTTAGTATAAGAACACACATGCAATGACTCTGGTGGTTGATCCATGTGTGGTTTGCGGAAATAACAAACATGCAATGACTCTCGTGGTTGATCCATGTGTGGTTTGTGGAAATAACACACATGCAATGACTCTAGTGGTTGATCCATGTGTGGTTTGTGGAAATAACACACATGCAATGACTCTAGTGGTTGATCCATGTGTTGTTTGTGGAAATAACACACATGCAATGACTCTAGTGGTTGATCCATGTGTGGTTTGTGGAAATAACACACATGCAATGACTCTAGTGGTTGATCCATGTGTGGTTTTTGGAAATAACACACATGCAATGACTCTAGTGGTTGATCCATGTGTGGTTTGTGAAAAGAACACACATGCAATGACCACTGGTTGATCCATAAGTTGTTTGTGAAAAGAACACACATGCAATGAGTCTAGTGGATCCATATGTGGTTTGTGGAAAGAACACACATGCAATGACTCTGGTTGATCCATATGTGGTTTGTGGAATAAACACACATGCAATGAGCACTGGTGGATCCATGTGTGGTTTGTGGAAAAGAACACAGATGCAATGACCACTGGTTGATCCATGTGTGGGTTGTGGAAAGAACACACATGCAATGACAATGTTGGATCCATGAGTGGTTTGTGAAAAGAACACACATACAATGACAGTGGTGGATCCATGTGTGGTTTGTGAAAAGAACACACATGCAATGAGTCTTGCTTGGTATAAGAACACCTAATGTGTCTGAGTGAGTCCACATGTGGTTTATTGCAACACACATGCACGTGACCTTAGTTTGATCCATGTTTGTGTGTGAAAAAACACACATGCAATGAGTCTTGGATCCATGTATAGTTTTTCAAAAAGAACACCCATGCAATGACTCTAGTGCTGGTTTGTGGTTTTAGTATAAGAACAAACATGCAATGACTCTAGTGGTTGATCCATGTGTGGTTTGTGGAAATAACACACATGCAATGACTGTAATGGATCCATAAGTGCTTTATGGAAAAGAACACACATGCAATGACCACTTGTTGATCCATATGTGGTTTGTGGAAAGAACACACATGCAATGACCACTAGTGGTTGATCCATGTGTGGTTTGTGGAAAGAACACACATGCAATGACAGTGGTGGATCCATGTGTGGTTTGTGAAAAGAACACACATGCAATGACTCTAGTGTTGGTTTTAGTATAAAAACACACATGCAATGACTCTAGTGGTTGATCCATGTGTGGTTTGTGGAAATAACACACATGCAATGACTCTAGTGGTTGATCCATGTGTGGTTTGTGGAAATAACACACATGCAATGACTCTAGTGGTTGATCCATGTGTGGTTTGTGGAAATAACACACATGCAATGACTCTAGTGGTTGATCCATGTGTGGGTTTGGAAATACAGCACATGCAATGACTCTAGTGGTTGTTCCATGTGTGGTTTGTGGAAATAACACACATGCAATGACTCTAGTGGTTGATCCATGTGTGGTTTGTGGAAATAACACACATGCAAGGACTCTAGTGGTTGATCCATGTGTGGTTTGTGGAAACAACACACATGCAATGACTCTAGTGGTTGATCCTTGTGTGGTTTGTGAAAAGAACACACATGCAATGACCACTGGTTGATCCATAAGTTGTTTGTGGAAAAGAACACACATGCAATGAGTCTAGTGGATCCATATGTGGTTTGTGGAAAGAACACACATTCAATGACTCTGGTTGATCAATATGTGGTTTGTGGAAAGAACACACATGCAATGACCACTGGTGGATCCATGTGTGGTTTGTGGAAAAGAACACACATGCCATGTGTGGTTTGTGGAAAGAACACACATGCAATGATACTGGTGGATCCATGTGTGGTTTGTGAAAAGAACACACATGCAATGACAGTGGTGGATCCATGTGTGGTTTGTGGATAGAACACACATGCAATGACTCTAGTGCTACTTTTAGTATAGGAACACACATGCAATGACTCTAGTGGGTCCACACGTGGTTTGTGAAAAGAACACACATGCAATGACCACTTGTTGATCCAAATGTGGTTTGTGGAAATATCACACATGCAATGACCACTAGTGGTTGATCCATGTGTGGTTTGTGGAAAGAACACACATGCAATGACAGTGGTGGATCCATGTGTGGTTTGTGAAAAGAACACACATGCAATGACTCTAGTGTTGGTTTTAGTATAAAAACACACATGCAATGACTCTAGTGGTTGATCCATGTGTGGTTTGTGGAAATAACACATGCAATGACTCTAGTGGTTGATCCATGTGTGGTTTGTGGAAATAACACACATGCAATGACTCTAGTGGTTGATCCATGTGTGGTTTGTGGAAATAACACACATGCAATGACTCTAGTGGTTGATCCATGTGTGGTTTGTGGAAATAACACACATGAAATGACTCTAGTGGTTGATCCATGTGTGGTTTGTGGAAATAACACACATGCAATGACTCTAGTGGTTGATCCATGTGTGGTTTGTGGAAATAACACACATGAAAGGACTCTAGTGGTTGATCCATGTGTGGTTTGTGGAAATAACACACATGCAATGACTCTAGTGGTTGATCCATGTGTGGTTTGTGAAAAGAACACACATGCAATGACCACTGGTTGATCCATAAGTTGTTTGTGGAAAAGAACACACATGCAATGAGTCTAGTGGATCCATATGTGGTTTGTGGAAAGAACACACATGCAATGACTCTGGTTGATCCATATGTGGTTTGTGGAAAGAACACACATGCAATGACCACTGGTGGATCCATGTGTGGTTTGTGGAAAAGAACACACATGCCATGTGTGGTTTGTGGAAATAACACACATGCAATGATAGTGGTGGATCCATGTGTGGTTTGTGAAAAGAACACACATGCAATGACAGTGGTGGATCCATGTGTGGTTTGTGGATAGAACACACATGCAATGACTCTAGTGCTACTTTTAGTATAGGAACACACATGCAATGACTCTAGTGGGTCCACACGTGGTTTGTGAAAAGAACACATATGCAATGACCACTTGTTGATCCAAATGTGGTTTGTGGAACTATCACACATGCAATGACCACTAGTGGTTGATCCATGTGTGGTTTGTGGAAAGAACACACATGCAATGACAGTGGTGGATCCATGTGTGGTTTGTGAAAAGAACACACATGCAATGACTCCAGTGTTGGTTTTAGTATAAAAACACACATGCAATGACTCTAGTGGTTGATCCATGTGTGGTTTGTGGAAATTACACACATGCAATGACTCTAGTGGTTGATCCATGTGTGGTTTGTGGAAATAACACACATGCAATGACTCTAGTGGTTGATCCATGTGTGGTTTGTGGAAATAACACACATGCAATAACTCTAGTGGTTGATCCATGTGTGGTTTGTGGAAATAACACACATGCAATGACTCTAGTGGTTGATCCATGTGTGGTTTGTGGAAATAACACACATGCAATGACTCTAGTGGTTGATCCATGTGTGGTTTGTGGAAATAACACACATGAAAGGCCTCTAGTGGTTGATCCATGTGTGGTTTGTGGAAATAACACACATGCAATGACTCTAGTGGTTGATCCATGTGTGGTTTGTGAAAAGAACACACATGCAATGACCACTGGTTGATCCATAAGTTGTTTGTGGAAAAGAACACACATGCAATGAGTCTAGTGGATCCATATGTGGTTTGTGGAAAGAACACACATTCAATGACTCTGGTTGATCCATATGTGGTTTGTGGAAAGAACACACATGCAATGACCACTGGTGGATCCATGTGTGGTTTGTGGAAAAGAACACACATGCCATGTGTGGTTTGTGTAAAGAACACACATGCAATGACATTGATGGATCCATGTGTGGTTTATGAAAAGAACAAACATGCAATGACAGTGGTGGATCCATGTGTGGTTTGTGGATAGAACACACATGCAATGACTCTAGTGCTACTTTTAGTATAGGAACACACATGCAATGACTCTAGTGGATCCACATGTGGTTTGTGAAAAGAACACACATGCAATGACCACTGGTTGATCCATCAGTTGTTTGTGGAAAAGAACGCACATGCAATGAGTCTAGTGGATCCATGTATGGTTTTTCAAAAAGAACACACATGCAATGACTCTAGTGCTGGTTTGTGGTTTTAGTATAAGAACAAACATGCGATGACTCTAGTGGTTGATCCATGTGTGGTTTGTGGAAATAACACACATGCAATGACTGTAATGGATCCATAAGTGGTTTATGGAAAAGAACACACATGCAATGACCACTGGTTGATCCATATGTGGTTTGTGTAAAGAACACACATCCAATGACCACTAGTGGTTGATCCATGTGTGGTTCATGGAAAGAACACACATGCAATAACAGTGGTGGATCCATGTGTGGTTTGTGAAAAGAACACACATGCAATGACTCTACTGTTGGTTTTAGTATAAGAACACACATGCAATGACTCTGGTGGTTGATCCATGTGTGGTTTGTGGAAATAACACACATGCAATGACTCTCGTGGTTGATCCATGTGTGGTTTGTGGAAATAACACACATGCAATGACTCTAGTGGTTGATCCATGTGTGGTTTGTGGAAATAACACACAGGCATGACTCTAGTGGTTGATCCATGTGTGGTTTGTGGAAATAACACACAGGCAATGACTCTAGTGGTTGATCCATGTGTGGTTTGTGGAAATAACACACACGCAATGACTCTAGTGGTTGATCCATGTGTGGTTTGTGGAAATAACACACATGCAATGACTGTAGTGGTTGATCCATGTGTGGTTTGTGGAAATAACACACATGCAATGACTCTAGTGGTTGATCAATGTGTGGTTTGTGGAAATAACACACATGCAATGACTCTAGTGGTTGATCCATGTGTGGTTTGTGGAAATAACACACATGCAATGACTCTAGTGGTTGATCCATGTGTGGTTTGTGAAAAGAACACACATGCAATGACCAATGGTTGATCCATAAGTTGTTTGTGGAAAAGAACACACATGCAATGAGTCTAGTGGATCCATATGTGGTTTGTGGAAAGAACACACATGCAATGACTCTGGTTGATCCATATGTGGTTTGTGGAAAGAACACACATGAAATGAGCACTGGTGGATCCATGTGTGGTTTGTGGAAAAGAACACACATGCAATGACCACTGGCTGATCCATGTGTGGTTTGTGGAAAGAACACACATGCAATGACAATGGTGGATCCATGAGTGGTTTGTGAAAAGAACACACAGGCAATGACAGTGGGGGATCCATGTGTGGTTTCTGGATAGAACACACATGCAATGACTCTAGTGCTAGTTTTGGTATAAGAACACACATGCAATGACTCTAGTGGGTCCACATGTGGTTTGTGAAAATAACACACATGCAATGACCACTGGTTGATCCATCAGTTGTTTGTGGAAAAGAACACACATGCAATGAGTCTAGTGGATCCATGTATGGTTTTTCAAAAAGAACACACATGTAATGACTCTAGTGCTGGTTTGTGGTTTTAGTATAAGAACAAACATGCAATGACTCTAGTGGTTGATCCATGTGTGGTTTGTGGAAATAACACACATGCAATGACTGTAATGGATCCATAAGTGGTTTATGGAAAAGAACACACATGCAATGACCACTGGTTGATCCATATGTGGTTTGTGTAAAGAACACACATCCAATGACCACTAGTGGTTGATCCATGTGTGGTTCGTGGAAAGAACACACATGCAATAACAGTGGTGGATCCATGTGTGGTTTGTGAAAAGAACACACATGCAATGACTCTAGTGTTGGTTTTAGTATAAGAACACACATGCAATGACTCTGGTGGTTGATCCATGTGTGGTTTGCGGAAATAACAAACATGCAATGACTCTGGTGGTTGATCCATGTGTGGTTTGTGGAAATAACACACATGCAATGACTCTCGTGGTTTATCCATGTGTGGTTTGTGGAAATAACACACATGCAATGACTCTAGTGGTTGATCCATGTGTGGTTTGTGGAAATAACACACAGGCATGACTCTAGTGGTTGATCCATGTGTGGTTTGTGGAAATAACACACAGGCAATGACTCTAGTGGTTGATCCATGTGTGGTTTGTGGAAATAACACACACGCAATGACTCTAGTGGTTGATCCATGTGTGGTTTGTGGAAATAACACACATGCAATGACTGTAGTGGTGGATCCATGTGTGGTTTGTGGAAATAACACACATGCAATGACTCTAGTGGTTGATCAATGTGTGGTTTGTGGAAATAACACACATGCAATGACTCTAGTGGTTGATCCATGTGTGGTTTGTGGAAATAACACACATGCAATGACTCTGGTTGATCCATGTGTGGTTTGTGAAAAGAACACACATGCAATGACCAATGGTTGATCCATAAGTTGTTTGTGGAAAAGAACACACATGCAATGAGTCTAGTGGATCCATATGTGGTTTGTGGAAAGAACACACATGCAATGACTCTGGTTGATCCATATGTGGTTTGTGGAAAGAACACACATGAAATGAGCACTGGTGGATCCATGTGTGGTTTGTGGAAAAGAACACACATGCAATGACCACTGGCTGATCCATGTGTGGTTTGTGGAAAGAACACACATGCAATGACAATGGTGGATCCATGAGTGGTTTGTGACAAGAACACACAGGCAATGATAGTGGGGGATCCATGTGTGGTTTGTGGATAGAACACACATGCAATGACTCTAGTGCTAGTTTTGGTATAAGAACACACATGCAATGACTCTAGTGGGTCCACATGTGGTTTGTGAAAATAACACACATGCAATGACCACTGGTTGATCCATCAGTTGTTTGTGGAAAAGAACACACATGCAATGAGTCTAGTGGATCCATGTATGGTTTTTCAAAAAGAACACACATGCAATGACTCTAGTGCTGGTTTGTGGTTTTAGTATAAGAACAAACATGCAATGACTCTAGTGGTTGATCCATGTGTGGTTTGTGGAAATAACACACATGCAATGACTGTAATGGATCCATAAGTGGTTTATGGAAAAGAACACACATGCAATGACCACTGGTTGATCCATATGTGGTTTGTGTAAAGAACACACATCCAATGACCACTAGTGGTTGATCCATGTGTGGTTCGTGGAAAGAACACACATGCAATAACAGTGGTGGATCCATGTGTGGTTTGTGAAAAGAACACACATGCAATGACTCTAGTGTTGGTTTTAGTATAAGAACACACATGCAATGACTCTGGTGGTTCATCCATGTGTGGTTTGCGGAAATAACAAACATGCAATGACTCTCGTGGTTGATCCATGTGTGGTTTGTGGAAATAACACACATGCAATGACTCTAGTGGTTGATCCATGTGTGGTTTGTGGAAATAACACACATGCAATGACTCTAGTGGTTGATCCATGTGTCGTTTGTGGAAATAACACACATGCAATGACTCTAGTGGTTGATCCATGTGTGGTTTGTGGAAATAACACACATGCAATGACTCTAGTGGTTGATCCATGTGTGGTTTTTGGAAATAACACACATGCAATGACTCTAGTGGTTGATCCATGTGTGTTTTGTGAAAAGAACACACATGCAATGACCACTGGTTGATCCATAAGTTGTTTGTGGAAAAGAACACACATGCAATGAGTCTAGTGGATCCATATGTGGTTTGTGGAAAGAACACACATGCAATGACTCTGGTTGATCCATATGTGGTTTGTGGAATAAACACACATGCAATGAGCACTGGTGGATCCATGTGTGGTTTGTGGAAAAGAACACAGATGCAATGACCACTGGTTGATCCATGTGTGGGTTGTGGAAAGAACACACATGCAATGACAATGTTGGATCCATGAGTGGTTTGTGAAAAGAACACACATGCAATGACAGTGGTGGATCCATGTGTGGTTTGTGGATAGAACACACATGCAATGATTCTAGTGCTAGTTTTGGTATAAGAACACACATGCAATGACTCTAGTGAGTCCACATGTGGTTTGTGAAAAGAACACACATGCAATGACCACTAGTTGATCCATCAGTTGTTTGTGGAAAAGAACACACATGCAATGAGTCTTGTGGATCCATGTATAGTTTTTCAAAAAGAACACCCATGCAATGACTCTAGTGCTGGTTTGTGGTTTTAGTATAAGAACAAACATGCAATGACTCTAGTGGTTGATCCATGTGTGGTTTGTGGAAATAACACACATGCAATGACTGTAATGGATCCATAAGTGCTTTATGGAAAAGAACACACATGCAATGACCACTTGTTGATCCATATGTGGTTTGTGGAAAGAACACACATGCAATGACCACTAGTGGTTGATCCATGTGTGGTTTGTGGAAAGAACACACATGCAATGATAGTGGTGGATCCATGTGTGGTTTGTGAAAAGAACACACATGCAATGACTCTAGTGTTGGTTTTAGTATAAAAACACACATGCAATGACTCTAGTGGTTGATCCATGTGTGGTTTGTGGAAATAACACACATGCAATGACTCTAGTGGTTGATCCATGTGTGGTTTGTGGAAATAACACACACGCAATGACTCTAGTGGTTGATCCATGTGTGGTTTGTGGAAATAACACACATGCAATGACTCTAGTGGTTGATCCATGTGTGGGTTTGGAAATACAGCACATGCAATGACTCTAGTGGTTGTTCCATGTGTGGTTTGTGGAAATAACACACATGCAATGACTCTAGTGGTTGATCCATGTGTGGTTTGTGGAAATAACACACATGCAAGGACTCTAGTGGTTGATCCATGTGTGGTTTGTGGAAACAACACACATGCAATGACTCTAGTGGTTGATCCTTGTGTGGTTTGTGAAAAGAACACACATGCAATGACCACTGGTTGATCCATAAGTTGTTTGTGGAAAAGAACACACATGCAATGAGTCTAGTGGATCCATATGTGGTTTGTGGAAAGAACACACATTCAATGACTCTGGTTGATCAATATGTGGTTTGTGGAAAGAACACACATGCAATGACCACTGGTGGATCCATGTGTGGTTTGTGGAAAAGAACACACATGCCATGTGTGGTTTGTGGAAAGAACACACATGCAATGATACTGGTGGATCCATGTGTGGTTTGTGAAAAGAACACACATGCAATGACAGTGGTGGATCCATGTGTGGTTTGTGGATAGAACACACATGCAATGACTCTAGTGCTACTTTTAGTATAGGAACACACATGCAATGACTCTAGTGGGTCCACACGTGGTTTGTGAAAAGAACACACATGCAATGACCACTTGTTGATCCAAATGTGGTTTGTGGAAATATCACACATGCAATGACCACTAGTGGTTGATCCATGTGGTTTGTGGAAAAGAACACACATGCAATGACAGTGGTGGATCCATGTGTGGTTTGTGAAAAGAACACACATGCAATGACTCTAGTGTTGGTTTTAGTATAAAAACACACATGCAATGACTCTAGTGGTTGATCCATGTGTGGTTTGTGGAAATTACACACATGCAATGACTCTAGTGGTTGATCCATGTGTGGTTTGTGGAAATAACACACATGCAATGACTCTAGTGGTTGATCCATGTGTGGTTTGTGGAAATAACACACATGCAATGACTCTAGTGGTTGATCCATGTGTGGTTTGTGGAAATAACACACATGAAATGACTCTAGTGGTTGATCCATGTGTGGTTTGTGGAAATAACACACATGCAATGACTCTAGTGGTTGATCCATGTGTGGTTTGTGGAAATAACACACATGAAAGGACTCTAGTGGTTGATCCATGTGTGGTTTGTGGAAATAACACACATGCAATGACTCTAGTGGTTGATCCATGTGTGGTTTGTGAAAAGAACACACATGCAATGACCACTGGTTGATCCATAAGTTGTTTGTGGAAAAGAACACACATGCAATGAGTCTAGTGGATCCATATGTGGTTTGTGGAAAGAACACACATTCAATGACTCTGGTTGATCCATATGTGGTTTGTGGAAAGAACACACATGCAATGACCACTGGTGGATCCATGTGTGGTTTGTGGAAAAGAACACACATGCCATGTGTGGTTTGTGGAAATAACACACATGCAATGATAGTGGTGGATCCATGTGTGGTTTGTGAAAAGAACACACATGCAATGACAGTGGTGGATCCATGTGTGGTTTGTGGATAGAACACACATGGAATGACTCTAGTGCTACTTTTAGTATAGGAACACACATGCAATGACTCTAGTGGGTCCACACGTGGTTTGTGAAAAGAACACACATGCAATGACCACTTGTTGATCCAAATGTGGTTTGTGGAAATATCACACATGCAATGACCACTAGTGGTTGATCCATGTGTGGTTTGTGGAAAGAACACACATGCAATGACTCTAGTGTTAGTTTTAGTATAAAAACACACATGCAATGACTCTAGTGGTTGATCCATGTGTGGTTTGTGGAAATTACACACATGCAATGACTCTAGTGGTTGATCCATGTTGTTTGTGGAAATAACACACATGCAATGACTCTAGTGGTTGATCCATGTGTGGTTTGTGGAAATAACACACATGCAATGACTCTAGTGGTTGATCCATGTGTGGTTTGTGGAAATAACACACATGAAATGACTCTAGTGGTTGATCCATGTGTGGTTTGTGGAAATAACACACATGCAATGACTCTAGTGGTTGATCGTGGTTTGTGGAAATAACACACATGAAAGGACTCTAGTGGTTGATCCATGTGTGGTTTGTGGAAATAACACATGCAATGACTCTAGTGGTTGATCCATGTGTGGTTTGTGAAAAGAACACACATGCAATGACCACTGGTTGATCCATAAGTTGTTTGTGGAAAAGAACACACATGCAATGAGTCTAGTGGATCCATATGTGGTTTGTGGAAAGAACACACATGCAATGACTCTGGTTGATCCATATGTGGTTTGTGGAAAGAACACACATGCAATGACCACTTCTTGATACATGTGTGGTTTGTGGAAAGAACACACATGCCATGTGTGGATCCATGTGGTTTGTCAAAAGAACACACATGCAATGATAGTGGTGGATCCATGTGGTTTGTATAAGAACACACATGCAATGACTTAGTGGTGGATCCATGTGTGGTTTGTGGATAGAACACACATGCAATGACTCTAGTGGGTCCACACGTGGTTTGTGAAAAGAACACACATGCAATGACCACTTGTTGATCCAAATGTGGTTTGTGGAAATATCACACATGCAATGACCACTAGTGGTTGATCCATGTGTGGTTTGTGGAAAGAACACACATGCAATGACAGTGGTGGATCCATGTGTGGTTTGTGAAAAGAACACACATGCAATGACTCTAGTGTTGGTTTTAGTATAAGAACACACATGCAATGACTCTAGTGGTTGATCCATGTGTGGTTTGTGGAAATTACACACATGCAATGACTCTAGTGGTTGATCCATGTGTGGTTTGTGGAAAGAACACACATGCAATGACTCTAGTGGTTGATCCATGTGGTTTGTGGAAATAACACACATGCAATTACTCTAGTGGTTGATCCATGTGTGGTTTGTGGAAATAACACACATGCAATGACTCTAGTGGTTGATCCATGTGTGGTTTGTGGAAATAACACACATGCAATGACTCTAGTGGTTGATCCATGTGTGGTTTGTGGAAATAACACACATGAAAGGCCTCTAGTGGTTGATCCATGTGTGGTTTGTGGAAATAACACACATGCAATGACTCTAGTGGTTGATCCATGTGTGGTTTGTGAAAAGAACACACATGCAATGACCACTGGTTGATCCATAAGTTGTTTGTGGAAAAGAACACACATGCAATGAGTCTAGTGGATCCATATGTGGTTTGTGGAAAGAACACACATTCAATGACTCTGGTTGATCCATATGTGGTTTGTGGAAAGAACACACATGCAATGACCACTGGTGGATCCATGTGTGGTTTGTGGAAAAGAACACACATGCCATGTGTGGTTTGTGTAAAGAACACACATGCAATGACAGTGGTGGATCCATGTGTGGTTTATGAAAAGAACACACATGCAATGACAGTGGTGGATCCATGTGTGGTTTGTGGATAGAACACACATGCAATGACTCTAGTGCTACTTTTAGTATAGGAACACACATGCAATGACTCTAGTGGATCCACATGTGGTTTGTGAAAAGAACACACATGCAATGACCACTGGTTGATCCATCAGTTGTTTGTGGAAAAGAACGCACATGCAATGAGTCTAGTGGATCCATGTATGGTTTTTCAAAAAGAACACACATGCAATGACTCTAGTGCTGGTTTGTGGTTTTAGTATAAGAACAAACATGCAATGACTCTAGTGGTTGATCCATGTGTGGTTTGTGGAAATAACACACATGCAATGACTGTAATGGATCCATAAGTGGTTTATGGAAAAGAACACACATGCAATGACCACTGGTTGATCCATATGTGGTTTGTGTAAAGAACACACATCCAATGACCACTAGTGGTTGATCCATGTGTGGTTCGTGGAAAGAACACACATGCAATAACAGTGGTGGATCCATGTGTGGTTTGTGAAAAGAACACACATGCAATGACTCTAGTGTTGGTTTTAGTATAAGAACACACATGCAATGACTCTGGTGGTTGATCCATGTGTGGTTTGTGGAAATAACACACATGCAATGACTCTCGTGGTTGATCCATGTGTGGTTTGTGGAAATAACACACATGCAATGACTCTAGTGGTTGATCCATGTGTGGTTTGTGGAAATAACACACATGCAATGACTCTAGTGGTTGATCCATGTGGGGTTTGTGGAAATAACACACATGCAATGACTCTAGTGGTTGATCCATGTGTGGTTTGTGGAAATAACACACATGCACTGACTCTAGTGGTTGATCAATGTGTGGTTTGTGGAAATAACACATGCAATGACTCTAGTGGTTGATCCATGTGTGGTTTGTGGAAATAACACACATGCAATGACTCTAGTGGTTGATCCATGTGTGGTTTGTGAAAAGAACACACATGCAATGACCACTGGTTGATCCATAAGTTGTTTGTGGAAAAGAACACACATGCAATGAGTCTAGTGGATCCATATGTGGTTTGTGGAAAGAACACACATGCAATGACTCTGGTTGATCCATATGTGGTTTGTGGAAAGAACACACATGAAATGAGCACTGGTGGATCCATGTGTGGTTTGTGGAAAAGAACACACATGCAATGACCACTGGCTGATCCATGTGTGGTTTGTGGAAAGAACACACATGCAATGACAATGGTGGATCCATGAGTGGTTTGTGAAAAGAACACACAGGCAATGACAGTGGGGGATCCATGTGTGGTTTGTGGATAGAACACACATGCAATGACTCTAGTACTAGTTTTGGTATAAGAACACACATGCAATGACTCTAGTGGGTCCACATGTGGTTTGTGAAAAGAACACACATGCAATGACCACTGGTTGATCCATCAGTTGTTTGTGGAAAACAACACACATGCAATGAGTCTAGTGGATCGATGTATAGTTTTTCAAAAAGAACACACATGCAATGACTCTAGTGCTGGTTTGTGCTTTTAGTATAAGAACAAACATGCAATGACTCTAGTGGTTGATCCATGTGTGGTTTGTGGAAATAACACACATGCAATGACTGTAATGGATCCATAAGTGCTTTATGGAAAAGAACAGACATGCAATGACCACTTGTTGATCCATATGTGGTTTGTGGAAAGAACACACATGCAATGACCACTAGTGGTTGATCCATGTGTGGTTTGTGGAAAGAACACACATGCAATGACAGTTGTGGATCCATGTGTGGTTTGTGAAAAGAACACACATGCAATGACTCTAGTGTTGGTTTTAGTATAAAAACACACATGCAATGACTCTAGTGGTTGATCCATGTGTGGTTTGTGGAAATAACACACATGCAATGACTCTAGTGGTTGATCCATGTGTGGTTTGTGGAAATAACACACATGCAATGACTCTAGTGGTTGATCCATGTCTGGTTTGTGGAAATAACACACATGCAATGACTCTAGTGGTTGATCCATGTGTGGTTTGTGGAAATAACACACATGGAATGACTCTAGTGGTTGATCCATGTGTGGTTTGTGGAAATAACACACCTGCAATGACTCTAGTGGTTGATCCATGTGTGGTTTGTGGAAATAACACAAATGCAATGACTCTAGTGGTTGATCCATGTGTGGTTTGTGGAAATAACACACGTGCAATGACTCTAGTGGTTGATCCATGTGTGGTTTGTGAAAAGAACACACATGCAATGACCACTGGTTGATCCATAAGTTGTTTGTGGAAAAGAACACACATGCAATGAGTGTAGTGGATCCATATGTGGTTTGTGGAAAGAACACACATTCAATGACTCTGGTTGATCCATATGTGGTTTGTGGAAAGAACACACATGCAATGACCACTAGTGGATCCATGTGTGGTTTGTGGAAAAGAACACACATGCCATGTGTGGTTTGTGGAAAGAACACACATGCAATGACAGTGGTGGATCCATTTGTGGTTTGTGAAAAGAACACACATGCAATGACAGTGGTGGATCCATGTGTGGTTTGTGGATAGAACACACATGCAATGACTCTAGTGCTACTTTTAGTATAGGAACACACATGCAATGACTCTAGTGGGTCCACATGTGGTTTGTGAAAAGAACACACATGCAATGACCACTGGTTGATCCATCAGTTGTTTGTGGAAAAGAACGCACATGCAATGAGTCTAGTGGATCCATGTATGGTTTTTCAAAAAGAACACACATGCAATGACTCTAGTGCTGGTTTGTGGTTTTAGTATAAGAACAAACATGCAATGACTCTAGTGGTTGATCCATGTGTGGTTTATGGAAAAGAACACACATGCAATGACTGTAATGCATCCATAAGTGGTTTATGGAAAAGAACACACATGCAATGACCACTGGTTGATCCATATGTGGTTTGTGTAAAGAACACACATCCAATGACCACTAGTGGTTGATCCATGTGTGGTTCGTGGAAAGAACACACATGCAATAACAGTGGTGGATTAATGTGTGGTTTGTGAAAAGAACACACATGCAATGACTCTAGTGTTGGTTTTAGTATAAGAACACACATGCAATGACTCTGGTGGTTGATCCATGTGTGGTTTGTGGAAATAACACACATGCAATGACTCTCGTGGTTGATCCATGTGTGGTTTGTGGAAATAACACACATGCAATGACTCTCGTGGTTGATCCATGTGTGGTTTGTGGAAATAACACACATGCAATGACTCTAGTGGTTGATCCATGTGTGGTTTGTGGAAATAACACACATGCAATGACTCTAGTGGTTGATCCATGTGTGGTTTGTGGAAATAACACACATGCAATGACTCTAGTGGTTGATCCATGTGTGGTTTGTGGAAATAACACACATGCAATGACTCTAGTGGTTGATCCATGTGTGGTTTGTGAAAAGAACACACATGCAATGACCACTGGTTGATCCAAAAGTTGTTTGTGGAAAAGAACACACATGCAATGAGTCTAGTGGATCCATATGTGGTTTGTGGAAAGAACACACATGCAATGACTCTGGTTGATCCATATGTGGTTTGTGGAAAGAACACACATGCAATGAGCACTGGTGGATCCATGTGTGGTTTGTGGAAAAGAACACACATGCAATGACCACTGGTTGATCCATGTGTGGTTTGTGGAAAGAACACACATGCAATGACAGTGGTGGATCCATGAGTGGTTTGTGAAAAGAACACACATGCAATGACAGTGGTGGATCCATGTGTGGTTTGTGGATAGAACACACATGCAATGACTCTAGTGCTAGTTTTTGTGTAAGAACACACATGCAATGACTCTAGTGGGTCCACATGTGGTTTGTGAAAAAAACACACATGCAATGACCACTGGTTGATCCACCAGTTGTTTGTGGAAAAGAACACACATGCAATGAGTCTAGTGGATCCATGTATGGTTTTTCAAAAAGAACACACATGCAATGACTCTAGTGCTGGTTTGTGGTTTTATTATAAGAACAAACATGCAATGACTCTAGTGGTTGATCCATGTGTGGTTTGTGGAAATAACACACATGCAATGACTGTAATGGATCCATAAGTGGTTTATGGAAAAGAACACACATGCAATGACCACTTGTTGATCCATATGTGGTTTGTGGAAAGAACACACATGCAATGACCACTAGTGGTTGATCCATGTGTGGTTTGTGGAAAGAACACACATGCAATGACAGTGGTGGATCCATGTGTGGTTTGTGAAAAGAACACCCATGAAATGACTCTAGTGTTGGTTTTAGTATAAAAACACACATGCAATGACTCTAGTGGTTGATCCATGTGTGGTTTGTGGAAATAACACACATGCAATGACTCTAGTGGTTGATCCATGTGTGGTTTGTGGAAATAACACACATGCAATGACTCTAGTGGTTGATCCATGTGTGGTTTGTGGAAATAACACACATGAAATGACTCTAGTGGTTGATCCATGTGTGGTTTGTGGAAATAACACACATGCAATGACTCTAGTGGTTGATCCATGTGTGGTTTGTGGAAATGACACACATGGAATGACTCTAGTGGTTGATCCATGTGTGGTTTGTGGAAATAACACACATGCAATGAGTCTAGTGGATCCATGTATGGTTTTTCAAAAAGAACACACATGCAATGACTCTAGTGTTGGTTTGTGGTTTTATTATAAGAACAAACATGCAATGACTCTAGTGGTTGATCCATGTGTGGTTTGTGGAAATAACACACATGCAATGACTGTAATGGATCCATAAGTGGTTTATGGAAAAGAACACACATGCAATGATCACTTGTTGATCCATATGTGGTTTGTGGAAAGAACACACATGCAATGACCACTAGTGGTTGATCCATGTGTGGTTTGTGGAAAGAACACACATGCAATGACAGTGGTGGATCCATGTGTGGTTTGTGAAAAGAACACCCATGCAATGACTCTAGTGTTGGTTTTAGTATAAAAACACACATGCAATGACTCTAGTGGTTGATCCATGTGTGGTTTGTGGAAATAACACACATGCAATGACTCTAGTGGTTGATCCCTGTGTGGTTTGTGGAAATAACACACATGCAATGACTCTAGTGGTTGATCCATGTGTGGTTTGTGGAAATAACACACATGGAATGACTCTAGTGGTTGATCCATGTGTGGTTTGTGGAAATAGCACACATGCAATGACTCTAGTGGTTGATTCATGTGTGGTTTGTGGAAATAACACACATGCAAGGACTCTAGTGGTTGATCCATATGTGGTTTGTGGAAATAACACACATGCAATGACTCTAGTGGTTGATCCATGTGTGGTTTGTGAAAAGAACACGCATGCAATGACCGCTGGTTGATCCATAAGTTGTTTGTGGAAAAGAACACACATGCAATGAGTCTAGTGGATCCATATGTGGTTTGTGGAAAGAACACACATTCAATGACTCTGGTTGATCCATATGTGGTTTGTGGAAAGAACACACATGCAATGACCACTGGTGGATCCATGTGTGGTTTGTGGAAAAGAACACACATGCCATGTGTGGTTTGTGGAAAGAACACACATGCAATGACAGTGGTGGATCCATGTGTGGTTTGTGGAAAAGAACACACATGCAATGAGTCTAGTGGATCCATATGTGGTTTGTGGAAAGAACACACATTCAATGACTCTGGTTGATCCATATGTGGTTTGTGGAAAGAACACACATGCAATGACCACTCGTGGATCCATGTGTGGTTTGTGGAAAAGAACACACATGCCATGTGTGGTTTGTGGAAAGAACACACATGCAATGACAGTGGTGGATCCATGTGTGGTTTGTGAAAATAACACACATGCAATGACAGTGGTTGATCCATGTGTGGTTTGTGGATAGAACACACATGCAATGACTCTAGTGCTACTTTTAGTATAGGAACACACATGCAATGACTCTAGTGGGTCCACATGTGGTTTGTGAAAAGAACACACATGCAATGACCACTGGTTGATCCATCAGTTGTTTGTGGAAAAGAAGGCACATGCAATGAGTCTAGTGGATCCATGTATGGTTTTTCAAAAAGAACACACATGCAATGACTCTAGTGCTGGTTTGTGGTTTTAGTATAAGAACAAACATGCAATGACTCTAGTGGTTGATCCATGTGTGGTTTGTGGAAATAACACACATGCAATGACTGTAATGCATCCATAAGTGGTTTATGGAAAAGAACACACATGCAATGACCACTGGTTGATCCATATGTGGTTTGTGTAAAGAACACATATGCAATGACCACTAGTGGTTGATCCATGTGTGGTTCGTGGAAAGAACACACATGCAATAACAGTGGTGGATCCATGTGTGGTTTGTGAAAAGAACACACATGCAATGACTCTAGTGTTGGTTTTAGTATAAGAACACACATGCAATGACTCTGGTGGTTGATCCATGTGTGGTTTGTGGAAATAACACACATGCAATGACTCGTGGTTGATCCATGTGTGGTTTGTGGAAATAACACACATGCAATGACTCTAGTGGTTGATCCATGTGTGGTTTGTGGAAATAACACACATGCAATGACTCTAGTGGTTGATCCATGTGTGGTTTATGGAAATAACACACATGCAATGACTCTAGTGGTTGATCCATGTGTGGTTTGTGGAAATAACACACATGCAATGACTCTAGTGGTTGATCCATGTGTGGTTTGTGGAAATAACACACATGCAATGACTCTAGTGGTTGATCCATGTGTGGTTTGTGAAAAGAACACACATGCAATGACCACTGGTTGATCCATAAGTTGTTTGTGGAAAAGAACACACATGCAATGAGTCTAGTGGATCCATATGTGGTTTGTGGAAAGAACACACATGCAATGACTCTGGTTGATCCATATGTGGTTTGTGGAAAGAACACACATGCAATGACCACTGGTGGATCCATGTGTGGTTTGTGGAAAAGAACACACATGCAATGACCACTGGTTGATCCATGTGTGGTTTGTGGAAAGAACACACATGCAATGACAGTGGTGGATCCATGAGTGGTTTGTGAAAAGAACACACATGCAATGACAGTGGTGGATCCATGTGTGGTTTGTGGATAGAACACACATGCAATGACTCTAGTGCTAGTTTTTGTGTAAGAACACACATGCAATGACTCTAGTGGGTCCACATGTGGTTTGTGAAAAAAACACACATGCAATGACCACTGGTTGATCCACCAGTTGTTTGTGGAAAATAACACACATGCAATGAGTCTAGTGGATCCATGTATGGTTTTTCAAAAAGAACACACATGCAATGACTCTAGTGTTGGTTTGTGGTTTTATTATAAGAACAAACATGCAATGACTCTAGTGGTTGATCCATGTGTGGTTTGTGGAAAGAACACACATGCAATGACAGTGGTGGATCCATGTGTGGTTTGTGAAAAGAACACCCATGAAATGACTCTAGTGTTGGTTTTAGTATAAAAACACACATGCAATGACTCTAGTGGTTGATCCATGTGTGGTTTGTGGAAATAACACACATGCAATGACTCTAGTGGTTGATCCCTGTGTGGTTTGTGGAAATAACACACATGCAATGACTCTAGTGGTTGATCCATGTGTGGTTTGTGGAAATAACACACATGGAATGACTCTAGTGGTTGATCCATGTGTGGTTTGTGGAAATAACACACATGCAATGACTCTAGTGGTTGATCCATGTGTGGTTTGTGGAAATAACACACATGGAATGACTCTAGTGGTTGATCCATGTGTGGTTTGTGGAAATAACACACATGCAATGACTCTAATGGTTGATTCATGTGTGGTTTGTGGAAATAACACACATGCAAGGACTCTAGTGGTTGATCCATATGTGGTTTGTGGAAATAACACACATGCAATGACTCTAGTGGTTGATCCATGTGTGGTTTGTGAAAAGAACACACATGCAATGACCGCTGGTTGATCCATAAGTTGTTTGTGGAAAAGAACACACATGCAATGAGTCTAGTGGATCCATATGTGGTTTGTGGAAACAACACACATTCAATGACTCTGGTTGATCCATATGTGGTTTGTGGAAAGAACACACATGCAATGACCACTGGTGGATCCATGTGTGGTTTGTTGAAAAGAACACACATGCCATGTGTGGTTTGTGGAAAGAACACACATGCAATGAAGTGGTGGATCCATGTGTGGTTTGTGGAAAAGAACACACATGCAATGAGTCTAGTGGATCCATATGTGGTTTGTGGAAAGAACACACATTCAATGACTCTGGTTGATCCATATGTGGTTTGTGGAAAGAACACACATGCAATGACCACTGGTGGATCCATGTGTGGTTTGTGGAAAAGAACACACATGCCATGTGTGGTTTGTGGAAAGAACACACATGCAATGACAGTGGTGGATCCATGTGTGGTTTGTGAAAAGAACACACATGCAATGACAGTGGTGGATCCATGTGTGGTTTGTGGATAGAACACACATGCAATGACTCTAGTGCTACTTTTAGTATAGGAACACACATGCAATGACTCTAGTGGGTCCACATGTGGTTTGTGAAAAGAACACACATGCAATGACCACTGGTTGATCCATCAGTTGTTTGTGGAAAAGAACGCACATGCAATGAGTCTAGTGGATCCATGTATGGTTTTTCAAAAAGAACGCACATGCAATGACTCTAGTGCTGGTTTGTGGTTTCAGTATAAGAACAAACATGTAATGACTCTAGTGGTTGATCCATGTGTGGTTTGTGGAAATAACACACATGCAATGACTGTAATGGATCCATAAGTGATTTATGGAAAAGAACACACATGCAATGACCACTGGTTGATCCATATGTGGTTTGTGTAAAGAACACACATCCAATGACCACTAGTGGTTGATCCATGTGTGGTTCGTGGAAAGAACACACATGCAATAATAGTGGTGGATCCATGTGTGGTTTGTGAAAAGAACACACATGCAATGACTCTAGTGCTGGTTTTAGTATAAGAACACACATGCAATGACTCTGGTGGTTGATCCATGTGTGGTTTGTGGAAATAACACACATGCAATGACTCTCGTGGTTGATCCATGTGTGGTTTGTGGAAATAACACACATGCAATGACTCTAGTGGTTGATCCATGTGTGGTTTGTGGAAATAACACACATGCAATGACTCTAGTGGTTGATCCATGTGTGGTTTATGGAAATAACACACATGCAATGACTCTAGTGGTTGATCCATGTGTGGATTGTGGAAATAACACACATGCAATGACTCTAGTGGTTGATCCATGTGTGGTTTGTGGAAATAACACACATGCAATGACTCTAGTGGTTGATCCATGTGTGGTTTGTCAAAGAACACACATGCAATGACCACTGGTTGATCCATAAGTTGTTTGTGGAAAAGAACACACATGCAATGAGTCTAGTGGATCCATATGTGGTTTGTGGAAAGAACACACATGCAATGACTCTGGTTGATCCATATGTGGTTTGTGGAAAGAACACACATGCAATGAGCACTGGTGGATCCATGTGTGGTTTGTGGAAAAGAACACACATGCAATGACCACTAGTTGATCCATGTGTGGTTTGTGGAAAGAACACACATGCAATGACAGTGGTGGATCCATGAGTGGTTTGTGAAAAGAACACACATGCAATGACAGTGGTGGATCCATGTATGGTTTGTGGATAGAACACACATGCAATGACTCTAGTGCTAGTTTTTGTATAAGAACACACATGCAATGACTCTAGTGGGTCCACATGTGGTTTGTGAAAAGAACACACATGCAATGACCACTGGTTGATCCACCAGTTGTTTGTGGAAAAGAACACACATGCAATGAGTCTAGTGGATCCATGTATGGTTTTTCAAAAAGAACACACATGCAATGACTCTAGTGCTGGTTTGTGGTTTTATTATAAGAACAAACATGCAATGACTCTAGTGGTTGATCCATGTGTGGTTTGTGGAAATAACACACATGCCATGACTGTAATGGATCCAGAAGTGGTTTATGGAAAAGAACACACATGCACTGACCACTTGTTGATCCATATGTGGTTTGTGGAAAGAACACACATGCAATGACCACTAGTGGTTGATCCATGTGTGGTTTGTGGAAAGAACACACATGCAATGACAGTGGTAGATCCATGTGTGGTTTGTGAAAATAACACCCATGCAATGACTCTAGTGTTGGTTTTAGTATAAAAACACACATGCAATGACTCTAGTGGTTGATCCATGTGTGGTTTGTGGAAATAACACACATGCAATGACTCTAGTGGTTGATCCATGTGTGGTTTGTGGAAATAACACACATGCAATGACTCTAGTGGTTGATCCATGTGTGGTTTGTGGAAATAACACACATGGAATGACTCTAGTGGTTGATTCATGTGTGGTTTGTGGAAATAACACACATGCAAGGACTCTAGTGGTTGATCCATATGTGGTTTGTGGAAATAACACACATGCAATGGCTCTAGTGGTTGATCCATGTGTGGTTTGTGAAAAGAACACACATGCAATGACCGCTGGTTGATCCATAAGTTGTTTGTGGAAAAGAACACACATGCAATGAGTCTAGTGGATCCATATGTGGTTTGTGGAAAGAACACACATTCAATGACTCTGGTTGATCCACATGTGGTTTGTGGAAAGAACACACATGCAATGACCACTGGTGGATCCATGTGTGGTTTGTGGAAAAGAACACACATGCCATGTGTGGTTTGTGGAAAGAACACAATGCAATGAAAGTGGTGGATCCATGTGTGGTTTGTGAAAAGAACACACATGCAATGAAAGTGGTGGATCCATGTGTGGTTTGTGGATAGAACACACATGCAATGACTCTAGTGCTAGTTTTAGTATAAGAACACACATGCAATGACTCTAGTGGGTCCACATGTGGTTTGTGAAAAGAACACACATGCAATGACCACTGGTTGATCCATCAGTTGTTTGTGGAAAAGAACACACATGCAATGAGTCTAGTGGATCCATGTATGATTTTTCAAAAAGAACACACATGCAATGACTCTAGTGCTGGTTTGTGGTTTTAGTATAAGAACAAACATGCAATGACTCTAGTGGTTGATCCATGTGTGGTTTGTGGAAATAACACACATGCAATGACTGTAGTGGTTCCATAAGTGGTTTATGGAAAAGAACACACATGCAATGGCCACTGGTTGATCCATATGTGGTTTGTGTAAAGAACACACATCCAATGACCACTAGTGGTTGATCCATGTGTGGTTCGTGGAAAGAACACACGTGCAATAACAGTGGTGGAGGCATGTGTGGTTTGTGAAAAGAACACGTATGCAATGACTCTAGTGTTGGTTTTAGTATAAGAACACACATGCAATGACTCTAGTGGTTGATCCATGTGTGGTTTGTGGAAATAACACACATGCAATGACTCTGGTGGTTGATCCATGTGTGGTTTATGGAAATAACACACATGCAATGACTCTAGTGGTTGATCCATGTGTGGTTTGTGGAAATAACACACATGCAATGACTCTAGTGGTTGATCCATGTGTGGTTTGTGGAAATAACACACATGCAATGTCTCTAGTGGTTGATCCATGTGTGGTTTGTGGAAATAACACACATGCAGACTCTAGTGGTTGATACATGTGTGGTTTGTGGAAATAACACACATGCAATGACTCTAGTGGTTGATCCATATGTGGTTTGTGGAAATAACACACATGCAATGACTCTAGTGGTTGATCCATGTGTGGTTTGTGAAAAGAACACACATGCAATGACCGCTGGTTGATCCATAAGTTGTTTGTGGAAAAGAACACACATGCAATGAGTCTAGTGGATCCATATGTGGTTTGTGGAAAGAACACACATTCAATGACTCTGGTTGATCCATATGTGGTTTGTGGAAAGAACACACATGCAATGACCACTGGTGGATCCATGTGTGGTTTGTGGAAAAGAACACACATGCCATGTGTGGTTTGTGGAAAGAACACACATGCAATGAAGTGGTGGATCCATGTGTGGTTTGTGGAAAAGAACACACATGCAATGAGTCTAGTGGATCCATATGTGGTTTGTGGAAAGAACACACATTCAATGACTCTGGTTGATCCATATGTGGTTTGTGGAAAGAACACACATGCAATGACCACTGGTGGATCCATGTGTGGTTTGTGGAAAAGAACACACATGCCATGTGTGGTTTGTGGAAAGAACACACATGCAATGACAGTGGTGGATCCATGTGTGGTTTGTGAAAAGAACACACATGCAATGACAGTGGTGGATCCATGTGTGGTTTGTGGATAGAACACACATGCAATGACTCTAGTGCTACTTTTAGTATAGGAACACACATGCAATGACTCTAGTGGGTCCACATGTGGTTTTTGAAAAGAACACACATGCAATGACCACTGGTTGATCCATCAGTTGTTTGTGGAAAAGAACGCACATGCAATGAGTCTAGTGGATCCATGTATGGTTTTTCAAAAAGAACGCACATGCAATGACTCTAGTGCTGGTTTGTGGTTTCAGTATAAGAACAAACATGTAATGACTCTAGAGGTTGATTAATGTGTGGTTTGTGGAAATAACACACATGCAATGACTGTAATGGATCCATAAGTGATTTATGGAAAAGAACACACATGCAATGACCACTGGTTGATCCATATGTGGTTTGTGTAAAGAACACACATCCAATGACCACTAGTGGTTGATCCATGTGTGGTTCGTGGAAAGAACACACATGCAATAATAGTGGTGGATCCATGTGTGGTTTGTGAAAAGAACACACATGCAATGACTCTAGTGCTGGTTTTAGTATAAGAACACACATGCAATGACTCTGGTGGTTGATCCATGTGTGGTTTGTGGAAATAACACACATGCAATGACTCTCGTGGTTGATCCATGTGTGGTTTGTGGAAATAACACACATGCAATGACTCTAGTGGTTGATCCTTGTGTGGTTTGTGGAAATAACACACATGCAATGACTCTAGTGGTTGATCCATGTGTGGTTTATGGAAATAACACACATGCAATGACTCTAGTGGTTGATCCATGTGTGGATTGTGGAAATAACACACATGCAATGACTCTAGTGGTTGATCCATGTGTGGTTTGTGGAAATAACACACATGCAATGACTCTAGTGGTTGATCCATGTGTGGTTTGAGAAAAGAACACACATGCAATGACCACTGGTTGATCCATAAGTTGTTTGTGGAAAAGAACACACATGCAATGAGTCTAGTGGATCCATATGTGGTTTGTGGAAAGAACACACATGCAATGACTCTGGTTGATCCATATGTGGTTTGTGGAAAGAACACACATGCAATGAGCACTGGTGGATCCATGTGTGGTTTGTGGAAAAGAACACACATGCAATGACCACTAGTTGATCCATGTGTGGTTTGTGGAAAGAACACACATGCAATGACAGTGGTGGATCCATGAGTGGTTTGTGAAAAGAACACACATGCAATGACAGTGGTGGATCCATGTATGGTTTGTGGATAGAACACACATGCAATGACTCTAGTGCTAGTTTTTGTATAAGAACACACATGCAATGACTCTAGTGGGTCCACATGTGGTTTGTGAAAAGAACACACATGCAATGACCACTGGTTGATCCACCAGTTGTTTGTGGAAAAGAACACACATGCAATGAGTCTAGTGGATCCATGTATGGTTTTTCAAAAAGAACACACATGCAATGACTCTAGTGCTGGTTTGTGGTTTTATTATAAGAACAAACATGCAATGACTCTAGTGGTTGATCCATGTGTGGTTTGTGGAAATAACACACATGCCATGACTGTAATGGATCCATAAGTGGTTTATGGAAAAGAACACACATGCACTGACCACTTGTTGATCCATATGTGGTTTGTGGAAAGAACACACATGCAATGACCACTAGTGGTTGATCCATGTGTGGTTTGTGGAAAGAACACACATGCAATGACAGTGGTGGATCCATGTGTGGTTTGTGAAAATAACACCCATGCAATGACTCTAGTGTTGGTTTTAGTATAAAAACACACATGCAATGACTCTAGTGGTTGATCCATGTGTGGTTTGTGGAAATAACACACATGCAATGACTCTAGTGGTTGATCCATGTGTGGTTTGTGGAAATAACACACATGCAATGACTCTAGTGGTTGATCCATGTGTGGTTTGTGGAAATAACACACATGGAATGACTCTAGTGGTTGATACATGTGTGGTTTGTGGAAATAACACACATGCAATGACTCTAGTGGTTGATTCATGTGTGGTTTGTGGAAATAACACACATGCAAGGACTCTAGTGGTTGATCCATATGTGGTTTGTGGAAATAACACACATGCAATGGCTCTAGTGGTTGATCCATGTGTGGTTTATGAAAAGAGCACACATGCAATGACCACTGGTTGATCCATAAGTTGTTTGTGGAAAAGAACACACATGCAATGAGTCTAGTGGATCCATATGTGGTTTGTGGAAAGAACACACATTCAATGACTCTGGTTGATCCACATGTGGTTTGTGGAAAGAACACACATGCAATGACCACTGGTGGATCCATGTGTGGTTTGTGGAAAACAACACACATGCCATGTGTGGTTTGTGGAAAGAACACACATGCAATGACAGTGGTGGATCCATGTGTGGTTTGTGAAAAGAACACACATGCAATGAAAGTGGTGGATCCATGTGTGGTTTGTGGATAGAACACACATGCAATGACTCTAGTGCTAGTTTTAGTATAAGAACACACATGCAATGACTCTAGTGGGTCCACATGTGGTTTGTGAAAAGAACACACATGCAATGACCACTGGTTGATCCATCAGTTGTTTGTGGAAAAGAACACACATGCAATGAGTCTAGTGGATCCATGTATGATTTTTCAAAAAGAACACACATGCAATGACTCTAGTGCTGGTTTGTGGTTTTAGTATAAGAACAAACATGCAATGACTCTAGTGGTTGATCCATGTGTGGTTTGTGGAAATAACACACATGCAATGACTGTAATGGTTCCATAAGTGGTTTATGGAAAAGAACACACATGCAATGGCCACTGGTTGATCCATATGTGGTTTGTGTAAAGAACACACATCCAATGACCACTAGTGGTTGATCCATGTGTGGTTCGTGGAAAGAACACGTATGCAATGACTCTAGTGTTGGTTTTAGTATAAGAACACACATGCAATGACTCTAGTGGTTGATCCATGTGTGGTTTGTGGAAATAACACACATGCAATGACTCTGGTGGTTGATCCATGTGTGGTTTATGGAAATAACACACATGCAATGACTCTAGTGGTTGATCCATGTGTGGTTTGTGGAAATAACACACATGCAATGACTCTAGTGGTTGATCCATGTGTGGTTTGTGGAAATAACACACATGCAATGTCTCTAGTGGTTGATCCATGTGTGGTTTGTGGAAATAACACACATGCAGACTCTAGTGGTTGATACATGTGTGGTTTGTGGAAATAACACACATGCAATGACTCTAGTGGTTGATCCATGTGTGGTTTGTGAAAAGAACACACATGCAATGACCACTGGTTGATCCATAAGTTGTTTGTGGAAAAGAACACACATGCAATGAGTCTAGTGGATCCATATGTGGTTTGTGGAAAGAACACACATGAAATGACTCTGGTTGATCCATATGTGGTTTGTGGAAAGAACACACATGCAATGAGCACTGGTGGATCCATGTGTGGTTTGTGGAAAAGAACACACATGCAATGACCACTGGTTGATCCATGTGTGGTTTGTGGAAAGAACACACATGCAATAACAGTGGTGGATCCATGTGTGGTTTGTGAAAAGAACACACATGCAATGAGAGTGGTGGATCCATGTGTGGTTTGTGGACAGAACACACATGCAATGACTCTAGTGCTAGTTTTACGATAAGAACACACATGCAATGACTCTAGTGGGTCCATATGTGGTTTTTGAAAAGAACACACATGCAATGACCACTGGTTGATCCATCAGTTGTTTGTGGAAAGGAACACACATGCAATGAGTCTAGTGGATCCATGTATGGTTTGTGGAAAAGAACACACATGCAATGACTCTAGTACTGGTTTGTGGTTTTAGTATAAGACAAAACATGCCATGACTCTAGTGGTTGATCCATGTGTGGTCTGTGGAAATAACACACATGCAATGACTCTAGTGGTTGATCCATGTGTGGTTTGTGGAAATAACACACATGCAATGACTCTAGTGGTTGATCCATGTGTGGTTTATGGAAAAGAACACACATGCTATGACCACAGGTTGATCCATATGTGGTTTGTGGAAAGAACACACATGCAATGACTCTAGTGGTTGATCCATGTGTGGTTTGTGGAAATAACACACATGCAATGACTCTAGTGCTTGATCCATGTGTGGTTTGTGAAAAAAAACACATACAATGACCACTGGTTGATACATAAGTTGTTTGTGGAAAAGAACACACATGCAATGAGTCTAGTGGATCCATATGTGGTTTGTGGAAAGGACACACATGCAATGACTCTAGTTGATCCATATGTGGTTTGTGGAAAGAACACACATGCAATGACCACTGGTTGATCCATGTGTGGTTTGTGGAAAGAACACACATGCAATGACAATGGTGGATCCATGTGTGGTTTATGGATAGAACACACATGCAATGACTCTAGTGCTAGTTTTAGTATAGGAACACACATGCAATGACTCTAGTGGGTCCACATGTGGTTTGTGAAAAGAACACACATGCAATAACCACTGGTTGATCCATCAGTTGTTTGTGGAAAAGAACACACATGCAATGAGTCTAGTGGATCCATGTATGGTTTGTGGAAATGAACACACATGCAATGACTCTAGTGCTGGTTTGTGGTTTTAGTATAAGAACAAACATGCAATGACTCTAGTGGTTGATCCATGTGTGGTTTGTGGAAATAACACACATGCAATGACTGTAATGGATCCATATGTGGTTTATGGAAAAGAACACACATGCAATGACCACTGGTTGATCCATATGTGGTTTGTGGAAAGAACACACATGCAATGACCACTAGTGGTTGATCCATGTGTGGTTTGTGGAAAGAACACACATGCAATGACAGTAGTGGATCCATGTGTGGTTTGTCAAAAGGACACACATGCAATGACTCTAGTGTTGGCTTTAGTATATGAACACACATGCAATGACTCTAGTGATTGATCCATGTGTGGTTTGTCAAAATAACACACATGCAATGACTCTAGTGGTTGATCCATGTGTGGTTTGTGGAAATAACTCACATGCAATGACTCTAGTGGTTGATCCATGTGTGGTTTGTGGAAATAACACACATGAAGTGACTCTAGTGGTTGATCCATGTGTGTTTTGTGGAAATAACACACATGCACTGACTCTAGTGGTTCATCCATCTGTGGTTTGTGGAAATAACACACATGCAATGACTCTAGTGGTTGATCCATGTGTGGTTTGTGGAAATAACACACATGCAATGAATCTAGTGGTTGATCCATGTGTGGTTTGTGGAAATAACACACATTCAATGACTCTAGTGGTTGATCCATGTGTGGTTTGTGGAAATAACACACATGCAATGACTCTAGTGGTTGATCCATGTGTGGTTTGTGAAAAGAACAAACATGTAAAGACCACTGGTTGATCCATAAGTTGTTTGTGGAAAAGAACACACATGCAATGAGTCTAGTGGATCCATATGTGGTTTGTGGAAAGAACACACATGCAATGACTCTGGTTGATCCATATGTGGTTTGTGGAAAGAACACACATGCAATGACCACTGGTGGATCCATGTGTGGTTTGTGGAAAAGAACACACATGCAATGACCACTGGTTGATCCATGTGTGGTTTGTGGAAAGAACACACATGCAATGACAGTGGTGGATCCATGTGTGGTTTGTGAAAAGAACACACATGCAATGACAGTGGTGGATCCATGTGTGGTTTGTGGAAAGAACACACATGCAATGACTCTAGTGCTAGTTTTAGTATAAGAACACACATGCAATTACTCTAGTGGGTCCACATGTGGTTTGTGAAAAGAACACACATGCAATGACCACTGGTTGATCCATAAGTTCTTTGTGGAAAATAACACACGTGCAATGAGTCTAGTGGATCCATGTGTGGTTTGTGGAAAAGAACACACATGCAATGACTCTAGTGCTGGTTTGTGGTTTTAGTATAAGAACAAACATGCAATTACTCTAGTGGTTGATCCATGTGTGGTTTGTGGAAAGAACACACATGCAATGACTGTAATGGATCCTTAAGTGGTTTATGGAAAAGAACACACATGCAATGACCACTCGTTGATCCATATGTGGTTTGTGGAAAGAACACACATGCAATGACCACAAGTGGTTGATCCATGTGTGGTTTGTGGAAAGAATACACACACGCAATGATAGTGGTGGATCCATGTGTGGTTTGTGAAAAGAACACACATGTAATGATTATAGTGTTGGTTTTAGTATAAGAACACACATGCAATGACTCTAGTGGTTGATCCATGTGTGGTTTGTGGAAATAAAACACATGCAATGACTCTAGTGGTTGATCCATGTGTGGTTTGTGGAAATAACACACATGCAATGACTCTAGTGGTTGATCCATGTGTGGTTTGTGGAAATAACACACATGCAATGACTCTAGTGGTTGATCCATGTGTGGTTTGTGGAAATAACACACATGCAATGTCTCTAGTGGTTGATCCATGTGTGGTTTGCGAAAAGAACACACATGCAATGACCACTGGTTGATCCATAAGTTGTTTTTGGTAAATAACACTACTGCAATGAGTCTAGTGGATCCATATGTGGTTTGTGGAAACAACACACAGGCAATGACTCTGGTTGATCCATATGTGGTTTGTGGAAAGAACACACATGCAATGACCACTGGTGGATCCATGTGTGGTTTGTGGAAAAGAACACACATGCAATGACCAGTGGTTGATCCATGTGTGGTTTGTGGAAAGAACACACATGCAATGACAGTGGTGGATCCATGTGTGGTTTGTGAAAAGAACACACATGCAATGACAGTGGTGGATCCATGTGTGGTTTGTGGAAAGAGCACACATGCAATGACTCTAGTGCTAGTTTTAGTACAAGAACACACATGCAATGACTCTAGTGGGTCCACATGTGGTTTGTGAAAAGAACACACATGCAATGACCACTGGTTGATCCATAAGTTGTTTGTGGAAAAGAACACACATGCAATGAGTCTAGTGGATCCATGTGTGGTTTGTGGAAAAGAACACACATGCAATGACTCTAGTGCTGGTTTGTGGTTTTAGTATAAGAACAAACATGCAATGATTCTAGTGGTTTATCCATGTGTGGTTTGTGGAAATAACACACATGCAATGATCGTAATGGATCCATAAGTGGTTTATGGAAAAGAACACACATGCAATGACCACTGGTTGATCCATATGTGGTTTGTGGAAAGAACACACATGCAATGACCACTAGTGGTTGATCCATGTGTGGTTTGTGGAAAGAACACACATGCAATGACAGTGGTGGATCCATGTGTGGTTTGTGAAAAGAATACACATGCAATGACAGTGGTGGATCCATGTGTGGTTTGTGAAAAGAATACACATGCAATTACTCTAGTGTTGGTTTTAATATAAGAACACACCTGCAATTACTCTAGTGGTTGATCCATGTGTGGTTTGTGGAAAGAACACACATGCAATGACTGTAATGGATCCATAATGGTTTATGGAAAAGAACACACATGCAATGACCACTGGTTGATCCATATGTGGTTTGTGTAAAGAACACACATCCAATGACCACTAGTGGTTGATCCATGTGTGGTTCGTGGAAAGAACACACATGCAATAACAGTGGTGGATCCATGTGTGATTTGTGAAAAGAACACACATGCAATGACTCTAGTGTTGGTTTTAGTATAAGAACACACATGCAATGACTCTGGTGGTTGATCCATGTGTGGTTTGTGGAAATAACACACATGCAATGACTCTCGTGGTTGATCCATGTGTGGTTTGTGGAAATAACAGACATGCAATGACTGTAATGGATCCATAATGGTTTATGGAAAAGAACACACATGCAATGACCACTGATTGATCCATATGTGGTTTGTGGAAAGAACACACATGCAATGCCCACTAGTGGTTGATCCATGTGTGGTTTGTGGAAAGAACACACATGCAATGACAGTGGTGGATCCATGTGTGGTTTGTGAAAAGAACACACATGCAATGACTCTAGTGTTGGTTTTAGTATAAGAACACACATGCAATGACTCTAGTGGTTGATCCATGTGTGGTTTGTGGAAATAACACACATGCAATGACTCTAGTGGTTGATCCATGTGTGATTTGTGGAAATAACACACATGCAATGACTCTAGTGGTCGATCCATGTGTGGTTTGTGGAAATAACACACATGCAATGACTCTAGTGGTTGATCCATGTGTGGTTTGTGGAAATAACACACATGCAATGACTCGAGTGGTTGATCCATGTGTGGTTTGTGGAAATAACACACATGCAATGACTCTAGTGGTTGATCCATGTGTGATTTGTGGAAATAACACACATGCAATGACTCTAGTGGTCGATCCATGTGTGGTTTGTGGAAATAACACACATGCAATGACTCTAGTGGTTGATCCATGTGTGGTTTGTGGAAATAACACACATGCAATGACTAGTGGTTGATCCATGTGTGGTTTGTGAAAAGAACACACATGCAATGACCACTGGTTGATCCATAAGTTGTTTGTGGAAAAGAACACTACTGCAATGAGTCTAGTGGATCCATATGTGGTTTGTGGAAACAACACACATGCAATGACTCTGGTTGATCCAAATGTGGTTTGTGGAAAGAACACACATGCAATGACAGTGGTGGATCCATGTGTGGTTTGTGGAAAGAACACACATGCAATGACTCTAGTGCTAGTTTTAGTATAAGAACACACATGCAATGACTCTAGTGGGTCCACATGTGGTTTATGAAAAGAACACACATGCAATGACCATTGGTTGATCCATAAGTTGTTTGTGGAAAAGAACACACATGCAATGGGTCTAGTGGATCCATGTGTGGCTTGTGGAAAAGAACACACATGCAATGACTCTAGTGCTGGTTTGTGGTTTTAGTATAAGAACAAACATGCAATTACTCTAGTGGTTGATCCATGTGTGGTTTGTGGAAAGAACACACATGCAATGACTGTAATGGATCCATAAGTGGTTTATGGAAAAGAACACACATGCAATGACCACTGGTTGATCCATATGTGGTTTGTGGAAAGAACACACATGCAATGACCACTAGTGGTTGATCCATGTGTGGTTTGTGGAAAGAACACACATGCAATGACAGTGGTGGATCCATGTGTGGTTTGTGAAACGAACACACATCCAATGGCTCTAGTGTTGGTTTTAGTATAAGAACACACATGCAATGACTCTAGTGGTTGATCCATGTGTGGTTTGTGGAAATAACACACATGCAATGACTCTAGTGGTTGATCCATGTGTGGTTTGTGGAAATAACACACATGCAATGACTCTAGTGGTTGATCCATGTGTGGTTTGTGGAAAGAACACACATGCAATGACTCTAGTGCTAGTTTTAGTATAAGAACACACATGCAATGACTCTAGTGGGTCCACATGTGGTTTGTCAAAAGGACACACATGCAATAACCACTGGTTGATCCATAAGTTGTTTGTGGAAAAGAACACACATGCAATGAGTCTAGTGGATCCATGTGTGGTTTGTGGAAAAGAACACACATGCAATGACTCTAGTGCTGGTTTGTGGTTTTAGTATAAGAACAAACATTCAATTACTCAAATGGATCCATATGTGGTTTGTGGAAAGAACACACATGCAATGACTCTGGTTGATCCATATGTGGTTTGTGGAAAGAACACACATGCAATGTCCACTAGTGGATCCATGTGTGGTTTGTGGAAAAGAACACACATGCAATGACCTCTGGTTGATCCATGTGTGCTTTGTCGAAAGAACACACATGCAATGACAGTGGTGGATCCATGTGTGCTTTGTGAAAAGAACACACATGCAATGACTCTAGTGTTGGTTTTAGTATAAGAATACACATGCAATGACTCTAGTGGTTGATCCATGTGTGGTTTGTGGAAATAACACACACGCAATGACTCTAGTGGTTGATCCATGTGTGGTTTGTGGAAATAACACACATGCAATGACTCTAGTGGTTGATCCATGTGTGGTTTGTGGAAATAACACACATGCAATGACTCGAGTGGTTGATCCATGTGTGGTTTGTGGAAATAACACACATGCAATGACTCTAGTGGTTGATCCATGTGTGATTTGTGGAAATAACACACATGCAATGACTCTAGTGGTCGATCCATGTGTGGTTTGTGGAAATAACACACATGCAATGACTCTAGTGGTTGATCCATGTGTGGTTTGTGGAAATAACACACATGCAATGACTCGAGTGGTTGATCCATGTGTGGTTTGTGAAAAGAACACACATGCAATGACCACTGGTTGATCCATAAGTTGTTTGTGGAAAAGAACACTACTGCAATGAGTCTAGTGGATCCATATGTGGTTTGTGGAAACAACACACATGCAATGACTCTGGTTGATCCAAATGTGGTTTGTGGAAAGAACACACATGCAATGACAGTGGTGGATCCATGTGTGGTTTGTGGAAAGAACACACATGCAATGACTCTAGTGCTAGTTTTAGTATAAGAACACACATGCAATGACTCTAGTGGGTCCACATGTGGTTTATGAAAAGAACACACATGCAATGACCATTGGTTGATCCATAAGTTGTTTGTGGAAAAGAACACACATGCAATGGGTCTAGTGGATCCATGTGTGGCTTGTGGAAAAGAACACACATGCAATGACTCTAGTGCTGGTTTGTGGTTTTAGTATAAGAACAAACATGCAATTACTCTAGTGGTTGATCCATGTGTGGTTTGTGGAAAGAACACACATGCAATGACTGTAATGGATCCATAAGTGGTTTATGGAAAAGAACACACATGCAATGACCACTGGTTGATCCATATGTGGTTTGTGGAAAGAACACACATGCAATGACCACTAGTGGTTGATCCATGTGTGGTTTGTGGAAAGAACACACATGCAATGACAGTGGTGGATCCATGTGTGGTTTGTGAAACGAACACACATCCAATGGCTCTAGTGTTGGTTTTAGTATAAGAACACACATGCAATGACTCTAGTGGTTGATCCATGTGTGGTTTGTGGAAATAACACACATGCAATGACTATAGTCGTTGATCATGTGTGGTTTATGGAAATAAGACACATGCAATGACAGTAATGGATCCATAAGTGGTTTATGGAAAAGAACACACATGCAATGACCACTGGTTGATCCATATGTGATTTGTGGAAAGAACACACATGTAATGACCACTAGTGGTTGATCCATGTGTGGTTTGTGGAAAGAACACACATGCAATGACTCTAGTGCTAGTTTTAGTATAAGAACACACATGCAATGACTCTAGTGGGTCCACATGTGGTTTGTCAAAAGGACACACATGCAATAACCACTGGTTGATCCATAAGTTGTTTGTGGAAAAGAACACACATGCAATGAGTCTAGTGGATCCATGTGTGGTTTGTGGAAAAGAACACACATGCAATGACTCTAGTGCTGGTTTGTGGTTTTAGTATAAGAACAAACATTCAATTACTCAAATGGATCCATATGTGGTTTGTGGAAAGAACACACATGCAATGACTCTGGTTGATCCATATGTGGTTTGTGGAAAGAACACACATGCAATGTCCACTAGTGGATCCATGTGTGGTTTGTGGAAAAGAACACACATGCAATGACCTCTGGTTGATCCATGTGTGGTTTGTGGAAAGAACACACATGCAATGACAGTGGTGGATCCATGTGTGGTTTGTGAAAAGAACACACATGCAATGACTCTAGTGTTGGTTTTAGTATAAGAATACACATGCAATGACTCTAGTGGTTGATCCATGTGTGGTTTGTGGAAATAACACACACGCAATGACTCTAGTGGTTGATCCATGTGTGGTTTGTGGAAATAACACACATGCAATGACTCTAGTGGTTGATCCATGTGTGGTTTGTGGAAATAACACACATGCAATGACTATAATGGATCCATAAGTGCTTTATGGAAAAGAACACACATGCAATGACCACTGGTTGATCCATATGTGGTTCGTGGAAAGAACACACATGCAATGACAATGGTGGATCCATGTGTGGTTTGTGGATAGAACACACATGCAATGACTCTAGTGCTAGTTTTAGTATAAGAACACACATGCAATGACTCTACTGGGTCCACATGTGGTTTGTGAAAAGAACACACATGCAATGACCACTGGTTGATCCATAAGTTGTTTGTGGAAAAGAACACACATGCAATGAGTCTAGTGGATCCATGTGTGGTTTGTGGAAAAGAACAAACATGCAATGACTCTAGTGCTGGTTTGTGGTTTTAGTATAAGAACAAACATGCAATTACTCAAATGGATCCATATGTGGTTTGTGGAAAGAACTCACATGCAATGACTCTGGTTGATCCATATGTGGTTTGTGGAAAGAACACACATGCAATGACCACTGGTGGATCCATGTGTGGTTTGTGGAAAAGAACACACATGCAATGACCACTGGTTGATCCATGTATGGTTTGTAGAAAGAACACACATGCAATGACAGTATTGGATCCATGTATGGTTTGTGAAAAGAACACACATGCAATGACTCTTGTGGATCCAAATGTGGTTTGTGGAAAGAACACACATGCAATGAACTCTAGTGGATACATATGTGGTTTGTGGAAAGAACACACATGCAATGAACTCTAGTTGATCTATCTTGGAATAATTTGATGTATGCCATGATGCATTTCATTGTAAAAGACACCAACTTTCCATTTTTATACTACTCAGCTTTGCCCCTCTCTCTCTCTCTCTTTCGTATAAGCCCAAACCTATGCCAACTCTTTCTGCTACGCCCTGATTGGTTGTCATAGTTGTCACGCAGATCGTGCGCACCAACCGTTGATCCTGTGTGATCCAACGAGGCTCATTGCACATGTCGTGTCCTTCACAGGACAACACGAGACAACACGGACGTCTCCCTCAACGAGACTTCTACAAGAAGGAACACGATGCCGTCCATGGAAAAAGTGGTCGAGTGGTCTACAAGTCTACTACACGGCAACTAGTCATCCACGGACCACCGGCTATACCATTTTTACTACACACCGCGCCTGCACTCTCACTTCCATCAGACCCCACCACACGAACCTTCCACGCGACAGCCGTAGCCGGAAGAGCTATCAACCGGGGCCCTCGAGGAGGCCTAAACGTCCCCGCATTAAAAACCCAGCCTATCAGATCCTCCATTCGCACTCATCCACTACTCTCTCTTCCCTATCCAGCAAAACACCACAATCTTGAACGTACTTGCACGAACCTTTTCCATGAAACCAGTGCGTGGGGGTGAGTGTCCGGGCATCGCCGCCGGGGTGGTGCTTCACGCGGTAGATCTGGAGGAGCATCACGCAGCACATGCCGAGGAGGACATGCATTTCAACCCCTTGGGGGACCATGTGCACGCTAGTGCTGACGACTTCGGAGACACCGATGAGGGCGTGGAGTTCGATGAACATGCTCCACTCGTGTACCCGGAGGTACATCTATTTCTACATGTTTCATATTTTCTGCTCGAGCTTAATCTATCCAGGCGTCATAAAAAAATCTAGTCCTAATGATTAGATGCAACATATGAACCGGTACATGGAGAGATCTAGTCTGTTCTGAATGAATCCACATTATTTATTTATTAATAAGTTACCAAGAACACAAACCACATTAATTTAGGAGCGAACTGGGGAGACGGCCATAATGAACTGCTGAACCTGTATATACATGTTATTGCATCGAAAGTAACTTGGAATGGTGGAAGGAATATATATTTATTATTTTGCTCATTTCGGTTTGTATTCCATACATTACAGGTGTATTCAAGTGAGATGGACTCTGACAAGGAGACCAGGGACAACAAGAGCCGCCATGTCATGAAGAAGCTCAAGAGCGGCATAATCCCTTTCCGCACTCGACTTGGGGAGCTCTGGTGCCCTTTCCGCATTCCGCTCAAGAAGCTCAAGAAAGGAGTCAACCCGAGGATTGCCAGCTTGATTCCGCATGTGGTTGGCATCGGTAAAAGCCCGGCTAGTAAACACAAGTCGGTGACCAAGGCTAAGCACGCTGCTTATGGCAAGTTACTGAGGGAGTATGTCAAGACCGGCCTAGTGTCCCCTTACTTAGGAATCAACAACTCCTAGCCGACCAACCCCGTCACTGTGTTGGCCCGGCCACTTATAATATTTAGTTCTCTTACCGTATCTAGACCCTTAAACTATGTGGATTTCTATTTTCGTACCATTCAAAATATATTCAAGTTCATCTGTTTATGTTGTTAAAGTTCCGGTGGCATACTCGTTATTTTGCATGGATAGAGGGGTGGCCCCGACAGATATAAGGGTTATCCTGTCCGCTAGATCACAGAGGATCAACGGTTGGTGGGCAAAACTGAGTACAACTAAATCGCCATGGTTAGACACGAGGGAAAAAACCTGATTCACGGTATGCGTGTGCGGTGCACGGGGCGGTAGAGGACACGTGTGGCTGTGCATGGTGCATTAGCCTACGCGGTGCACGGTAGTGCAATGAAATGCCGCTTCCCTTCTCCTTTAATAGAGGCCTCCCCACTCCCACTCATCACGCACTCGCTCAATCAACCGTCTCCACTGTCCCATCACCTTCTGCAAACGCCCAACAAAACCCCAACCACGCTGGCGATGGAGAAGATCGGAGCGGTGGCCATCGGCGCCTCCAAGGCAGCCAGCGAGGAGCCCCCCGTCCTCGTCCCCGCATCCGCCGTAGCCTCCGGCAAGGAGGCCCCCGCCGGTCTCGGACAGATCCCCCTCGGCTAGGACCCCTACGAGAAGGTTATCTACATAAGGCGGAGAACCCCTACGACACCAGCATCGCCGACCCGTGGTATGAGGTAACCAGGGTTTTCTCCCCTTCCCTTGTTCTTCCCCTGTTCCCATCGTTGGATGCTAGATCGTATGTTATTAGGGCTCGGCTGTTCGTATTTTTTATAGTAGCTAATCCTATTGTGTTAGATCTCGATTTTCGATGAATCCCCCTATTCGTAGTTGGGATCAGTATTCGATTTGGTTTGAGATTTGGGGAATAAATGGGAGATCTCATTCGGTTAATTTATGCAAAAAATCAATCCCGATAATCAAAGTATCTCAATCATGTCCTTATTTCACTCTACTGTTTTTTTCCAACAGGAGGATAGGAGCGACCTCCGCAGCGATGACGAGTCGCAGGACACCAAGACTCGTCATGTGCTGAGGAGGCTAAAGTCCGGTCAGTACAACAACTTATTCGCCGGCGACGTGTACAGGTGCCCCTTCTGCCCCACCAGGAGGCTCCGTGGCACAGACTTCAACTCCCTCGTGAAGAATGCGGAGGACGTGAGGACCTGCGGCGAGTCCGTGAACGTCCACGGCTTCAGGGCCAAGCACCAGGCGCTCGGTCTTCACCTCCGAAACCTCCAGAAGGTGGCTATCGAGGAGGGTCGCATGCCCCCGATCAGAACCAAGGTGCCCAAGGTCAAGGGGCTGGGCAGAAAGAAGTGGAGGAGGCACCAGAGGGAGGAGGCGGATGCCCTCCTGGCAGAGGCCACGAGGGGCCTTGATCATTGCTTCACGCTGTAAGCAGCTTCTTTGTCTTGTTCGTGTTGAAGCAGTCCATCTGCTGCTGAGCAGCCTAACTGTCGAACCTCGTTAAGTACCGTACTATATAACCTATATTAGCTACTTTATCTACATCTTCTCTGTTTACTGAATTTATTTATGGTGCTGGTTTATTTTGCTGCACTAGATTTGCTACCAGATTGGGGAAAAACAATCGCAAAAGGAACAATGAATGAAGAGAGAAGATGCTCTAGATTCCCTACCTTTTTGGGAAAAAAACACAACTGTTAGAGAGAGAGGGGAAAAGGCGGTCTTAAAAAGGCCAAATAACAAAAAAACTTCCACTTTAGGCATCATGGCGCACGTAACGGCCAAGCCTTTGACCAGATGACACCCCCCTCTGAGTGCATGTGAGGGCTTCGGAATATCGGGAGGGAAAAATTGAGGACAAATGAGACACAATGTTGCTATAGCTAAATCTTACAAAAAGCTGAATTTGGCTTTACCATGCAATTTGGCTAGAGCTCCATAATGTAGCTATTCTAAATCCCTAAACTATGTGGTGCATTGAAACCTAATGCTTTTCCACCGACACGTGTGTGGCAAAGTTGCTTGATCATGCATGCTTACACAAGTGGCCCACGAGCTTCATTTTGGCAAATTCGGGACAAGCTTTGCGCAATTGGCAGGCCTGATCGGCTGGGCGGCTGCCCCGGGGTGCAGGGATGCTAGGTCCATGTCTATGCTTACACTTCTTAAACTTGTTAGGAATTAATAATAACTGTACACTTCCTTCTGTCCTGTCACGTTACATCGTGTCAGCACCGCGCACCCGCTGCGGATCGAGAACGGGACGGTGGTCTACGTGACCGGTCTCTGCCACGCCAAAGCCACGTCGCACACCTGTCCCATCGGCTACCGGGACGGACGCCGAATTTAATCGCTAGGATTCGAAACCATCGGTGCTCACCCGGTCAAACTTGCTTCCGCATGGGTATGACCGGAATATTGGTAAATGGAATTTAAGCATCGCCTTCGGTCTCCTCAGCACATCACTGTGCAAAAATCCCCAACTCATTCCTTCCGCCGGCGCCGCCACCGCAAGAACCATCGACGCTGCCGCAGGAACCGCCTCCGCCTGGCCATACCACCGCAATAGATCACTCCACCTCCACGCCTAGTCCTAGCCACCGCTACCGACCCTAGGCCACCGCCGCCGCATTAGCTGCTGCCATGGATGCAGAGTACGGCGTGTTCGACGACAGGAGCGACTACACCGACGAGTACACCGTCACCGCCCATGGCACCACCAAGCTGACGGTCGTCCACACAAATGCGTCAGCGGAGGTGGCCAAGGTCATCGCAATGTACGAGCGGTGGCTACAAGATCCGATGGACAGGTACAAGATCATCGGCCTTGACCTCGAGTATACCAGAGATAGGAAGAGGATGGTGCTTTTGCAGCTGTCCATGCGCAACCACTGCCTACTATATCACGTATGTAGGGCCAAATCTGTATGTCCGGAGCGTCGCGAGTTCCTACATAGGAGGGAGATCTACTTCGCCAGCATCGACGTGAAGAACGACACTCCGAAGCTAGAACAGGATCTCCTCGTTCATGTCATCAATCACGTCGATCTCCAACGTTTGTGGAGGTACCCGGATGGCGGTACGGGGAAAGCCGGCATGGCTAGACTCGCTTCCGACATCATCGACCGCGAGTACGCCGGCATGAAAATCGAGTTCCCGAAGCACCTGCACGAGCGATGGGAGTGGAGGCACCTGGATTACGATGCGATCAAGTACGCAGCCAGGGACGCGTATGTCTGCTACGAGATGCTCAACAGGATCTGGCGGGTGGGTGAGTGTGTTGTTTACCACTACTAGTTTTGCATTTCGTTCCTAGTTTTATCTCGCCTGTATTTTATCTCGCATGTAATTTCTAAGCATTCTGTGTGTAAGAACCAAGCTCGTATGATCCCAATGCTATTAGCTACTTAACCTGTATGAATTACATTCCCTCTTTTGTATGCTCAACATTCATTCTTACAAATTCTGTTTGTGCCATTTGCATGTGGCAGAATCCAGGACTGACATGCATAAGGTGTGATACAGTCATAAGTCATAACCAAACCCAGATTATAGAGAAGGATACAGTCATAAACCAGATTATAGTTTGACAAAGGTAATACACAGCAGTTCGTAATTGCTCACATAGTGTACTTATGAAATAACATGTTTTCATAAACACAACAATCATGCACTAATAGTCTACATCCCAGCCTGTTGGAGAAGGCAACCGATCCCAAGATGCCTTCGGTTGCTTGCCCCAGTTTGTAGATTCATCTATGATCCGGCATCTGGGACAAACAACCTACCTTGGTGGTGGTTCAATGATGCGATGCCTGGAACGAGATTTTACAATCTGGCGGTACAGCTCGTGGCTAACATACCCGTCAATTGCAGCGTACTTTAGATTAGGTTCAGAAAGTGGCTTATCCTCCCAGTAATCGTGCCCTAAACGCCTCCACGAACATCTCGGCAATCTGTCCTTCATGTCAGCGTACCACAGGTCTATGAGTTCGGAGGCAAGAGCGGACATCCCGGTCTAGGATCCAATAAATTTCCTGGATGTCCACTCTGCACTCCTTTGGGATTCTAATGTTGACAGTCGGGCTTTCAAGCAGTTTACTGTCATTTGTGATGTCAACACTGGTAAATGTTATATGCTGGTTCACGAGAAAGTCATGAAACAGATCCCTAATGCTTTTGCCCCACCTGCACGAAAATGAATTTAGACAAATAATATAGCAATAACTTTTGCAAACCGATGGTTCAGGAACAAAAAGACAACAAAGTCTACCAGATCCCGTCAGCCCCCTTCTCACAAAAAGGCTTGTATACGAGGACGTGCCCCTTCATGGAGAGTTACACCACGGTGATCCTACGGCCATCGCGGCTGTACTCGAGGTCGAGACCTACGAACCTGTTTTCTTCGAACTGCAGCCAACTCGTGAAATTATTCAGAGTGTTCCTCACTGTCCGAGGGTCATTGGTGTAGACGACATCGATGTTCTTCCCGTCATGTACTTCGATGTCGAAGTGCGCAGTTTCTTGCCTGCCGTCGTTTTGGATGTCCAGAGCGTCCATGACTACAGGAAAGAGGGAAAGGATATGGAGGAAGAGGGTGATGCGGTGGTGGAGGAAATGGAGGAGGCTGTGGAGGAGAAAGATGATGAGGCCGCGGAGGAGGAAATGAGACGGAGAAGTGAAAGATTGGAACCACCCTTACCAATATCTGGAATGGTGTACGACCGTTCGTAGTAGGGTGAAGGTGGCGAAAAACGGTAGTTTTACACGTCGACGCTAGCCACTTGCATGCGGTGGAATCAATTCAAACGTAGGCACATTTACGCGTGCCGACCTTCACTCACTGACAGGCGGGCCGCACATTTCCCTTTTACGATTTATTTTTTCACTTCCTCTAGACGGTTCCGGTGCCCGCCCTCCATAATTATGCCCCCCTTCTTTTCTTCCACGCGGACGAGAACCGGCGACGGTGGCGGTTCCTTGCAGATTCGCTCCCCACTTGAACAACTGCCCCCATCCCTGATTCCACCCCCTCTCGAATCCATCCACCTCCTTATCACAATGCCTCCATTAATCTACCGGATTCCAGACTCCATTTGCCGTTATGGGTAGAGCTTGGGGTAGCAGCAGGCTGAAGCAAAAGGCATGCAACGACGACGCGGATGGCCAGGGCGACCGCTACCGCGAGGATTGGGGATGGCCGAACCTCAGGGCCACGAACGTGCACAGGATCGCCTCGGAGTTGGACATCATCTCAGCTGGCCGCCTCGCGCGCTGCATCCCTGGCTACCGCGTGACGATGCGAAACATGGACGAACAACCATTCGGCACGCTAGGCCTTCTTTACCCCGATAACAACAAATGGCTAGACGACCGCGATGGCCACGTAAGTTCCAGTATCTAGCTTATTCGTTCAGTCATATCGTTGATTCATATGTGCTGAACTCTCAGCGGAATCCTATGTTCCTTTCGTCGAACGTGTTGTGTGCAAGCGCGGTTTGAACAAATCGAACCATTTAAGACTATTCTGTACAGCGGAAGCTCTGCTTGACCCTGATATTCTGGTATTTTCGTAGTGACACAGTCTTACTTTAGGTGATAGATGAGTTGTCAATTTCGATTTTGCAATGGAATGCTTGCTAGGTGATATTATGTATCCTAAAAACAAACAAACAGATTAGACGATTTAAGGCTGTTATGCCCCGAGCTGTTTAATTATGATCATCGTCAGGAGTTTGTTCTGGGGCTCTGCTCCTACTCCATATATTGAGTATCTTCGTAGTGACATAGGCACAATTTAGGCGATATCTGAGGAGACACTCGTATTTAGGCGATATTTTATGTACTTTAATCTAAAGGTCCAGTTGTCAAATTGTATTTGCAATGGAATCCATGCTAGGTGATTGTACCAACTGACAACAAACTCTGCAGAATATTCATGCAAAACTGATGCTGCTGGATAAGTGGTCGGAATCAGTAGTGGTGAATATCAAGGAAGAAGAAGAGACGGAAATGGGAGATGACCAGAACTGGGTGGGTGGCAACGGCGAGTGGCTGGTCCTTTTATCCTAGTATGGGAGTACTTGGACTCTAAAAAATTGTTACAGATCGAAGAGACTTGCAGTGCCATCTTTGAAGGGTGCCGGCATTACTGCATTCAACAGCGGGTGGCCGCCGCACATTTCTGAATTTGCTTACACGTTCAACATGGTAGAACTTGAGCTCGTGAAGGTAGAGCTCCCACATAGACCGCGGGAGGGGGCGTGGAAGAACTAGGAGTACGACGTCTTAGCGGTGTTCGACAAGGTAACCACATTCATTAGATAACCAGAAGACAAGGAATGGACAGTCTTGCGCGGCGACTTCCTGCGGCCGGAGAAGTATGTCGACGCCATCTTCACCTACGACTCCTCTTCGTACAAACCGCAACGCATTTATGCGGTCACTGAACCTAGCGGCGATGTGCATGTTTGGGAGCCGTCCATTTGGGGTGAGTCATGGTGTCATATAGCATGTAAAATCCCATTCAAAATTCTGCTTCCTGACTGTTAGTAAGACGCAGGTACCCACGCAGCCCCGTGCATCATTCCAGCTCCGGTCATCAAAGATGCAGTAGCAGATGCTGAACTTGGGACATGGCGCTGGTTCCTGGCACCTCTCGGAGACAACACGGAACAGGATGATGAACTCTTGTGGATTCATATCAGGGGAGCACTAAACAACGTTGGTGATACAATAGAACATATGGGGACACAACTTTCTTCATACCCATCGCTATGGTGTCATGTTTTCTCGAGGTCCGCATGCCCATCCAAAGACCCAGTAGAGCAAGTCTGGAGCAGAGTCAACAATCTGAAGGGACAATCTGTGTCTCTTGGGATCAACTACCCTTTATTTGTCGGAGCCCCTGGAGCTGTTAAACCTGTAATTTCTCAGGCAGCCCTGGCCCCTAATGCTGCTGCTGCTGGTGGTGGTGGTGGTGGTGTTGGTGGTGGTGGAGCTGACGAAGAACTAGCTGCTGCTCCTCCTGGTGAACCTGACGAAATACTTGGTGATGCTGCTGCTGGTGAAGCTGACGAAATATATGCTAATGCTGCTGCTGGTGAAGCCGACGAAATGCCTGCTGAGGCTGCTGCCGGAGTCCAGGAAGAACATGCTAGTGTTGTTGCTGAGGTGTCAGCACTTCCAGTGTTGATAGCAGACTGTGTGTTTGCTGCACACTCACGCGCCTATCATGTTGACACTACAGATCCAACCTGGAGCCGAATCCACGTCGGGAGAGGGGGCCTACAATTGGCTCATCAATGGGGTCGTACTATTTGAAGGAGAATGAAAGATGGCCAAACGCAGCATTCTGGTTCGTTTCAACGATACCACCAGCTCCAGGGACCTAGTGCTCATACTGGCAGATCCGATGAACCATTTGTCTTTATCTTTATCATTAGTTACACTTATGTGTGTAAAGACTAAGCTGTGCTTATTTGTGTAAGACTAAGTTAGGCCTAACTGCGTAATATTCAGTGAAGCCCAGCTTTTCTTTCCACGCCCATAACAACAGAATTGCAGCATAGAACATACAAATGTAATGTGCATACCAGGCATTTTTGCTCAGGATAACAACCACTTCAAGCAAATGATACATCGTGTACGCATTTGAACGCATCACTAGAATGTGCCACCTATTGATGATTGATGACATGGATCTAGCTTTTCTGCGCTTATTTGCATTGAATCGCTCATTGATTTGTTCACGTATTTTGTGGCAATGGCTGATGAACTCCACTCTCTTGGTAACTTGCTTTGTCAGCGAGGTACCTTGATGCAATTCAAAGTACAGAACATGGTCGTCATCGTCATTCCATTTAGGTTCTCAATGTTTTCTCATCACGGAGCTACTAATTTCAAATGAAAATCTAGTAAACTATATATGTGTACATTGTTAGAGTATGCTACGGCCACGGTACATACATGTTTTTCTACAATCACAAGAAGAAAACTTGATGCATTTTCACCTTGTTGGCGTTGTGCCGAACTGGGTGGATGTGGCTTTGGGGTTCGGAGGAAAGGCGTGTGGTAAGGCATGCGACCATGGCGACGGCAAGCTCGGATTCTGGAGGAGACCAACAGGACCGAGCATGGTCGGCATGGGTACAGATCTCACCCGGGAATGAATTCCCGTCCCCGCGCCGTGCCAATGGTGCGGTCATGGTGAGGGCGAGCTCCGATTCGGGATGGGGAGGAGAACGGGCCGAGTAGGTTTGTCCAAGTCCTAGCTCCGCGCCATGGCCACGACCACAGATTGCCGCCCCGGAGGAAGAAGCAGACGCGTAAAGGATGCATGCGCCAACGCTGCAAGCCTACATGGCAGCAATGATGGCAGCGACATAACGGCGAAAGCTGACAGGGGGACCCAACTTGGCGACCATTGGCCTGATTTTTTGTATTGAAACGTAAAGTTGAATTCGGGACGAAAATGACCCTCTGAGTATTTGGCACGCCAACTATAGTCATCGCGGGTGATATCAGGGAACTCGGGTACCGCGTTGCCTGGCCACCCCAACTTTCGGGCCGCAAAATGATATTCTCTTGTTTGGGGGTATTTAGACTATTCACCTAAATTAAATATGGAGATCATATGCGGGCAAATCTAGTCTTATATTGGCTCCATTTAAATTTGTGTAGCAAATCGATGCCATGTTTCGCCTTGTTAATACAACATTTAAATTGCAGGGTATCTAAACAACATGAACCTATTAATTAATTTTCGGGACCTCGGTTCCACTTAATATTGCCTAATTACATCGCAACTTTGTCATGTCATGCATCATATCATTATCATGCCGATTCTTCTACATTAGTTGTAATTGTTGCATCGCTTGTTTCTTTTAGTGTTTTGCTTCTTCACGGATTAGGCCGTTGATTGGATGCGACTGTCGACAAGTTTCTTAGGATAATGTATCTTCGGCAGTGTTTCCCAGGCGAGCATTCTCCCCCTTTCTACCTATTTTGCTTTTATAGTCTTTATTTTCTCCTGTTAATTTATTTCTATCCGTGTTGCAATGCTTTAGTTTCCGTGCACCATTTATATCCTTTGCAGCCTTTTATATTGCCTTGGACACCTTCTATTACCTGTTGTTGGTAGATAGTCGGCCTTGCGTGTCGTAGTCGCTTTTTCACGTGCTGCTTCGTGTCGTCAAGTACCACAGTTGTTGGAAGGTTACCATATGCTCTATGTTGGAGATGATCATGACTTTAATTACAACTTGATATTAAAATGCTGGGAATAGATATAACTAATGCAGAGGCACCGGTGGGCAATAGCTAATATTTGGTTCTTCCACGCTCACTTGTGTCCCGTAGGCCCCGAGTACTTGATAAATGTTCCTTGACTATTCGCACTATCCACACACGGGAGACCCTATGGACCCCCTCTGCCTGAGCTTGATTCACACTTTATTTCTTAGGGCCAAAAACTAGTTTGGGGCTTTATTACTATCTTGTACTTATGCCATGCTTTACTGCTTTATTTACGATTGTGAGGGGAGCACCTATACTGTTTTGGAACGTGGAATGTTTTCGCGGTATCGACAAGCCCAGTCACACTTTCGGGTTCCCAGTCGTGTACATCCATTGACACAAACCATGGGTCCGTCTCGGAGCCGGCCAACTTCGTTGCGGGTTGCTTAGTGGGGTGGCCCCCTGAAATGATTTATGAATCTTGTGAATGCTTTGTCGTGAGGCCTCGTTGCATTTTATTTGGTTCTTCCCGAGGTTGATCGTGTGTGTGTTGCTATTTGTGCACCCCTGCAGGGTAAAACTTTCTAAAAGCCGTGTCCGCGGTTATGGATGAGTTGGAGCATAGTATCTCGATCATAGACAACTATAACTAAAGTAGTGCTATAAATTTGACTATGGAATGACTAGTAATCAACTACACTATAATGGAATGAGTAAATAAAAGTGCCAACAACTCCTAGATTTGGGATGTCTCCTGCTAATGGTATCTGACTAGTAAATATTGCAACTACAACTGAATGGTTAACTAAAACTGCCCACTTTTTATGATATCAGGATGACTCGTGCTATCTATATCTAACTAGTAAGTTCTGCAACTATAATGGAATGAATAAAAGTGCCAATTGCGTGAGTTACTTGGTTTGACCTCCTCGTTTGGTCTTGAGGGGGAAATACCAGGATGTGTATGATTGGTGTTATTATCAGGTTGATTCCACATAGGTCTTTCTTATCTCTCTCCAATATCCGACAGTTGTACCGAGTCTATATAGGTTGTTTAGTGCATGCTGCGTTGTCGCTATAGTTGACCATACCTATGTAGGCGAGAGCCACCGAATTCTAGACTCGCTGTGTACTGGCCTCAGTACTGGCCGCTCTCTTTTTCCTTTGCCCTTTGTTGGCACCCCTTTTGTTGTAGCAGGTTTGAGATCGACGTTTTTAGCAGGGTTACCCTTCCGTCTTGGCCTGGGCAGGGTTATGGACGCCATTGGTCATTCTTCAGGCCTCTTAGCCCCATTTGCATCTTATCCGTACTCGGATGTTGTATCGTTTTCAAGGTGATTTGGATCTTTGTATTATATATCTGTATTCTTGACTCATGGAGTCGTTGTTGTATATAAATGTTCTGTGGGTTCCATCGTGAAATGTTGTGTAATGATATTACTTCGTTTTCCATCCGCACGCAAGTGCCTGATGGGCATCTTTGAATCGCTTCTATGCGGGGTTTGGCGGGAATCGCTAAAACTTGCATAGGGCCGATTCGAGGATGTTACAGTCTACAACATAGAGGCAGTCCTTCCGTGTGATATTATCCATCTTTCTCTAGAGTCTCTACGTATGTCGAAGATGATAACAAAGTTTTTCAACAAGATGACCTCGATGTGTTCGAGGAAGTTCGTGTCATTGCTGAACAAAGATCTAGAGCCTATCAGCAGAAGTTACACAAGTATCATAGTCAGAGATTCAAAAATCTGTCTTTTACAAAGGGCGGTCTAGGTCTTCGACTAGTGGAACAAAGAATGCACAATATTTCCCCAATTTGGGAAGGGCCCTTTATGCTCGTGTTTGTTCTTGTTAGATTTCTGATTCTAAAAATTGCTACCTTCGCATTTATTGTTTGTACTTTGGTTTTTGTTTGATTGCTTAGACATGGGTATTTTCTGAGTAGTGAAATGTTGGTACTAGAGGCCGACATTGTTTCTGATTTTAAACTGGTTTAGAAATTGAGCTCAGTTTCTCGGCAAAGATTCAATGCTAAAAGTTTGCTTGCTGACGAAATGGATGGGGCAGAAAGCCAGATAAACGATAAGTACGAAAAAAAAGTGCTTAAGTAATTTTCGAGCACAAAATAAATAAGAAGTGCTAGAGTAAAGTATAAGTTCTTACAAAACAGCACCATATAATAAATAGTTTAACTATTACACCAACCTGCTTCAGAGTAATGCAAAGTTTTCTTGCGGATTCTATGTTGCAGGTGAAGTAGATGGAGGATTTGTCAGCCCGTTGGTGCTACCACCCAAGTCACCATAATCTTTCTTCGAAACGAGGACGTGAGACTCAGTCTTCTCGTCATCGTCGGAGGCTTCATCATCTTTGGCTTGGGGGCTTGGAGGCACTTCGATGGATTGGAAGAATGGATTCTCGTAGTTGGTGATCTTGGCCACATGACAATCGTATCTGGCACAAGAATTCCAAATTTCTAGAACATTTTGATCGTTGTCGTATTCATCGATAGCCGAATAACCCTTAGTAACATGGAAAATTTTCATGTTGCCATGGTGGCTCATTACCGTGGTGAGGGCATTCTGTGCCGCTCTATGCACATAGAACATTTTCCAATCTTCAACCAGCTAGGTAATATCCTTCGCCTTATCACGCACCTCAAAGGTGGATAAATTGTCTAGGTCGGAGAGATCAATGGTATCACCAATCACTTCAAGAGACTGGCAAAAATCATGATGTTTAGATCTCCTTGTGATTTGGTGACCATCGTAAGAATATTTGATTTCAATCTAAGTATTTTCATGATGTTTTCTATCTCTGGTCTATTTGTTATGAGTGAGTAGTCCTTAGGGGATGCGGGTTAGGGAGAATCCTCACAGCAATTACGTGCATCTAGATCGCGGGAGAATTGTATTTTGTTTGAATTCGTGATTTGTATCTTTTGTTTCTTCGTCTCTTGTCTCGATCTGTGGACTTGTAGGTACCCAAGATCCCATAGATTGATGGGATTTCTATTTTTGTGCCACTGGTTCGTTAGTTATACCTAGTTTTCCCCAACCTCTTAGTTTTTCCACACTTTTTGCCTCCCTCCAATCCTAAACCCTCACATGCGCTCGGACCGGGGGATGCCGTCAGGTCAAAGGCTTGACCATTACATGATGATCGATGGGACCGTGTTGGGGCAGGTCGTGCATTGAGCATTACGTTACGTCACCTCGACCGTTACATGCTGATAGGTGGGGCTAGGATACACAACAGACCAGCCATCCATCTCTCGCTGATTATGGGGGACGTGGTGTGGGACCATGTGGGGCGCGCTTGGTGGTTACGTGCGTCCTGTCGCCTAAATTGGAAGTTTTTTTGTTATTTTTATGATTGGCCTTTTTAAGAGCACATTTCCCCTCTCTCTCTCTCTCTCGCTAACAGTTGTGTTTTTTTGCCCAAAAAGGTAGCGAATCTAGAGCAGCTTCTCTCTTCATTCATTGTTCCTTTTGCCCTCGTTTTTCCCCAATCTGGTAGCAAATCTAGAGCAGCAAAACTAACCAGCACCATAAATAAATTCAGTAAACAGAGCAGATGTAGATAAAGCTGCTAATATAGGTTATATAGTACGGTACTTAACAAGGTTCGGCAATTAGGCTGCTCAGCAGCAGCGGACAAGTTCAACACAAATAAGACAAAAGAAGATGCTTTACAGCAGCAACAACAGCAAATCAGTGGCCCCTCATGGCCTCTGCCAGGAGGGCCTCTGCCTCCTCCCTCTGGCGCCTCCTCCACTTCCTGTTGCCCAGTCCATTGACCTTGGGCACCTTGGGCTTGATCGGGGGCATGCGACCCTCCTCGATAGCCACCTTCTGGAGGTTGCGGAGGTGAAGACCGAGCACCTGGTGCTTGGCTATGAAGCTGTGGACGTTCATGGACTCACCGCAGGTCCTCATGTCCTCGGCATGCTGCACGAAGGAGTTGAAGTCCGTGGCGTGAAGCCTCCTGGTGGGGCAGAAGGGGTACCTGTACACGTCGCCGGTGAAGAAGTTGTTGTACTAGCCGGACTTAAGCCTCCTTAGCACATGACGAGTCTTGGTGTCCTTGGACTCGTCGTCGTTGCGGACGTCGCTGCTATCCTCCTGTTGGAAAAAAAGAGTAGAGTGCAATAAGGTAATGATTGAGATACTTTGATTATCGGGATTGATTATTTGCATAAATTAACCGATTGAGATCTCCTGATTATTCCCTAAATATCAAACCAAATCGAATACTATTCCCAACTACGAATAGGGGGATTCATCAAAATAAGAGATCTAACACAAGAGGATTAGCTACTGTAAAAATACGAACAACCGAGCCCTAATAACAAGGGAAGGGGAGAAAACCCTGGTTACCTCCGACCATGGGTCGGCGATGCTGGTGTCGTAGGGGTTATCTGGACTTATGTAGACAACCTCCTCGTAGGGGTCCCAGCCGAGTGGGATCTGCCCGAGACTGGTGGGGGCCTCCTCGCCGGTGGCTACGACGGATGCGGGGATGGGGACGGGGACGGGGGCCTATACGGGGATAGGGGCCTCCTCGGCGGCGGCCTTGGAGGCGCCGATGGCCACCGCACCATTCTTCTCCATCGTCGGCGTGCTTGGGGTTTTCTTGGGGGTTTGCAGAAGGTGATGGGGTAGTGGAGATGGTTGAGTGAGCGAGTGAGTGATGAGTGAGAGTGGGGAGGCCTCTATTAAAGGAGAAGGGAAGCGACGTTTCATTGCACTACCGTGCACCACGTACACTACTGCACCATGCAGGGCCACATGTGTCCGCTACCGCTCCGTGCACCGCACACACGTACCGTGAGTCATGTTTTTTCCCTCATGTCTAACCCTGGAGATTCAGTTGTACTCAGTTTTGCCCTTGAGTGTAACACTGGAAGTTGGTTGTACTCAGTTTTGCCCTCCAGTACTAACACTGCCATGTGCAATATACTCAATTTTACCCTCCGGTGGCTAGTCAACAGAGAGTCAACGAATAGCTTTTATCTAGCTAATTGAGTCATTTTATGCACAACAAATTCAACAAGAGCAAAACACAATGGCATCTACCCAGGGAGTCTTATTATGTGATCTGCCACCATAAGAAATGTATATAAACCAAGTTTTAACCTAAATCACCACTTCTCAAATCACCTACTATCTATGAAAGGTTCATGGCTTTCTACTCAAGCCTCTTCCCAAAACATCCCTGCCTAAAAAATAGTTTGTCTGAATGAGACAATAATTATCAAACTGGTGTATATTTGAATTGCAAATAGTTTGATGTATGCCAAGATGTATTTTATTGTATAAAAGATGGATTTTCTATTTTTTAAATCCTTTTCTATTTTCTATTTGAATCCCTTTATTAGTATTGCCCTTGGTTTTTAAGCTCTACTCAGTTTTGCCCTTGGTTCTTAAGTGCTACTCAGTTTTCCCTCTCTTTGTATCCATCTCTCACACATGTGCTCATCTTCGCTACTACGCTTTGATTGGCCGAGAAAATTGTCACACGGATCGTGCCCACCAACCGTTGATCCTTGTGATCTAGCGGACAGGATAACTCCTGTATCTATCGGGGGGCACCCCTCTATCCATGCAAAATAACGAGTATGCCACCAGTAGTTTAACTCCATAAACAAGTGAACTTGAATATAATTTGAAGGGAATATGTTCGAAGGTGTATAATTTGTGCATTACATTCCACTCTATGAAAATGATAATCTCTCAAGATTTTCTTAGCAAAATATTATCACGTATTAAGTGCGATTTTAAAGAGTTCAAATGTGTATAATTTTTGTATACGTAAGTTTATGCATTACATTCCACTCCATGGAAATGATAAATGATCAGGATTTTATTAGCACAACATTATCATGACCTAAGTGAGTGTGATTTCAAAGAGTTCAAAGATGTATAATTTTTGTATACGCAAGTTTATGCATTATATTTCACTCCATGGAAATGGTAATCTCTCAAGATTTTCTTAGCACAATATTATCAAGTATTAAGTGCGATTTCAAAGAGATCAAAGGTGTATAATGTTTGTATACGCAAGTTTATGCATTATATTTCACTCCATGGAAATGATAATCTCTCAAGATTTTCTTAGCACAACATTATGATGAATTAAGTGCGATTTCAAAGAGTTCAAAGGTGTATAATTTTTGTATACGCAAGTTTATGCATTATATTTCACTCCATGGAAATGATAATCTCTCATGATTTTCTTAGCACAACATTATCACGTATTAAGTATGATTTAAAAGAGTTCAAAGGTGTATAAACTTTGTATATGCATGTTTATGCATTACATTCCACTCTATGAAAATGGGGGAGAAAATAATAATATCTCAAAATTTTGTTAGCACATCATTATCATGTATTAAGTGCGATTTAAGAGTGTTCAAAGGTTTATAATTTTAGCATATGCAAGTTTGCGCATTACATTCCACTCTATGAAAATGATAATCTCTCAAGATTTTCTTAGCATGACATTATATCACGTATTAAGTGCGATTTCAAAGTGTTCGAAGGTGTATAATTTTTGTATACGCAAGTTTATGCATTATATTTCACTCCATGAGAATGATAAATGATCAGGATTTTATTAGCACAACATTATCATGTCCTAAGTGTGATTTAAAAGAGTTCAAAGGTGTATAATTTTCGTATATACATTAAATTTCACTATATGAAAATAAAGAAATGGCATGGGCGTGGGCGCGGGGCTGGCTCGGGGTCCCATCTTGCAACGCCAATCTGGGTAAGCTGTGGGTCCGGAGCTCACGTGGATAAGCTGTGGGTCCAGTGCTCACGTGGATAAGCTCTGGATCCGATGCTGATCTGGATAAGTTGAGAGAGGTGGCCATTACGGGAATCGACTGAACGCGCCCCCACTTGTCAGCATGTAACGACAAGGGTACACTATAGGACCCGACAAAATGCAGCCCTACTCATCAGCACATAACAGCGAGGGTCCACTACGAGACCCGACGGAACGTGGCCCCACTTGTCAGCACGTAATGGCAAGGCTAATGGATGGCGAGTTTCAGACCATGTGAGTGTTTCCGACAAGGAGATGGGCAAAAGTGAGGAAAAACTAAGCGGCTGAGGAAACTGAGTACAACTAACGAACCAATGGTACGAAAATAGAAATCCCTAGATTGATAAAGGCTTGAGGTGAGATACTTGGCTAGCGGCAATCTCATAGGAACCTCAGTGGAAGAAAGGGTAGTACGATCTTCGCTTAGCGCCCCATTCAGGATCAACAATAACATCACCACTTAAAGCTTTGATCTATGTTTACACTTAATAATCGTTTGTAACCCGTGGCTTCTGTGTACTCTCAGTTGGATTAAAAGTCTATTACTATGCCTGCTGCATCAAGGGGGGCTCTAGAATATTAGGCTTGTTGACCAGAAGAGATTATCTCAATGCGAACATTATACATGACAATGCTTATTATTATATTTTATCCCATTTGTTGTGCAGCTGCATGTGGATCTTCAACCATGGCCTATCTCCATCCATTGATTCAAACCCGTTATAAAGTAAACTAGACTGGTCGGGTCAACTAAGGTAAAACAAACAAACAAATTCTTTTAGACATGTCCTTTTTTATTACCTTTTAGTAGTGCTTTCGGAGGTTTGATTAAACCTAGGTCTTCTAGGGAAAAAGCTATTATACTACATCCGTGAATCCGGATCGAAGGTATCAACCCTTTTTCTTACACCGTTGCCGGGGAAGCAATTTCACTATCCTGGTGAGGTCATTAGGGACCTTGTTTTTAGTTTTATTATTAGCTGTAGTTTAATTCTTGTTATTAGTTCACTTTCTTGTTATCTATTTGAAAACCTAAAAAATAGTTACTTGTTATTCGTTTTCATTACTTAAAAATTACCAAAAAGATAAGAGCCATGGCTCAAAAGAGATTAGGGGAGTATGCTACTCCCACTAGTGATTTTATTAGTGCACACATCACTCAACCCGTAGTTGGTGCAGAAACATATGAGATAAAACTTAACCTTTTAAGTTTGGTTCAACAGAACCAATTCGAAGGTTCATCTTCTGAGGATTCAAGATTGCACTTAAATACTTTTACTGAAATTTATGACATGATGCGTATTAAAGATGTAGATCCAAATGCTGTTATGCTAAGATTATTCCCTTTCTCTCTTAGAGGAAAGGCTAAGGATTGGTTGCTAGCTCTACCAAAGGGCACTATTAAATCTTGGGTGGAATGCACTAATTTGTTTATGACTAAATTTCCCCCAACTAAGACTATGCAGCTAAGATCCAACATTACAAGCTTTAGACAAGAAGACCATGATCCACTAGCGCTTGTGTGGGAAAGAATGAAAGAAGCCATGATGAACTGTCCTAATCATGGGATGGAAGAGTGGATTATATTACATTTATTTTATAATGGTCTTAACCCAATGTCTAAGTCTATGCTAGATACTGTAGCAGGAGGAACGATCATGGGAAAGCAGGTGAGTGTTGCAAAGAAGTTACGTGATGACATGCAAAATAACTATGCCCAATGGCATGTGGAAGGAACCTCGAAGAGAGAAAGTTCAATTACCGAGGTAAACAATGAGGACCTTACAGCTAATGTAGATGAGTTGCTTAGCTTAGTAAAGGGTAAGGAAGATACCCAAGTTAATTCTATCACTACCCATGTTAATGATTTTAATTTTATAGCTCGCACTCCTTTTAATCCTGCATGGAAAAATAATTATGCTTCTAATGTTCAAAAATATCACACTAATCCTTAAGGAGATCCTTATAATAATTACGATAATCCTAATGGAGCAAATTATGGCAATCTCCTGTTTGAGCAAACTGTTAGAACATTTATACAAGCTCAAACCAAACAAAATAATATTCTTATTAAGATTACAGAGATCCATGAAAGTAGTATAGGAAGATTATCTAATCAGGCCGTTGCAATTATGTAACACCCTAGTTTTAGCTAATTCTTAAATAGGGTTGATTTGTGCATTCATGAGCATCATCTTTTAAATTGCATGCAAAAGAAATAATGCCAAACCCTAAACCATAGTTTCCTCTCTCTCAAATATATTCAAAAGGGTTTTGATATTTTCAAATGACCCAAAATATATGTAGACCAAATTGATTAAAGGGCCCTTGCAATATTTTCTATAGTTTACAAAAGTCTCTAGTATTTTTAAAACGATTCAAAACATCAAAGTATTTGAAAATACAAATGGAAAAGAGAAAACGGAAAAGGAAACCTAGCTACCCAGGCCGGCCTAGCTTCCTCCTCTCCTTATCTGCTTCCCCGCGCAAGACAATAGCCTAGCTCCCTCCGCGCTACCTGCCACCTAGAGTGTAGCCACAACTCCGCGTGCAGCCCACCTTGGCCCAAGGCCCGGTACCCCATCGCCTCGTCATCTTCGACGACGACGGGAAGCAGCTTCCTGCCGCACCGCTCGCCGTTGATCGTGCTGCGCCACGATGCTTGCCGCCATCCCACGTCCCGACCAAGGCTAAGACCGCCCTGCGCCATGTTATTTTTCTCCTCGACCTCTCACTCCTCCCCCAGCGCCCTCTCTCTCTCCATCGATGCGAGCCGAAACCCTAGCCCCGGCCGCCGTGAACAGCTGTTGTCGCCGACCTCCCCGTGTCCGCCGACAATGCCATGAGCTCTGCCTCGACTCCTTATACCTCCTCGCCTTATGAATCAAGCCCGAGCGCTCGAAATCGGCCGCATCGGCCATGTCTTCTCCAAGCCCGATGAGCTTCGTCGTCATCCTTGTCGCTGCTTTGGTCCACATTCGGCCTCGCCATCACCTCCGTTAGACTCACGATGAGCTGGTGGTCCCATAGGCCCTCTCCTCTGACCCCCTCTCGCTCTGTAGCCGCCGATCGTCATTGCTCTGTAAGCCCTACCGCCGCGTGCTGCCGTATCCCGTTCTCCGGTGACCAAAATTCAGTGCCACCGCCGTAGGTAGCCTCATCGTGTCGCACTGCATGTAACGCGCATAACATCGCTTCCCAGGTCGCCATCCTTCTTCGTCGCGGGCGACCACCTGGTGGTGGTCGTCGTGTGACGTCACGCCGGCGCCACCCTGAGGTGGGCCGTGGACCCGCTGACCGCCAGCGTGGCTATTGACGTGGCCCTTGGCCCACAGGTCAGCCTTTGGGGCTAGATCTAGCCTCTGTGAGAACGTTCTAAGCGCAACGCTGATGTCGTAATGACACAGTAAACCATTTTAATTGCTTTAATATTTCAAAAATGGGTTTTAATCTTATAAAATCAATAAGTAATTATTTATAAGTCAAAAAATGTGTATAATATATCAAAATGTTTAGAAAACTGAGATCTACACAATAGACTCAAAATCATGCATGGTTCAACAACTTCAAAGCCAAGTTTAATTGGAAGAATAAATTTACCCCTCTCATATACATGCGGGGTTTCTCCAAATTAGGGTTTGGACCCCTCGGAACCCCGTTTAATTTGTTAAGCATTCTATAAGGTTTCATTTCAATACAATTAACTTGTCATATCATCATGCTTGGTTGAACATTGCATTGATGCCATGTGTTGATTGTTTCCCCCTTTCTTTTCGGTGTTTGCTTCTTCTCGATAGACCTCGAAGTTGATGTGAGAAACGAGATCGAGTCCAACATTGAAGACTAAGATCAACACCATCAAAGATCAAATATCAATACTTGACCAACTATAATCAAGTCAAGTACAAGATATCCAAATATCTATATCTAGGTATCAACAGGCAAAGGCAAGCATATCCCCACCATGATATAATCCTATGGTTTCAAAAGAATTTCAATTCTTGCCATGCAACGTACGATTCTACTATGGTGTTTTATCGATAGATAGAGTATCCTATCTATTGCATTAGTCCCTTTGAGATTATATTACCTGATCCACTCCTCCTAGCATAACTAGGTTTGGCTTGTGTGCACCGCTAGAGCTTATATCTGTGCCTTGCTTAGCCATGCTTAGCCGTCAGTGCTAGTTCATCCAAATGATGCATCAGATGCAGAGAATCTAGTATGACAGGAGGACGAGGTATATCGATGAGGTAATATAAATGGTAAAGGTTAAATATGCTAAAGCTTGTATGGGAGGCCACGGTAGGAAGTTTTTTTTGTAGACCCATGCTCGCCACTACTAGGACCCAGGTTCTGGCCTTTAGAACCGAGACGAGCGTACAACCACATGGGGCCTAGAAAACCTCATGAGTAATTAACTTGCCTAGTAAATTGAAGGAGTTATGCCCTAGAGGCAAATAATAAAGTATATTATTTAATATATCTCCTTGATGTTCATAATACGTTTCATATTGTGCTATAACTGTGTTAATACGAAACGTTAATACACGTGTGGTATGTAAACAAACCGTATCTCTAGTTACCTCTAGTGAACTAGTTCATTGGTCATTAGGATGGTCTGTGTTTCAAGATCATGGGCATTTATGCCAACTGACAATGAGGTCATGTTATTAGTTGAATAACATGATAGACAAACATCGGACCGTTATATCTTAATGAGATCTAGTTACAAAGTTCACCATTGATGATAAAACACAGAGAGCCTCGCAACCTGATCCTTTGACTGTGAGGTAATGCAAATCACCATTCTGGAAGAAGCTTAGATGGTTATCAAGAATTATCTCGTAACGGGGTGATCAAAAATGTGCCACTCAGGTTTTCCGAAGGAATGCTTAGAGGAGTACATATCAAGACCAGGATTTGTCTAGTCCATGTAACGGACAGATACATGTGGCCATCTCAGTGACGTCGCATTAATGAAGCTTGCAAGCATGTGACTAGGTCACGGAATGCAACGACAAGAGAACGAGAAAACAAGTTCATCATTAACAAGATTGAACTAAGGTATGGAGATACCGAAGATCATGTCTCGAATGAATTAGGTATCGAATGACAAAGGGAATGGGGAACGACTATCTCACGGTTCGAGCGATTGTATTCGTGAAACGCACGGGGGTCACATGGCCATCTAGGTCCCTCTGTTGATCATTGATATGAGAGTGGTCTCTGTCATGTACGGAGTGTTTCCGAACCGAAGGATGTCACGCTTAAGGGTAGGGACGCTTAGGGTAGATGAGGTATCGTATGAGGAATAGAGAGAGAGAAACCGGAATAGTTTCGGTAACACCCGATGGAGATTGGAAAGGGGCCCGGAAGTTGTTCCAAATTGAAGAGATAATATAATATGTGTATTTGAATGTTAATTGGAGAATTAATATTAAATATATATTTTATTTTATTTTTGAAGGCACTATATTGCTAATGGGCCTCACCCGAAGGGAGGCCCAAGTGGGCAAGGCGCGGCGGCTGCCCCAAGGTAGCCGGTGGGTGTGGGTGTTGGGGATATACTTTCCAAGTAACCTCACAGTTCCTCACTGACCAGGGTGGCCCACTTCGGGTTAGAGATTTGCTTCACGGGCGGCCCAGTCAAGGAGAAAGACGGAGTCCAATCCGGCTACGAGAAGGCCCGGAAGACTTACCGACTTAGGCCCATAATGTTACTTGTAGTTCAAGATGTACTCTGTAACCGACTCTTAGTCGTAGCCAGATAGATCTCTCCTGTAAACCCTAGGCCGGATATCTATATAAGCCATCCTAGGGAGAGCCTTTAGGGCGACACCTGAATAGTCTACAATCTCAACTCGCACAGGTGAAACCCTTGTAACCCATATTTCGGCTCTGCCGTATTACTGGATTGCTAGCAGGAGTAGGGTCCGTCCAAAGCCGGCGGATACGAACCTAGGTAAACTTGTGTGCTCACCGTCCCGGAATACCGTACGTCTCACACCCCTCTGTTCTGCACGCCATGAGGACCCCCTCATGGCGTACTTGTCATCAATCCGACGATAGTTGGCGCCCACCGTGGGGCAAGTGAGCTTCGGATCTGCGTTCCGAGCAGAATCTGCAAAAATCAGAATCGGCGAGACTATCACCATCGGTCGCATCCTCTACGCCAGCGACGTCCCTCTCATCGTTCTCGGCGAGACTTGGATTCCGGCTAGGGAGGTCGTGACTGCCTACACAATCATGTCTTTTGGCGAGATCGATGTTTACATCGGTTTCGCTGAACCTGCCCAACCCACCCTAGCGGTGATGATAGAGGCAAAAGAATCTTCTGGGTCCCCTTTGTCCGTGGAAGCGGCAGAGTTCCGGATCTCAGAAAACCCTAATCCCACCCAGCCCGCACCAGTTGCGGAGATAGTGGAGAAATCTGAGCCTAAAGAAGACCTAGAGGTCCAAGTCGAATTTGGAGTGGATCTCCCTGGAGGAGCTGGATCCCAGATCGACCCACCCGCAGAAGTCGAAATCCAGGAGGAACATATCAGTGACACTGATTCCGGATCTGATGATGCCCGGACAGATAGACCGTTCCTAAGGTACACATTACGACGTATGATACTGCAAGGCGAAAGCGTAGATGCAATTCTCGAGACCATCAAAAGTTTCGACATGGCTGATCGCGAAAGTCGCAGGTACCTCAGGAAGCACGCGCACGAATGCGTGGGATCTGGATCCGGCTCTGCCGATGCTGGAGAAAACACCGACTCGGTGCTGGAGGCAATTGGAACAAACGCCGACATACCCGCATCCTCGGATGAATCAATGACGTCAGCGGATTTCCGAAAGTTCTCCGCGGAATATGAAGAGGAGTATAACTCCAAAGCTGCAGAAGAAGGAGAAGCCATGGATGAAGGATCCGGGGAACACTCTCCCAAAGCGCAGGATGACATGGACTTCGGAGATAATCCTGAAGTCCAGATGTCCGAAAGTACCGATCAGAGCTTGACTCCGGGAAACGGACCCAAAGCCGTCTTTGCTACCGGCGCTGCCAAGAAGGCAAAGAAGAAGAACAAAACCCCGGCAAAAGACCCTTTGCCTGAGGAGGTGATTGCCGAGGAATACGAAGAAGACTCGGATGGAGCACTTATCCCAGACGAGCCGAAAAAAGAAGAATCGGTGGATGGACACGTGATCACCGAAGGTGCGCGTAAACTCATCGATGCTCATTAACCACACCTATCCCTACAGCTGCAAAACTTACTGCTGAAGATCTGGACGAAAGGGCCCAAGCCCTAGAAGTGCATCGTCAACAACTCCTTGATGAAGCCAAAAACATCGATGTGGAGAAGAAACGCATGGCAACCAAGGACTACATGTCTCGGTTGGATCAGAAGACACGGAAGCGTCACACAGATGACAACCAATTCCCACATATCCGTGCCGTCCTTTTTGGAGATGAGATGGGGAAGCCACGGAAAGATAGCAAAGGAGATTGGGTATATCCAACCCCAGTTCAGAATACCGTGGCGGACCGAGAAATTATATCGGCTAATCTAGGACCAGAGGAGATCCGTTTGGGTATCAAGCTACTCAACAAGGGACTGGAGCAGCAAGAGGTCGCCCTGTTCGGAAGTCAAAAACTGGTCTCGGATTTCGACCAATGTCGAACAGATCCGGCATGGGCTGACGTAAGACCCCACCCAGTTCCATATGAGCATTATCGCCCTGAACAACGGGAGGACCATTATTTGAGAACCGGATCGTCAGGACGGCATCACAGGACTGCACGCGACTAGAGCAACGTCGCACCAGCGGCCGAGAAAGAGGCCATCGCTGCTCTGAATCCGAGGAATCCTCCCCGATGAGAATCTAACGATAGAAGGGGAGAATATAAAGAGAAACGCCGGGAGGAGGATCATCAAAAAATGCCACCTCCTAGACATGCAAGCCGTCCGGTTGAGCCCCACCATGGTGGGAACGACGGACGAAGAAACGACGGAAACCACGCCGGAACAAGCAGGCAGGGGGCTCATCATAGTCAAGACCCTCCCCGGAATCGGAATAATGACGTTCCGGACGGAGGCCGGCGATCAGCCAGAAACTATCCAGCTTCCCCACCCTCTCCACCACACAGTCATCACAACGGCTACCAAGGAGGGCAAGGAGGACGACATGGCGGAGGAGGTGGTGGCAGAAGCCGAAGTCCGGCTCCAAGGCACCGCAGCCACAGCCGACATTCGGGACGATCTTTATCCCCGAACAATGCAAGGCATAGGATCAACTCCAACATAGAGGCTCGACGCTATGAAAACGATGATATCTATGTGGGCCCAAAGTGCTTCGGACCATGCATCAGAGCTACAAAATTCCCAGAAGGATTTTCTATCTCAAGACATATCCAAGCCTACGATGGCATTGCTCGCCGACACGAGATGCATGTGATTTCTTCCAAGCTTGCTACATCGCCAAAGGCGGAAATAGCCTGGTCGTAACCCGATATCTCCCACTTATGTTGCGGAAGACGGCACTATCATGGCTCAATGAACTTCCGGAGAACACCATCCATAACTGGTATGACATGCAAAGTGCATTCTTTCGGAACTTCAAAGGCACATATCGGAGGCCCTGTACGGTCGGAGACCTACATTGTTGTACCCAGAAAGCCGGAGAATCTTGCCGGAACTACCTCGGACGATGGATCGACACCAAGAACTCCTGTGAAGGAGTAAATGATCAAACTGCGATTGAAGCTTTCATTGCAGATCTACCAATTGGTCTACTGCGTCATCGCTTGAAGTGTGACATGGTCAATGATTTGGGAGAGATGATAGAAACAGCGAGCAAGTATGCAGATGCTAACGACGATGCAGAGGATTGCTCAATGCCCTAGCTGTGCCTCAGTCTGCAAGACAACCAAAGCAACAAGCTTAGAAGCGCAAAAATACTTCGGAAGAAAAACCCAACGCGGAAACAGCGGTGGTTACTACTGTTTCCGGGTCTGGAGGACGAGGAGGACGTGGCGGAGGCCGCGGGCGTGGCTGTGGGACTTCAAGGGTCCAAGGTAGAGGAGAACAGCAACCACACAAAATCTACTCTTGGGCCGACATTGCCAATAACCCATGTGAGCATCACCTAGACGCTAATGGGGGCTCGTCCCACACCAATGCTGAATGTCGTTTCAATGACGACATCAAAAGAGATGACACCGCGGGCTACAAAGCTAAGCGGAAGAAGGGAAAGAAAAATCCTGAAAAGGACAAGGAGACCAAGGAAGATTCCGACATGGAGGAAGCTGATGCTTCAAATCCCAAGCCGGAAGGGAAGAAAACTTTTCCTACCAAGAAGGACACTTATGTCACTTTCCTCGGATCTCAACCAGCAAAGGTTAAGAAAGCAGTTCTACACGAGCTCAATGCAACAGTTCCGGCTATCCCCCAGTATCTGGACTGGTCGGAAGTGGCAATCACGTTTGACCGCGACGATCATCCGCCTAAGTTACACAGGCGAGGAAAATACGCCTTAATCATCAACCCACTTATTGAAGGTTATGGTTTCTCCAAGACCCTCATGGACAGTGGTAGCAGCATCAATATTCTCTATGTCGAAACACTACGCCGGATGAAGATCTCGGAGACCCAGCTGAACCATAGCTTTGTGATCTTTCACGGAGTTGTCCCAGGAAGACAAGCTAATTCCCTGGGAGAGATTACTTTGGATGTTACCTTTGGAACTCCAAAGAACTATCGGACGGAAGCACTTTCCTTCGAAGTGGTCCCATTCAAGAGCGCATACCACGCTATATTCGGACGTCCGGCTTACTGGGCTTTTATGGCTCGTCCATGTTACATTTGCAATATGATGAAAATTCCAGGTCCCAACGGCGTGATCACCATCAGGGGAGACCCGAAGAAAGCACGAGAGTGCGAGGATGGAAATGCCGCCTTTGCCGAAGCCGTGCTGCACGCCAGGAGTATCAGGAGATCAAGAAGAGCATAGATCCGTCCGAGATGCCCGCAACAAAGAAGGAAGTGACAAAGCCAAACCCGGAGTTTAAGGCATTAGAAGAGACGAAGAAAGCACCGTTGAAGGATGATGACCCCTCCAAGGTGACCCACATAGGCATAGGCCTAGGTAGCGCATAGGAAAGCGCGCTCGTCAAGTTCCTCCAAGCAAATCAAGACATCTTCGCATGGCAGCCATCTGACATGAACGGAGTACCTAGGGAACTTGCCAAGCACTCTCTAAATGTAAACCCGAACGCTAAACCCGTCAAACAGTCCCTACGACGGTTTGGCAATGAAAAGCATAAGGCAATAGCTAAGGAACTAGCACGGCTCGAGTTAGCCGGATTCATAGAAGAGGTCATCCACATTGAGTGGTCGGCCAATCCTGTAATGGTCCCTAAAAAGGACACCACTGATTTAAGGATGTGTGTTGATTCTACGGCAGGCTCGGAACTCCTCTGTTTTCTCGACGCATATTCCGGCTATCACCAAATCCAGATAAAGGAATCTGACAAAGTCAAAACTTCATTCATAACCCCTTTCGGAACCTCCTGTTTTGTTACGATGCCTTTTGGGCTAAAGAACGCAGGAGCTACATACCAGCGCACGATGCAGCGTTGCCTTCATGACCAACTTGGATGCAATGTACATGCATACGTGGATGATATCGCAGTAATGTCCAAAAAGAAGGAAATGCTGATTTCCGACTTGGAGGAAACATTTGCCAATCTACGAAAATACAACATCATGCTTAACCCGAAGAAATGCTTCTTTGGAATACCAGCCGGAAAATTGTTAGGTTTCATCGTGTCTCAAAGAGGCATAGAGGTGAACCAAGACAAAATCAAGGCTATACTCATAATTTCCAGGCCAACCCGCCTGAAGGACGTACAAAGACTAACTGGTTGCATTGCTGCGGTCAGTCGATTTGTAAGCCGGCTTGGTGAAAGAGCCGCACCACTATACAAACTCCTGAAAAAGACCAAGGATTTTGTCTGGACTGACGAAGCTGAAGCTGCACTACAAGACCTGAAGAAAGTACTCTCATCTGCTCCTATCCTTGCAGCGCCGGAACCTAAGGAACCGATGTTGCTCTATCTTGCTGCGACAAATACAGTCGTTAGTATCGTCATGGTGGTGGAGAGACCAGAGGAAAATCAGGAACACCTGGTGCAGCGTCCGAATTACTTTGTAGCGAGGTTCAGACAGAATCAAAACAGTGGTATCCGCACTATCAAAATTTGGCTTACGGTGTTTTTCTAGCATCTCGTAAGTTACGACACTACTTTCAGGAGCATCCAATTACCATGGTGAGCACAGCTCCCATGAGAGATATAATCAACAACAGTGACGCCACAGGACGCGTCGCCAAATGGGGCATAGAACTTTCAGCTTTCGACATTGAGTACAAACCATGGACAGCGATTAATTCCCAGATCCTTGCCGACTTTGTCGCTAATTGGACAGAGAGGAAGGAGAACATGATCCTCCCTGAGTCGGAATATTGGACCCTCTTTTTCGATGGGTCTAAGGCTCGAGGGGGCTCGCGGGCTGGCGTGGTGCTCAAATCACCCCAAGGAGATAAACTTTTATACGTATTGCAGATACACTTCACAGCGACAAACAATATTGCCGAGTATGAAGCACTGTTGCATGGAATCCGGATTGCTAAGGATATTGGCATCCGCCGTTTGATGTGTTACGGAGATTCGGATCTTGTTGCTCAACAAGTGTCGGATATTTGTAACGCAAATAAACACATGGCAGCATATAAAGCTGTCCTGGATGATCTATCTAAATCGTTCGAAGGGTTTGAAGTTCAACACATCCCTCGAGCAGAAAATGAGGAAGCAGATGCAATATCTCGGATAGGTTCTGCGCGGAAAGAGGTCCCGGATGGCGCTTTTCTAGAGCACCTCAAAGTTCCCTCAATAAAGGGAGTAGATGAGGAATATCCGACCAAATCCGACTCACCTTTGATAGCAGTTCTGGCTGTAATTCCCAGCTAGACTCAACCCTACCTCGATTATTTGGTAGATGGCAAATTACCCGAAGATGAGGTGCTGAGCCGGCAGATTATCCGACGAGCAAAAGCCTATAGTATTGTTAAAGGTGAGCTCCATAAACGGAGTGTTTCTGGGGGTTTTCAGTGCTGTGTATCTCCGGAAGGAGTGGAAATCTTAAGAGAAATCCACGAAGGTGAGTGTGGTCACCACGCTGCAGCCAAATCTTTAGTGGAAAAAGCTTTTAGACACGGATTTTTCTGGCTTACAGCTCAGGCATATGCCGAACGATTAGTCAAGACGTGCAAAGGCTGCCAAAAGTACGCCAAGCAAGCTCATGTTCCGGCCGATCAGCTGCGAACAATACCTATAACAAGCCCTTTGCGGTTTGGGGGCTTGAGATGGTAGGACCTTTTAAACAAGCTCCAAGTGGATTTACTCACCTCTTAGTGATGGTGGATAAATTCACCAAATGGATTGAGGCTAAACCTGTCACTAGTTGTGATGGAGCAACAGCCAAAAGATTTGTCGAGGATGTTATAATCTGGTATGGTTATCCGCATATCATTATCACGGACAACAGGAGTAACTTCTCTATGGGAGAATTGGCTGAATTCTGCAATGAGCAAAATATCCGGCTTGACATTGCGTCATTCGCACATTCACAGGCTAACCGACAAGTCGAAAGAGCAAATGGTTTAATTATACAAGGCCTAAAACCGAGATTCGAAGCACCACTACGACGTGCTGCGGGGGCTTGGGCAGAGGAATTACCCTCTGTAATTTGGAGTTTACGAACAACTCCAAACAGGTCAACAGGATACACACCTTTCTTCTTGGTCTATGGCGCAGTTCTTCCTAGTGATTTGATTCATACTTCTCCTAGAGTGGCCGTGTATATCAAAGAGGATGTCGAGATTTCTCGAAAATGATCTCGACTTAGTCGAAGAAGTTCGCGTCGTTGCTGAAATGAGATCTACAGCCTATCAGCAGAAGTTACACAAGTATCATAGCGAGAGAGTCAGAAACCGATCTTTCAATAAAGGCGATTTAGTTCTCAGGCTTGTGCAACAAAGAAAGCACAAACTTTCCCTAGTATGGGAAGGGCCCTTTTTAGTTAGTCGAGTATTGCACAATGGATTGTACTACTTAACTGAGATGAGGCCAGTCAAAGAAAGACCTGCTACTAAGAAGAGAAAGAGAGCTGGAGGTAGTACAAATCCGGATGAGTTAGACAGACTGTGGAATATTGCTCCACGCCCTTTATTCTTAGTTTATCCTTCTTTGTAAACATATATATGTACATGATTCTGTGAGAAATAAAAGTTTTGGTTGCCTCAAATTTTTTCTGAGAAGTTTTTACCATCTTCTTTCCGAATGGTCATGTCATAGTCGAAAATCCCAGAATGCTTGAAAGTACTTTATGCTCATGTTCGTTCTGGTTTAGATTTCCGATTTTAAAACTGCTACCATCGGGTATAACTCTAAAGTTTCTAGTCTTTACTTTGGTTATTTGTCTGATTGCTGGATGCGGGCATTTTCTGAGTAGTGAATTGTTGGTACTAGAAGCCGGCTTTGTTTCCGAGTTTAAACTGGTTTAGCAATTGAGCTCCGTTGCTCGGTAAAGTTTCCGGCAAAAGGTTTAGCCGGCTCACGAAAGGGACAAGGCGGAAAGCCAGATAAACGATAAGTAGAGACGAAAAACTACAAGTGCTTATGTAAACATTTCAGGCACGCAAAAATTCAAAGCCAAAAGTGTTGAGTATATCAAAAGCTTAGCACTAGCAAAATTAAAGTACTGCATATTTACAGATGCATCATGTTTTCTGGAATAATACAAAAATTTCTAGTCTATGATGCAGGAGGAGATGAAGGAGCTACCGGCTCGCTGGATATTCTGCCTTGATATCGTTCCGAGATGTCCGCATTCGAGGTGGTGCATTCATCGTCGGAAACTTCTGTTGGTTCTTCGGGAGGAGGCGGGGTAGCCACGCGTGTGAAGAAGGGGATCTCGTAGCTGGTCATGTCAGCCACGTGACACCCATATCTGGCGCAGGAGTGCATGATGGCTTGAAGGTCCTGCTCCGACCGTCTTCATCTACCTTGCAGTACCCTCTGGTCACTTGCCATATTTCCATGTTTCCATGGTGGCTCATGACCATGGTGAGAGTGTTCTGCGCAGCAGTCCGCGCGTAGGACATTTTCCAACCCCGGACAAGTTGCGGCATCTCCTTCGCCTTGTCCCGCACCTGAAAATCTGACATGCTTGGCATGTCCGGAATCTTGAGAGCTTCGCTGATGTCTTCAAGGGACTGGCGGAAGTCATGAAGCAGGTCACCGACTTGGGTAAGCCGGTGGGTGCAGGGCTCGGAGGAGGAAGAGTCCGTCAAGTTCAGATGACCTATACATAAAACAAGCTAAGAAAAATCCGACATTGATAAAAGTCGAAGAAAGAGACAAGTCAGATAGATGGAACGTACCAAAAATGACGTCGTCAATTTTGGTCTTCTCCTCCCGGAGACTCTAGAGTTCAGCCTGGAGCGCCTGGGACATATCCTTTTCTCTGCTAACCTCATCCTTGAGGTTCGAGATTATTTTATCTTGAGCAGCGATCTTGCGATCACGCTCTTTACTAGCCATGGAGGAGGATTCAAGGACTTGAGCTATGCTCTTTTCATGATTTGCCTTGAGCTGGTCCAGCTCCTGGCGAAGCTCCTTGTTCTCCACCACCAAGGTCTTGAGGTTCTCGGCCTCTTCAATCATGGTGACGGATTGTTTCACCAGCACTATAAGTCAAAAAGGAACAACAGTTCAAGAAAAAATTTGATATTGAAAATACAAGGATAAGGTTTGAGTCGTGGAATGTTTACCTTCAGCCTCAGCCTTGGCAACTTTGAGTTCAGCATTTTTAAGCCGGAGAGCTTTGATCTCTCTCCGCTTATCGTAGACATTCTTCAGTAATTCCTGGTTGTAGGAACATACTTTCTGTAAGTCATAATACCCAAAGTCATAACGCTACTTACGACTCGGGCTAATATTGTTGCTAAATATCAGCACGAGCCTTGGGGGCTACACTAGTTCGTTCTTTGGCATCCTAATAAAGCATAAACCCGGATTGTTTATCCTACTTCATGCTTGGGAGCTAGAGGATATGATATAAAATACAATAAAGGAAAAACAGGAGTTGGAATTCCGACTTACATATTGTTCGCGGGTGAGTTTATCCAAACCCGCGTTCACTTTAGCAGCCACCTTCTCGGCGAGAGTCAGAGGGATCACTGGGGCTGTTGGAAGCTCACCAGTCCTAATCCTCTCGTCGTGGAGGCGTACCTGGGCAAGAAGGTCAGAGAACTTGACGTCCTCTTCTTCTTGCGCTCCTTCTTCGGCAGATAAAGTACTTTTATCCAAGCATTGCTTGGCTAGCCGCTGGATTTCTTCAGCAGATTTCCGGGACAAGCCAAACTTGGCAAGATCCAGATTGCTCATGAGGTTTTCGGCGAAAGTTTCTGCCGAGGGATCATTACCCAAAGAGGGTTCACCCTTATCTAGATCTGACGCACCCATGGTGACGTCAGTTTGCGACCCAAGGTTCGCTGGCCCCGTTGAAGAAGCCGGATCTTCTGCAACGATCAAGGAAGGAATGGTCGCTAGCGTTGCAGAAGGTTGAGGGGCAGGAGTCGGAGGAGCCACGGTGGGGGAAGCTATGGTAAGCTTCGTCTGCCGCAGCGGCTTCAAAGGAATCCCTTTCCCCTTGGCCTTGACGAGCGGTTTTGCTCTGAGAATGTAGTAAAAGTCAGAAAACATTACATCTCGGAAAGAAATTTGAATAAGGTACAAAGGCGGAAGTTGTGATTGGATGTTACCTCTTCACAACAGGCACCTCTTTTGTGCCAACAACCACTGTTGGAGCTTTGCGCTTCTTGAGCGCAAGATCCGGCAATGGAACTACCTCCACCTCCTGAGAGAACTCCGGAGGATATCCTTCGAGCGGAGCAAGTTCCGACTCGGGGGGGTCAGCAAGCTGAAAAGAAGAAAACATATACGTATTGCGATATAACTCAAAGACTGGAACACATAAAAAAGGTGTAATGATAGAAGCTTACCGGCACTACAGGGTTATCCGCCGTGTGCATGTCCAAAGAAACCTCCGGGATTCTCCTCTCGATCCGCTCCCGGATCAGCCACTTGATCTGGCTTATGTAGCCTTGAGTGGTGTAGGCTTTGGAGCTGATGCGGAGGGAGTCTTTCGGAGACGACGTGATGGAATGCATCAGTCGGGTTCCGTGATACTGGAGGGGCTGGATCCGACATGAGACCCAGCACTGGACCAAGTCGGATCCCTTCAGATCCTTGTGTTTCATCAAATATTCGATCCGCCTCTTAGCGAGGATCAGATCGTCGGTGAGAGCCGGAGCAGCCTCGTCCCAAGAAGGTTGGGCTGTGGCGGCTCTGTCAATGAAAGCCGGCAAAGCAGTGGCTTTGCCGGTAGCCGGAATATCCATATGATAGAAAAATGTGGCTGGACATTGTTTGACCGAGTCATTGGCTAAAATTTTGGGATACGCCCATTCGCGTCTAAGCCAAAAATTGATAGTGCCGGTGATGTAAGGAACAGCGGCGGTAATGGAGTTTCTCCGGACATGGAAATAATACTGGAAGAGAGTTAGACTCGGCCTAATGCCGAGAAAGCCCTCACACAGCGAAGCATACGCACTCATCTCTAAGAGAGAGTTGGGAGGAAGATGATGGAGTTGAACTCCGTAATGATCTATCACCTCGGAGAAGAACTCCGAGGAGGAAAGGACAGACCTCGGTCGATATGGGTGCCGAAGTGGACCCGCTCGCCGTCGCGTGGGTTGGGGATGGTTTCTTCAAAGACGCTCCGCTAGTCGCCGGCGGCAAGAAGTCCCTCCTTCTCCACGTTCTTGAGGCCCTCCTCGTTGAGAGCGCAAGGAATCCAAAGACCGCGAAAGCTCTCCTTCTCCGCCACCACTTCCGCTGTCGCCGCCGCCGCCGCTGGCGCCAAGTCGGAGGAAGAAGATGAAGCCATTTCTCGGGCAAGAAGTTGACCTAAAAGGGGCAGCGCTGGGAGTTCTATGGGGGAAGAACGAGGGAGCTATGTGCACGCAAGGAGATTGGGAGGAGAAGAAAAGGCAAAGGACTGGTGGAAGGAGACGGAAGAAATCCTAACCCCTTATATCCACCTAACTACACCAAGATTCGTGCAAATGCTACAGTGTAACCGCCATGCGTCGTGGAAATAACTGGGAAGGACCCACGCGATGATTGCGTCGCCTCGATCTCCATGCACGCATTGAAACGGCGCCTCGGTTCTGCGAACCGCGGACCCACCAACGGTTGTGCTGACGGAATGCCTGTCAGATGAGATGACTTGACCATGACTTGTGTCAGGTGGCGTTGGGAACCAAGTTCCGGCTTAGTTTGAAATCAAGCTGGAAAATCCGAGTAACCTACTGATAGGTCCGACTTATTTTTTAAGACCCGGATCGTATTTTTGTTGTGAAGTTTCAGGAACCCTTTAAGATTCTGCAAGCCGAAGATCAAGCTAGACGATGATAAATCCGACTTTGGATCTTGGAGGCCTCCGGGGGCTGCTGTTGGGGATATACTTTCCGGGTATCCTCACAGTTCCTCACTGACCAGGGTGGCCCACTTCGGGTTAGAGCTTTGCTTCATGGGCGGCCTAGTCAGGGAGAAAGACGGAGTCCAATCCGGCTACGAGAAGGCCCAGAAGACTTACCGACTTAGGCCCATAATGCTACTTGTAGTTCAAGATGTACTCTGTAACCGACTCTTAGTCGTAGCCAGATAGATCTCTCCTGTAAACCCTAGGCCGGATATCTATATAAGCCGTCCTAGGGAGAGCCTTTAGGGCGACACTTGAATAGTCTACAATCTCAACTCGCATAGGCGAAACCCTTGTAACCCATATTCTAGCTCTCCCGTATTACTGGATTGCTAGCAGGAGTAGGGTCTGTCCAAAGCCGGCGGATTCGAACCTGGGTAAACTTGTGTGCTCATCGTCCCAGAATACCATACGTCTCACACCCCTCTCTTTCGCACGCCTCGAGGACCCCCTCATGGCGTACTTGTCATCAATCCGACGATAGTGGGGATTAGTCCCACCCCACCTGGCCCCTGGGTGGTGCGCCCCCCACCCACTATATAAAGGGGTCCCCCTCCCCCTTGGAAATCACCCATTCCTCTCATTCTCTCTCTCTCATCTGCTGAGGACTTCCCCGTAATATTGGCGAGGACCTCGTAGTTGAGTTCTCCACCTTCACACTACCGTCGTGTGATCGGCGATCTGGCATCTACTTCTTCTGCTGCTCGGCTGGATCAGAGTCCGGTTGACGTCTCCTACACCGGAGGTGTGACAAACTTCGGAGGCACCACACTTGGGGTGCTGCTCGTATTCATCAATATACGCCTTCCTGCATAAGGCGTGCCTCTTTCTGCAAAGGTATGAATACTGTATTCCTTCTCCGTTACTTATGTCTACATAGTATAGATCCTGGTATTAGTGTTCGAGTAGATAGAAATTTTCAGTGGTATCATAGCGGGTCTATGGGTAGACATGTCGTACGGATAGATCCTGGAACCCTTCAGTGGTATCAGAGCGGGTCTATGGGTAGACATGTCATACGGATAGAACACATGGTTTTATGTGGGCATTGATTCTCTAGTTGCTACCCTCTTTAGTATTGTTGTTCATATCGCGGCACTGTTTGATGAAGCGGCCCCCAACCAACCTCACGTGGTGATTCACGAGACTGGTCCAAAAATTAAAGTGGCTTAGGGGGTGTATGTCTCTCTACAGTAGTTGATATGACATTGATACTGGAGGGCCTTGAAAAGGGAAGAAGAACGGCAATCATTGAATCCATGTTGTGGCTCGACCGTAGGTGGGAAGGGGTTCTACTGCGAAAGCCCTAAAGCCGCCTAAAACATGCAATAGTTAATATAGAAGCGTCTATCTTCATTATTGCATAGGGGGCAAGTATTATATCATGGCAACAAACAAGTTTGCAAAACTTTGAAGCTGTTGATGATGATCATAAAGCTTTAGCCATATTATAACACTTTACTTTTGAAGCATTACTTATTGTGCTAGTATACTTACTAGACGGTAGCATAATAAGATAATCCCTCGTAGTATTCCAGTTATCGTATTCCCCTTGTGTGTGAACCACCAAGAAAGTTCTTCGGTATGAGGCCGGCCGTGATGATCGGGGGTCAGACATATCTACGTTCGCATAGAGTGGGTCCAAGCCATGTTGCACTGCGAATACACACAAGTTAGAACTGGCGAGCCTAGCATGTACATACATGGACTCGAAATACAAGAGACTGAAAGGTCGAGCATGAATCACATAGTTGATGTGATCGACATTAGGGAATGTCCACCATTGATACCGCACTGATGGCCATGATGATCGGGGGAGGTGCAGGGGATAGGGATCATGTGATCACTAAACGAGTAGAGAGATGTTCATTTAAGTGGAAGTTCCTTTATTAAAATTTGAACTCATTATTATGAACATAGTCTAAACACTTTGCAAATCCTTTGTAGATGTCTCGCCCACCCACCTTCAACCTAGCACTTTCCTCAAGAAGGACAAGGTGAAAACTGATGGAACCAACTTCCCCGCATAGTTCCGCAATCTTAGGATCCTCCTAGTACCCTACAAGTTGACTTATGTCATCGAGGCTGAGCCTCCGGCTAAGCCTGTAGATTCTGCCTCCCAAGACGAAAAGAATGTCTAGTAGTCCAAGGCGGACGATTTCTCCCTCATCCAGAGTGGAATGCTCTATGCCATGGAGCCGGAGCTTCAAAAGCGTTTTGAGAAGATGAATGCTTTTGAGATCATTGAGGATCTCAAGGCCGTCTTTGCTCCCCAGGCTCGTGTAGAGAGGTATGATGCTTCTAAGCTCTTCTTCTCTACTAAAATGGAAGAGCACAATAGTATTAGTGAGCAAGTGGTCAAAATGTCTGGCTACGTTAAGCGCCTAAACGCACTAGATTGCAAAATCCCGGAGGAGCTCGCTATAGATAGGGTGCTGCACTCGCTGCCCCTAGCTGTAAGAGTTTTGTGATGAACTACAACATGCAAGGGATGAATAAGACCCTTGTTGAGGTGTTCTCCATGCTCAAAACTGCTGAGGTTGAAATCAAGAAGGAGCACACAGTGCTGATGGTCAAAAAGACAACCAACTTTAAGAACCGGGGCAAAAGGGGAAAGGCAAGGGTAAGAAGTCTAAGAGGGATGGCAGGTTTGTTCACAACACCTCAAAGACTGCCAAGTTTGGCCCTAAGCACGACACTTCGTGCTTCTACAGCAAAGGGGATGGGCACTGGAAACGCCACTGCCCCAAGTACCTTGAAGACAAGCGATGTGGCATCCCGCTAAAACCACTACTAGAAAATCGCTGTGTTTTTGTGCATTGCATCATCATGACCGCATGCTCATGTCATCATGCCACATTGCATTTGAGCATCATCATGCATATGTTTGTCTAAAACTATTTTCTAAAAGCCTAGTTTTGTTTTCTAAATATCCCCACCTTACTTCAAATAAAAACCTCGGTCTTATCTGGATCTTTTATTTGTCTAAAAACTATTTGTAAAAGTCTTCAAAAATAAAACACTTTCAAATAAAAGGATTTTAGGGGAGGCAGCCGACCGGGCCCAAAAGGCCCAACCGGCCACCTATGACCCATCTTACCAAAACCCTAAATCAGATCTAGCCAAATCCTAGCCCTAGACTAAACCTACCCAGACCCAACCCGCCACACCTTTTCCTCCACCCATCCGCCGCCAGCACGCACCCTCACCTGACCACACGCGCGCGCGTCACGCGCATGCCACCCCGGGATTCCCCCAGCCCCACCTGGGCATGCAACCCCACCGCAACCTGCCTCTTTCCCGCCCACACCTGCCGCCGCGCGACCCCACCCACTCACACCGCTCGCCCCGCTCCAACCTCGCGTACACCGCACGTGCAGCGACCGCCCTCCCGTACGCGTCGCCACCACCGAACCCGGCCCCACCTCCCCGAGCCCGCTCCCCTCGTTGCTCACCTACCCAATATAGGATGCCCGAACCTCGCTCGGCCTCCCTCGTCTCTCACCTACCGCATCCGCCGCCTCCAGGACCTCGCGCTGGCCTCGATCCCCGTCGCCGCGCACATCCACGACGCCAGGCGAGCCTGCCCCAGGGCTCCTCTGCCTCGACCTCCGCGCCACCGTCTTCCTCTGGCCCCGCGTCAGCCTCGCTGCCTCCCCGAGTTTTCCTCGCAGAGCTCCGCCTCTGCCCTGCTGCCGCCCGACCCGAGCACCACCCCTCCGTGTCTGGTCGTCGCAGGCCGCTCTCCCTCCGGCGCCCCTCGACCTCGTCCTCGCCATCCTCAACGCGGCCTCCTCTCCTGCTTCTCTGGCGCGCCCTCTCAGCATCCTCGTAGGACACCACCACTCCATCTCCCCGCGCCGTCCTTGCATGCACGACCTCCGCCGTGAGCCCGTCGCCGCCAAGCCCTGCGTGAGCGCCGCCGGTGTGCCCAGCTTCTGCCCTGGTCGCCTCATCATGGCGCCTCTGCAGCCTCCTCGAGCCCTCCTCGTGCGCCCGGTCCTCGATCTTCTTGCTGTCCTTGCCGGTGACGCCCTCCTCCATGACCGATACCCCAAGTTCGTCTGTCACCGTCATCAGCGTCTCAAGCAACCGCTGCCGGTCCTCTTTGTTGTTGTTGTTGTTGCAAATCTCTTGTTGTAGTGTGCAGTTGCACGGCAAAAGATGTGTTACCGTGCCGTGCTGCTGTAGGCGTTCGGTAAACAAGTTCGACATGCACTTCGTGCACCGCCCAGATCTACATCGGCGTCTTTGACCGAGACCGAGACCGCCTTCGTGGATCCAAGGGTGCAACCTCGAGGAACCCGAACACCACCGAATACAAAGATCTTCTTCACGTTTCACCAAGGACCTCGTCATGGATTCCAAGATCTTCGCCCTGGAACCACAAGATCGACACCGATGCCCGAGGACCGAACGCCAAGACCCGGACCCGATGACCACCAAGATCGCCACCGGAACGACAAGCACTTCACCTCGGAACACCGAGTTCGTCGACACGGAACACTAAGTTCTTCATCCCGGACGCCATTACCGTCTACACGGAACCGAAGACCACCGGTACCCGATCCATTCAAGTTCGCCATCGACGATAAGGTCGACCGCTTGGAACCCAAGTTCTCCGTCATGACACGGCAAGTTCACCATATTGTATCCGAACCTCGCCATTCCCGTCAAACCCTGAGACCGGACCCCGACCCCCCTGGAACCCAAGATCTTCCGAACCCAGATGTGTGAACCTTTTCCCGAGCCCCTATTTTATAAATGCTATATATAAAACTTGTTGCATATTAATTGTTCATGCATGCATACCTGTCTGTGTTTTGGGGGCATTGTGCCGATTCACCTTATAATTAAATATGGAGTCGATATGCGGGATACCTTTGTCTTATTCTGGACTCCATTTAAATTCGTGTAGCGAACCGATACCATGTTTTGCCTTGTTAAGACAACATTTAAATTGCGGGGTTTTAAATAAATTGAACCGTCTAATTAAATGTCGGGACCCCGATTCCGCTTAATACTGCCTAATTGCACCGCACTTTTGCCGTGCCATGCATCATACCATGAACATGCCGATTCTTTTGCCATAGCATTAAATATTACATCCGGTGTTTCTTCTAGTGTTTGCTTCTTTGCGGACTAGGCCGATGAGTGGATGCGAGTATCGACAAGTTCTCGGATGAATCTCCGGCAGTGTTTCCCAGGCGAGCATCTCTCCCCCTTCTACCTATTTTGCATTTATAGTCTTTATTTCCTCCTGTTGATCTATTGCTATCCGTGTCGCGATGCTTTAGTTTCCGTGCACCAGTTATATCCCGTGCAGCCTCTATATTGCCATGGACACCTCCTAATACCTGTTGTTTGGTAGATAGCTGGCCTTGCGAGTCGTAGATGCTTGCTCAGGTGCGATCTCGTGTTGTCGAGTACCACAGTTGTTGGAATGCTGGCAGATGTTTATGGTGGAGATGATCATGTCTTTAATTGCAACTATTAAATTGATGTGATAACCAATGAAAGTGGCACCGGTGGGAAATTATATTTTATTTGGTTTTCATGCCCAGTTGTGTCCCGTAGGACCCGAGTACTTGATACATGTTCCTTGACTATTCGCACTATCCACATCCGGGAGAGTCTATGAATCCCCCTTAGCCAGAGCTTGATTCATTTCTTATTTCTTGGGGCCACAAACTAGTTTGGGGTTTTATTACTATCCTGTACTTATGCCATGCTTTACCGCTTTATTTACGATTGTGCGTGGAGCACCTATACTGTTTTGGATCCTGACACGTTTTCGCTGTATCGACAAGCCCAGTCACACTTTCGGGTTCCCAATCGTTTACCACCGTCCACACAAACCCTGGGTCCGTCTCGGAGCCGGCCAACTTCGTCGTGGGTAGCTTAGTGGGGTGGCCGCCTGAAATATTTTATGAATCCTGTGATTGCTTTGTCGTGAAAGCCTCGTTGGGTTTTGAGTTGGTTTTTTCGAGGTTGATTGTGTGTGTGTTGCTATTTGTGCACCCCTGCAGGGTAAATCTTTCTGAAAGCCGTGTACGCGGTTATGGATGACTTGGAGCACTGTATCTCGATCATAGACAAGAATAACTAAAGTAGTGTTATAAATTTGACTTAATATGTGACTAGTAATCAGCTTCACTACAATGGAATGGATAATAAAAATGCCAACAACTGGTGGATCTGTGGTGACATGTGTCATACTATACCTGCCTAGTAAGTATTACAACTCCAATGGAATGTGATAAAAGTGCCAACAACTGCTGGGTTTTGGGATTCCTCGGGACAGTTATATCTGACTAGTAAATGTTCCAACTACCATGGAATGGTTAATTAAAACTGCCCACTACTTATGCTTCAGGATGACTCATGCTATCTATATCTGACTAGTAAATGCTTCAACTATAATGGAATGAATAAAACTACCAACTGTGTGAGTTCCTTGGTTTGACTTCCTCATTTGGTCTCGAGGGGGAATACCAGGATGGGTATGATTGGTGTTAGTATAAGGTTGGTTCCGAATAGGTCTCTCTTGTCCCTCTCTAATAGCCGACAGTTGCATCGAGTCTCTATAGGTTGTTTAGTGCATGTTGTGCTGCCGCTTCAGTCCACCATACCTATGTAGGCGAGAGCCGCCGAATTCTAGCCTCGCCGTGTACTGTCCTCAGTACTGACGCTCCTCTGTTTCCTTTGCCCTTAGTCGGCACCCCTTTTGTTTTAGCAGGTTTGAGATCAACGTTGTTAGTAGGGTTACCCTTCTGGCTTGGCCTGAGCAGGGTTATGGAAGCCATTGGTTATTCTTCAGGGCTCTTAGCCCCATTTGCATCTTGTCCATAGTCGGACACTCTATCGTTTTCAAGGTGATTTGGATCTTTGTATAGTATATCTGTATTCTTGACTCATGGAGTCGCTGTTGTATATATATCTGTTCTGTGGGTCCCATCAAGGACTATTGTGCAATGGTATTACTTCGTTTTCCACCCGCACAAAAGTGCCTGGTGGGCGTCATTGAATCGTTTCTATGCGGTTTTGGCGGAAAGGGCTAAAACTTGCATAGGGCCGATTCGGGGGTGTTACAAGCGAGCTGGCAAGATAGCCACCCCGAACAAAGGTATATATGATATACATGTTATTGATGTATTCCTTACGAGCGCCAGGAGTAACACCTAGGTATTTGATACCGGATCTGTTGCTCACATTTGTTACTCTCAGCAGGATCTCTAGAGTAGGAGGCGCCTGAGGAAGGACGAGCTGACGATGTGCGTCGGCAATGGTTCGAGAGTCGAAGTGATGGCCGTTGGCACCCTGCATCTCCGTCAACCATCAGGATTATTGTTGGTTTTGAATAAATGCTATTATGTACCCGCACTGAGTATGAATATTCTGAGTGGGTCTTGCTTCTTGCAAGACCGTTATTCGTTTAAATCAGGAACAAATGGTTATTCAATTTATATGGATGATGTTTTCTATGTTCATGCTCCTGTATGTGATGGTTTATTCTTACTTTATCTTGATTGTGATACACACATCCATAGTGTTGATGCTAAACGTTGTAAGCACAGTGACAATAATTCCATGTACATATGGCATTGCCGTCTTGGTCATATTGGCATAAAGCGCATGAAGAAGCTTCATTCAGAAGGGCTTCTTGGATCATTGGATTTTTAATCCCTTGATACATGTGAGACATGCCTCATGGGCAAGATGACCAGGACACCATTCTCCGAAATAGTGGAGAGAGCTGTAGACCTACTTGGGATCATACATACGGATGTATGTGGACCAATGAGTGTCTCAACACGCAATGGTTATCGTTACTTTGTTACCTTTATTGACGACTTGAGAAGATATGGATATATCTACTTGATGAAGCACAAATCTGAAACCTTTGAAAAGTTCAAGGAATTTCAGAAAGAGGTAGAGAATCAACTTAACAAGAAAATCAAGCACCTTCGATCGGATCGAGGAGGCGAGTATTTGAGTTATGAGTTTAACATGCACTTGAAGGACTGTGGGATTATCCCACAGCTTATGCCAGACGGAACACCACAGCGCAATGGTGTGTCAGAACGCCGTAACCGAACACTATTGGATAGTGTACGGTCCATGATGTCTTTAACTAATTTGTCTGTGTCTTTTTGGGGATACGTGTTAGAAACAGCCGCATTTATTTTAAACCGAGCACCATCCAAATCCGTGGAGACAACCCCATATGAGATATGGTATGGGCAGAAGCCGAAGTTGTCTTTTCTAAAAGTTTGGGGATGTGAGGCGTATGTTAAGAAACTGCAGCCTGACAAACTCGAACCCAAATCGAAAAAATGTATCTTTGTAGGATATCTAAGAGAAACCATTGGATATACCTTCTACAATCAAGCCGAAGGAAAAACGCTTGTCGCAAAAACCGGCACCTTTCTCGAGAAAGAGTTCCTTGCAAAAGGGGTGAGTGCAAGGAAAATTGAGTTAGATGAAATTGTTGACCCTTCTCTCCGTATTCCGAGTAGCACAACGGAAGATGTTTTAAAACCGCTCTCCAACATGGAGGAAGAGCCCATTGATAATCATCAAAACAATGACATCGAGACTCCTGAGGTTCGCAGGTCTACAAGGGTTCGTGCCACTCCAGATTGGTACAATAGCCTTGTAATGTCTGTCATCCTAGATGAACAAGAAGAACCTGCAAACTACAAAGAAGCTATGGATAGTGCTGACTCCGAGAAATGGCTAGAAGCCATGAAATCCGAAATAGGATCCATGCATGAAAACCAATTTTGGACCTTGGTGGATCTTCCAGAGGGCCGCAAGGCCGTGGAAAATAAATGGATCTTTAAGAAAAAGACAGATGCGAACGGTAATGTGACCATTCACAAAGCTTGACTTGTCGCAAAGGGGTTTCAACAAATTCAAGGAGTTCACTACGACGAGACTTACTCTCCCGTAGTGATGCTTAAGGCTGTCAGGATTTTAATAGCAATTGCTGCACATTTCGACTATGAAATTTGGCAGATGGATGTGAAGACCGCATTCCTCAATGGTCACATTTATGAAGAGTTGTATATGATGCAACCGGACGGTTTTGTTGATCCTAAGGATACTGGAAAGGTATGCAAGCTTCAACGGTCCATTTATGGAATGAAGCAGGCATCTCGGAGCTAAAACCAACGTTTTGATCAAGTGATCAAAAGTTTTGGATTCATCCAAAATCAACAAGAGTTCTGTGTTTACAAGAAAGCGAGTGGGAGCTCAGTTGTTTTCCTGGTGGTATATGTGGATGACATATTACTCATGGGAAACGATGTGGATCTTATGAATAGCATGAAAGCATATTTGTGCAACCAATTTTCCATGAAGGATCTAGGTGAAGCTGCATACATATTAGGAATCAAGATCTATAGAGATAGATCAAGGCACCTAATAGCATTGAGTCAGAGTACATACATAGATAAGATTTTGAAGAGGTTCAAAATGGAAAACACCAAGAGGGGTTTTACACCTATGATGAAGAATTGAAACTTGAGTATGACTCAATGTCCTGTGACGGACGATGATAGAGAGAAGATGTCTTACAACCCCTATGCTTCAGCAATAGGATCTATCATGTATGCAATGCTTAGTACCCGACCTGATGTGGCATTGGCTCTTAGTTTGATGAGCCGATATCAGAGTAATCCAGGACCGGATCACTGGACGGCTGTGAAAAATATCCTAAAGTATCTGAGAAGAAGAAAGGATATGTTCCTAATCTATGGAGGAAATGATGAAGCTCTAAACATAACAGGTTACGTAGATGCGAGCTAGAATTCAGATCATGATGACTCGAAGTCTCAAACAGGATTTTTTTCTTGGTGAATGGTGGGGCGGTAAGCTAGAAGAGCAAGAAGCAGCCGGTGGTGGCACAATCTTCAATGGAGTCTGAATACATTGATGCAGCTGATGCAGCAAATGAAGTTGTTTGGCTAAGGAATTTCGTCATCGAACTAGGAGTTTTTCCCAATGCGCAAGACCCCGTGACGATCTATTGTGATAACACGGGAGCTATTGCAAATGCAAGGGAACCAAGAACTCATTCCACATCTAAACACATCAAGCTTAGATTTCACGTCATCCGACAGATTGTTGATGAAGGTGAAGTCAAGATTTGCAAAGTAGATACGAAACTGAATGTAGTAGATCCTCTGACTAAAGCTCTCCAACTGGATAAGCACAAAAAACACCGAGATTCCATTGGTGTTAGGTTCCTGCCTATTGTAAACTAGTTTTGTATACTCTAGTGCAAGTGGGAGACTGAAGGAGTTATGCCCTAGAGGCAAATAATAAAGTATATTATTTGATATATCTCCTGTATGTTCATAATACATTTCATACTGTGCTATAACTATGTTAATACGAAATGTTAATACACATGTGGTATGTAAACAAACCGTGTCTCTAGTTACCTCCAGTGAACTAGTTCATTGGTCATGAGGATGGTTTGTGTTTCAAGATCATGGGAATTTATGCCAACTGACAATGAGGTCATGTTATTAGTTAAATAACATGATAGACAAACATCTGACGTTATATCTTAATGAGAACTAGTTACAAAGTTCACCATTGATGATAAAACACAGAGAACCTCGCAACCTGGTCCTTTGACTGTGAGGTAATGCAAATCACCATTCTGGAAGAAGCTTAGATGGTTATCAAGAATCATCTCGTAACAGGGTGATAAAAAAGGTGGCACTCAGGTTTTCCGAAGGAATGCGTAGAGGAGTACATATCAAGACCAGGATTTGTCTAGTCCATGTAATGGACAAATACATGTGGCCATCTCGGTGGCGTCGCATTAATGAAGCTTGCAAGCATGTGACTAGGTCACGGAATGCAATGACATGAGAACGAGAAAACAAGTTCATCAGTAACGAGATCGAACTAAAGTATGGTGATACCGAAGATCAAGTCTCGGATGAATTAGGTATCGAATGACAAAGGGAATGGGGAACGACTATCTCATAGTTCAAGCGATTGTATTCGTGAAACGCACAGGGGTCACATGGCCATCTAGGTCCCTCTGTTGATCATTGATATGAGAGTGGTCTCTGTCATGTCCGGAGTGTTTACGAACCGAAGGATGTCACGCTTAAGGGTAGGGACGCTTAGGGTAGATGAGGTATCGTATGACAAATAGAGAGAGAGAAAACGGAATAGTTTCGGTAACACCCGATGGAGATCGGAAAGGGGCCCGGAAGTTGTTCCAGAGTGAAGAGATAATATAATATGTGTATTTGAATGTTAATTGGAGAATTAATATTAAATATATATTTTATTTTATTTTTTAAGGAACTATATTGCTAATGGGCCTCACCCGAAGGGAGGCCCAAGTGGGCAAGGCGCCTAGGGCTGGTGGGCCACCCTAGTGGGGCCCAACTAGGGCTGGCGGCTGCCCCAAGGTGGCCAGCGGGCATGGGGATTAGTCCCACCCCGCCTGGCTCCTAGGTGGTGCGCCCCCCCCCCCTCCCACTATATAAAGGGGTTCCCCCTCCCCCTTGGAAATCACCCATTCCTCTCATTCTCTCTCTCTTATTTGATGAGGACTTCCCCGTAATATTGGGGAGGACCTCGTAGTTGAGTTCTCCACCTTCACACTACCGTCGTGTGATCGGCGATCCGGCATCTACTTCTTCCGGTGCTCGGCTAGATCAGAGTCCGGTTGACGTCTCCTACATCGGACGTGTGGCGAACTTCGGAGGCACCAAACTTGGGGTGATGCTCGTCTTCATCAATATACGCCTTCCTACGTAAGGCGTGTCTCTTTCTGCAAAGGTACGAATAATGTATTCCTTCTCCGTTACTTATGTCTACATAGTATAGATCCTGGTATTAGTGTTCGAGTAGATAGAATTTTTTTGTTTTCTGCTACGGAACCCTTCATAAATTCCACGAGTCACCTAGTTCAGCGTTCCATTCGACATATGCATAATTGGTTGTGCTTGAGGCGATTCCTCTAGTAAACCAACCTCGCCCACATCTCTAGGGACAGGCTTTGGGATTTGACCTATTACAGCGGAAGCATCCTTAGGGCGTGACTCATGGTCTCGGTGAACGCAAGGTAAAGGTCGTGTCCAACCACTGTCTCTCGGCCTTCCAAGGAAGAGGTGTAATGATCTGGCATTAAGAGTTGGTTATTACGTGTGTGTAAAGTTGTACACCCTTGCAGGGTTAAATCTTTTCGAAAAGTCGTTTTCACGGTTATGAACCCTTGGCGACCAAATTCTAAGATCACGGAGAACATTAACCTAATCATAAAACATGGCAGTTCAACGTGTGCTTAAGGATGCTTCCTCATGGGTACGAGGGGGTGATCCTAGATGTGAGATGAGGATTACTTTGGTGGATATCAAGATGATGATCAATTCTTCAGAGATGTCGCTCTCTTATCCCCTTTTAAAATATTCGGATTAGACGAGCTTCTCCTCCCTCTTGTTTTACAAACAAAGATGGCTTTATGCAAAATAACCCCACCAGCCATAAGTCCTGTGGAGTACACCCTGTACTCACCCTTGATTTGTTGATACTTTTTTGTAGCAGAGTAATTGTTCCCCTGAAGATGAGTTCCGTACGACATCGACACGACGAGTAGCTTGGGGTTCCCTGTCGGCAGCCTGGAATCTATGGATTGGGATCATTGTTATGCTTCAGGCCTCTTAGGCCATTTTTTTAGTTTGCTATACTTAATAGCATAATTTGCCTTCCGTTGTTTGATGTTTGTGGTCAGTGACCTCTCCTTGTAAAATATTGTTAGTCTGCTCAGTTATGAGCTTGCTGTAATAATTTTTGTGTCATAGGGTCACTGTAATGTTACCGATTCTCTCTCTATAGCTTTTGACATTTAGGTTAGGCTTATATCCGATAGATGTCTAGAATTTGTCTAGCCCTAATCCCGGGGGTGTCACGGTTACTTGGTATCAGAGTAGTACCGACTATAGGAAAACCTTTCTACTGGTCGATGTTGAGTCTAGTGTTTGTGAAAACTACTTGAAAGTAGAAAAGTATTTGCAAAAACTCTGGTATGCTTATTTTTCTCCTTATCAAGTTTCGCTCTTAACTCTGGGTGATCTTACCTTGTGTTGATTAGAAAAGTTTTTCTATCTCGTCTCGTCTTTCAAAACATAGGTGCCTTTTTCGCATGACATTTCTGAACCAGTTGACCTAGTGTTGAGTTCTCCAACGTCAGTTGTGTGTGTTCCTTGTTTCCCTTTTCTCTTCTTCAGTTGGGAGATTCCTTTCCATCATGATCTCTCTATCTTATGGGCCCACAACATTATGTTGATAGTTCCACAATGATCTATTAAGGCCTCGAAGTTTCCTTTCACCTCGTGTGCCTCCTTTTCATTTGTTTGGGTACTTTAGAAGTTGTTTCTTCTTTTGGAAGATACCTCGTGGTTACTACCTTGTAGTACCTTCTATACTACTATGATAGTAGTTACTCCTTTCTCGGGTTTTAACCCTTGGACTTGAACCGAAGATCCCTGATTGTGCTGGATTGCGGTGTTGTGAATCTTGTACATGAAGCTGACCTTTAACCCAAGATCCATTTTGTTCATCCTTGTTGTTAATGTTCACACATTACCTCAGGATGACTAGTACCTTCTACTCTAGCCTTTAGGCTTGTGGTTATTATCGGGAATAAATTACGACAAACAAAGGACTTACCCTACCACATGATATGGCAGATGTTCTTTAATGCAACCAAATAGATCACGACAAGAGTACTCCTCGTGAGTCTCGCTTCTATATCCGTCACTCTGCCACACCTCCCTTTCCTGCATCGGTCCTTGGAAGATTGTTGACTTATGCATCCACATCTCGGGATTCTATCCTGAGCATGTTCCTTTTCCCTTGTTGTTTCCGACCTTTGTCTACCAATTGGTAGACAAGTAGTAAATGTGCATTGGTGTCTTCCGATACATGATACTCTTGTCGTTCATCAAGACAAACCAATTCAGAATGTCAGGAGAAACAAACTCCAGAACCTCATCGTATATAGGACCAGGTCAAAGTGTTGTAGTCCAGAGATCAATAGGCCTTGATTAGCTTTTGTTCTTTTCTACCTTAAGGTATCACACTCTTATATCCTAAGAGGTCATCTTTAGTTTCATGACCCCTAGTGAAGTGATGCTCCTACATATTCTTACCCACACTTCCTCTGAGTTGTTCTTCCTCGAGAATGATGCGTGTGTGTAATAATGTGGTCATCTGAGATTCTTAGCAATCATTATTGTTTGGACCTCAACAAGGACATTGGTGTCATCCTTAGTGTGATGGTTAACCCTATCACTAAGCAAAGGATGATTGAGCTACCGAGTCCGTTATTCTGGTACACTCTCTTCAGTCAAAGAGTTAGGCTTGTGCTGAAGCTCTCAGACTATGTCTTCTAGCCTTACCAAGCAAGTTTCCTCTCAAACTAAGTGACATAATGGTGGTTCGTGATATTCTAGATGTCTTTCTAGAAGTATCGCCATGTTGCCACATGATCATGTAGTCAAGTTTTTGAGCAATCTAGTTATTTGAACTGCTCCTTCTCCAAGGATCCGTACTAGATACCCTTGAACTACTTGGTTGAACTTAAACAACAACTTGGAGATTGTAAGACAAAAGTTCTATGTGACTTAGTTCATCTTAAAAGGGATGTCTAGTTTTGTTCGCGATGAAGAAGGATAGTGTTTCCTTCATGGAAATGTTATCGTCCCCTCCTTTGATTTGATTCGGGCTATTGTCAAATCAAACTCAGTCCCAGGGACTATCCTGATGATGTATTTACTTGTGATGTTTCACTTGGGTACATTTTCATGTTCTTTGGTCTAACCAATATCTATGTCATGTTCATATAGTATGTGAGTTCATGTTCTTGGAGTGTCTCGATAAGTTTGTTATTGAGCCCATGGATGACATCCTTATCTTCTCCATGCTAGATTTGATTGATATGGAACAATTGGCATTAACGTTGAAACTTTTGAGAACCATCTTCGTGTCATCTTGAAGTATGTGATCAGGATGTTAGAAGTAACCTTCTCTAGTTCACGTACAATAGTTGAAAGTTGTCGCCGTGAACTTGAGTAGAGTTATCCTTATTTCATCGGGAATCATTTCAGGTCAGTCAAGCATATACAAAGTATTCTTGATATGGTAGGTTGATACCTTCACATATCGAGAACATCCTCTAAGCACACTAAGCCACTGATGATTTGTCATGGAAGATAAGAAGTTCTTAAAACATTAGTATCCTCCTAAATGCTTTCCAACAAGGATATAATTGTGTTTCGTTGAAATCAATTCATGTAGGTGCAATTATATTTTGATAACATGCTAATACCTGGGTTTCACAACCTAGCTCATTCTTTTCGATCTTGACACTATAGTCCATGTCTTGAGCCTCCAGTAACTTTACCTTTGCGTTAACTGTTGCAAAAATTTCTAATCGGACATGCTGAGTCCAAAGTATCATTCCACCTTACCAGAGCTGAATCTCGAGCAACAACGATGGTTAGTGTTAATAAAGGTTTTTGACATAGGTCTCTTTGAAAATCTAGCAAGATTGATGTGATGGTTGATACAATTAGCCAGAAGACCTCTTGTCACATTTCCTTGAATTAGTAATAACAACCACTCCTCATAAGGCTTCTTCTATGACATATTATAGGAGTTGTGCTTATGGTTTCCTTTGTATCTGACCCTTACTTGATGTCCCGTGTCTCGAATATCAAGGAGAACATTTAAAGAAGTGTTGCTAAATGTCTCTCGGTCGATCCTCCAGACCCTTTTATGTTGGCAAGCTCTTGTTATGCCAAGTAATTGGAGTCTGAGAGTGAAGTTTCTTTTTCCTCGTGTCATCAGGAATCTTCTTATATATTCATCTTAGTGGTGTAAAGTGGTATCACGATCTTTGGCAAAGATTTTGATAAACCTGGATGAATAAAAAGTTGTCTTTGGTTCCTCTCACATGTTCGAAGTGCGACTATGATTTTGACAATCGACAGTTACTTTTGTTACATGTTTCTTGTGACTCTTATGTGTCCTCTCCACCAATCAACCTTTCCATTTCAAACTTCTGTTGAACGAAGAGTGATCCTTCTATATCAAAAGTATTTCAACAACTTGGTTATCCATATCTTTGTACTCGTGAAATCTCTACTTAAGCCATATAGTAGAGGTTCATGTCTCGACGTCTATGGTTGTGATATTTCCGTTGTTTGCACTCCTTATCAGAAGCTTAAACTCTTCTAAAGCTCCATGGTCTCAATCCTTACGAAGACCATCTATCTAACACCATGAAAACCATCTCCTCTTGTTTACTCTATTACCTTGGCGTGTTTCATGCTTGTTAGCTCTAGAGATGTTATGAAACATCCATCCATGAGTTGACCATGAGATACTATGGTCGTGGCTCTGTGTCCTTCTGTCTTTCCCTTAATGTGTGTAGCTACCTCGAAGAAATGAAGCGCTTCATTCATCAATAATGGTGGCATGGATCAACTTCTCCAAAGAGATCGTCGAAGTCTAGTGTAACCCTGTTCCTTCTATCTTCCTACCTAGGAATCTCGGGACAAGATTCTGTTAAGGGGGATAGAGCTGTAACACCCTAGTTTTAGCTAATTCTTAATTAGGGTTGATTTGTGCATTCATGAGCATCATCTTTTAAATTGTATGCAAAAGAAATAATACCAAACCCTAAATCCTAGTTTCCTCTCGCTCAAATACATAAAAAACGGTTTTGATTAAAGGGCCCCTGTAGCTCCCTCCTCTCCTTATCTGCTTCCCAGTGCAAGCCAGTAGCCCAGGCCGAAGCCCAGCTACCCTGTGCTACCTGCCGCCTAGCGTGCAGCCACAACTCCGTGTGCAGCCCACCTTGGACCAAGGCCCGGTACCCCTTCACCTCATCGTCTTCTATGACAACAGGAAGTAGCTGCCTGGTGCGCCGCTCATTGTCGATCGTGCCGCGCCATGATGCTCGCCGTCATGCCATATCCCGGCCAAGAATAAGACCTCTCCACGTTGTTTTCTTCTTCTCCTCGACCTCTCACTCCTCCCCCATTGCCCTCTCTCTCTCCCTCGACGCGAGTCAAAACCCTAGCCCCGGCCGCCGTGAACAACCGCTGTCTCTGAAATCCCCGTGCCCCGCTGACAGTGCCATGAGCTCTGCCTCGATGCCTGCTACCTCCTCCCCTTCTAAATCAAGCCCGGTGCTGGCCCAAAATATATCGAGCTCGTTGGGGAACCCCAAGAGGAAGGTATGATGAGCACAATAGTAAGTTTTTCCTCAGTACGAAACCAAGGTTATCAAGCCAGTAGGAGCAAGGAAACACCCCAAAGGTATTGCTAGCTGAGCCTTGGCAGTGCGCACTACCAGTGCTAGTAGCAACGTGGAGACCTGCACAACACAACCACATAACTCTGTCCCCAACTTGCGATGAGGTTGTCAATCTCACCGGTTTTTCTTAAAACAAAGGATTAAACGTATCGAATGGAAGGAAGTGATAGTTTGCAGAAAGTAAACACAAAGCAGTAAACAGTTTGTAGATTGAATGTAAAAGAAACGACCGGGGTCCATAGTTCACTAGAGGTGGCTCTCCTTAAGATAGATAACATGCTGGGTGAACAAATTACAGCGGGGCAATTAACAAACATCGAGAAAGCATGCAAGCATATACTAATCATCTTGACTCCTTTGGGACTTGATTGGGCATTACAACATTATACATAGACTGTCATCCAACTGCATCTATGACTAATAATCCACCTTCAGGTTATCATCCAAACCCCCTCCAGTATTAAGATACAAGCAACAGATTATTGCTTTACGAATTGCGTGTAATGTAAACAATACGATTGTTCTATGAACAAAGGATTGTTCTTTTCTCCCTAGTAGCAATAGCACATCTAGTACCTTAGATATTTCTGTCACTTCCCGAGATTACCAGAGGCATGAACCCACTATCGAGCATAAATACTAACTCTTGGAGTTGCTAGCATCTACTTGGCCAAGATCGCTACTAACAACGGAAAGCATGCAAGATCACAAATAACAAAGACATGATAGAATCAATAATCAATCTGAAATAGCATCTCAATATCCATCGGATCCCCACAAACACAACATGCAGAATTACAAATAGATGATCTTGATCATAAACGGAGCTCACAAGATCTAAACATGATAGCACAAAGGAGGAGAACCAGCCATCTAGCTACTACATGGATCCGTAGTCCAAAGATGAACTACTAACGCATCACACCAGAGGATTGAATGGTGATGAAGAAGGCCTCCCGGGTGAATTCGCCTCTCCGGCAGGATGCTGGGAAGAGCTTCAGATCCCTCCCGATCTAGTGATGGAGATGACGGCGGCTACAGACTCTTTCATGGATTTTGATTGGGTACTTAGGGTTTTCGTCCTGAGGGCATCTTATAGGAGAAAGGAGAGGCCGAGGGGTGTCGGCCACCACACCTCGGCGCGGGCTGCCTGGCCACGCTGCTGTGGTGTGGCTGCCCCAGCCCTTCTCCGCCTCAGATTCGGCAATTGATGTCTTCCGGAAAAATAGGCACTTTGGCTTTTGTCCCGTCCAATTCCGAGAATATTCATTTTCTGACTTTCCTGGAACCAAAAACAGCAGAAAACAGGCAGCTGGCACTATGGCTCTTGTTAATAGAGTAGTCCAAGAAATCATATGAAAAGTACTCCAAATTGTGTACAAAACAAAATAAAGTGGATAAAACCAAGCATGGAACATCAAAAATTATAGATACATTTGCAATGTATCAACATCCCCAAGCTTAACTCCTGCTCGTCCTCGAGTAGGTAAGTGACAAAAAGAAAGAATAATTTTTGAGGTGACATGCACCATCATAAACTTGATCAATGTACTCGTAAAACATTCAAAGCTGGGATCATAGTACTTCAATCATAACATGAAAGACAAAGTTCTAGCAATAAGACAAAGAAACTATGATGCAACATGAAAAGTCACAAACAAAAGATTCATGAATAATAATGCTTTGCAAGACGTTTGTTTATTTCACATAAAGAAAACATAGCATAATAGTATTCAGCTTGTCCCTCATAGAGTAGCAAATATAAATGCATAGGACACCTTCAAAGTTCATAAGAGTGACTAGATACAAATAGTTTAAAACAAGCAATATCAAGTTATGCATCAATCAATTAGTCTTGGGACAATGCACATAGAACTAAGAATGGCCACTATGCTCTCAAAGTAAGTGCATAAAGGTAGAAGGTGGAGACTCAATATAATGGTGGAAGAAAGGCCTTCATAATAGGAAGTAGGGATTCAAGTCTCATAAAGAGCTTCCAAAAATTATGGTAATTATAGCTTTCATCTCTCATTGCCCCTATCATAAGCATCTTGAGGTGATTAAGCTCAAAGTGAACAAACTATGGTGTACATGCTTGTCGAAGTATAAGTTAGAAACCTCATGTCCCTTGAATACGAGGTCCGCTCCTCATGCTACTCAAGTTTAGTCACCGGTAAGTTCTTGTCATCATAAGTACATGTGTATCACAGAGAACCGCCAACGGGGTACCCCTTGCCCGATGATACGGAAGAATCCCCATATCAAAATGACAAGGCAAGCAGACAACGAGCATCTCAGCAATATTCTTATTTACCATGGGAATATGGTGCTTTTTTCTCTCTTTCCTCTTTTCATAATCTCCTTTTTTTCTTTTTCTCTTTTTTTTTCTCAATATAGGACTCTTTTTTTATAAGAAGAATGCTTCCTAGACAGCTCATTATGGTTACGCTGCAGGTTTCCACCATGTCAGCATGGATTAGACCAGCGGCCCAGGCGTTTCTCTAACACATATACATAACTCCATGGATTTACAAGCTCCCCTTTCATTTCACACCGACGACATCCATATACAAAAGGGCATGATATCAACTAGGTACAAGTACCAAGTGCAATGTTGAAAGCGTTCCCCATGACAACATGGTTCTGTTAATTCCCAACAAATAAGTGCAAGCACATACAACATAGATGACACAATGGTTCAAGTTTATTAAGGGCAAGAAAAGTAAAGTGTGCCATCAAGTTCGTGAGAGCTTTAATCACTAGTTTTCTCATAACAAGTTTAATTTGGAAGGTAAACAAAAGCATGAATATACTTGGAATAGCATAAGCTAGTAGGTAGGTATGGTGGATTCTTTGAAATAACTTGGTTTAAGGAGTTGGATGCATGAGGGGAACTCATACTTAGTTGCGGAGGCTAGCAAAAGACTGGGAGCGACAAACTAAGAGAGCAATAATGGTCATAATCATGCAGAGCGACAAAACATCATTGATCAAAGCATAAAGTGATACTACAAGTTGAAAACTAAAGGATCATAAAGGCTATGGTGACTTGAGATAGTCATAACATGGTGTGAGCATGTGCCAAGTCAACCCAAATAAAGCATCAAAGGAGAATACCACTATACTATGCTTTAATATGCTAAAACAACACATGATTCATCCAAGGCACATTAAGCAATCTCAATTGTTTATAACAAGTCATGCTACAACAAATAATACTAAGCATAAAGCCAAAACAATATCAAGCATGGCATGACAAAGCATAGGCCACAGTAAAAAACAAGCTCTGTTTACCACATAAGCATGAACTTTCCTACTCATTTCCAAACCAAACCAAACTATTTGAAAACCAATGTATGAAAGAGGGGGTCCAACCAATTTATTCAGTAAACTAAGCAAAAAAATCAAACAGAAAACCGAAACGAAAATGAGAGAGAAGACGCTCCAAGAACAACACAACTGTGCATGAAACAATAAAAATGAAGCGTTTGGAAGAAACCTGGGATTTTTATTGATGAAGAAGGGGATGCCTTGGGCATCCCCAAGCTTTGACGCTTGTACTTCTTGGATATTTCTTGGGGTGAAACGCATGGCATCCCCAAGCTTGAGCTTTAGTCCATCCTTCATCTCATTACTCATTCCTTCCATACACCTGAAACTTTTCCTTCATACAAAACTTCACACAATCTTTATAAGCAACATTAGTGCACTCAAGATAATAAGTCCTTAGGTTCAGTTCTAACACCAATAAACTTCCATTAGAACACTAGCTACTGAAGCACTTCCCTCAAAAAGCTCAATACCCCAAAAGAACTCAAAAAGGAACCAACAAGAAGCAAATACAGAAAAGGGCAGAAATCTGTCAAAACAGACCAGCAGGTAAAGATAATTTTTTTCGAAGACCTTCTGTTGCTCAAATCAAAAAGTGTTGAACTAACGAAAGTTAGATAACAACCTGGGGAAGAAGCACAAAAATTCAAGCCTCAAAAATACGTTTAGAGATTTTACACGAATTTTTACGGTAAATCATAGAAATCTGTTTCGGGACAGCAACTTTCCCAATCATTACTTCTCTCTCATTAGAGGTTACTTTTGGCACAAAAAGAAAATAAAAAGGATAAGGAGCGGTTATTACTGAATTAATAACTTCCAAGACTCATCTAAAACTTTTGGGTTATCTCCCAATAAGTACTTTTCTTTAACGCCTTTAAGTTAGGCATAAGAAGCAAGAAAAAGGATCAAGTGTTCTCAAATGAAGAAGCATTAAGACCAAATTTTGTTTTCATAGGAGAAGCAAAAGCAATCTTCTCTCTCTTCTTAGGGAAGTGTTCTATACCTTTCTTTAGTGAGAGTTTATATTTAATGGTGCCTTCTTTCATATCACTAATGGCACCAACAGTTCTAAGAAAATGCCTTCCCAAAGTAATAGGACAAGAAGCATTGCATTCAACATCCAAAACATAGAAATCAATAGGGAGATAAGCATTGTTAACCATAATAAGAACATCATTAAGACTCCCCATGAGTTTCTTTTTAGCATTATCATCAAGTGGGACATTCAAATAACAATCTTCAAGTGGAGGAAAATCAAGCATATCATAAATCCTTCTAGGCATAATAGAAACACTACTATCAAGATCACATAAAGCATTGAAATCAAAGTCATTCACTTTCATATTAATGATGGGTTGCCAACCATCTTCTTGTTTTATAGGAATATAAGCTTTATGTTTCATCTTTTCTTCTTTAATCTTTATGAGAGCATCAGTAATGTGTTTTGTAAAGGCCATGTTCATAGCACTAGCATTAGGACTTTAAGCAAGCTTTTGTAGGAACTTAATAACTTCAGAGATGTTACAACCATCAAGATCAAAATCAAAATTATCATCTAGAGTAGTAGAACTATTACTAGCCTGAACACTAGTGGTGGTAATAGTAGAACCACTAATGTTTCTAGCAATTTCATCTTCTCTCTCCCACTTAGCATGTAATTCAGCTAATAGTCTAACATTTTCATCAATTCTTACTTGTATGGCATTAGTAGCTGCAAAGGGATTATCATTAGTTTTAGGTTTAGCAGCCATTTTATTGATCGAAGAGGATTGAGCTTTAGACAAAGATGATATATTTCTTTCAACATTAGAGAGTTTTTTCCTCAATAGTTTTATTGAAAGCAGTTTGTTTACTAATAAAGTCCTTAAGCATAACTTCAAGTTCATAGGGTGCACTCCTATTAACGTTGGAGGAATTTCCATAAGCATTACCATTGTTGGGAGGATATTGCTTATAATTGTTGTTACCAAAATTTTTCCTATAAGCATTATTGCCAAAATTATTATTTCTTATGAAGTTCACATCCACTTGCTCTTCTTGAGCAACCAAAGAGGCTAAAGGAACATTATTTGGATTAATATGGGCTTTCCCATTAACAAGCATAGACATAATAATATCAATCTTATCACTCAAGGAGGAAGTTTCCTCAACAGAATTTACCTTCCCACCTTGTGGAGCTCTCTCAGTATGCCATTCAGAATAATTAACCATCATAATGTCCAGAATTTTTGTTGCAGCACCCAAAGTAATGGTCATAAAGGTACCTCCAGCAGCAGAATCCAATAGGTTCCTTGAAGAATAGTTCAATCCTGCATAAAAAGTTTGGATGACCATCAAGCAGTCAGTCCATGAGTGGGACAATTCTTTACCAAAGATTTCATTCTTTCCCAAGCTTGAGCAACTTGTTCATTATCAGATTGTTTAAACTTCATTATTTCATTTCTCATAGATATAATCTTAGCAGGAGGATAGTATTTTCCAAGGAAAGCATCTTTGCACTTAGTCCAAGAATCAATACTATTCCTAGTTAAGCAATTCAACCATTCTTTAGCTTTTCCTCTCAAAGAGAAAGGAAACAATTTCAGCTTAATAATATCACCATCTACATCCCTATGCTTTTGCATCTCACAAAGTTCAACAAAGTTATTTAGATGGGCAGCAGCATCTTCATTACTAATACCATAAAATTGTTCTCTCATAACAAGATTGAGTAAAGCAGGTTTTATCTCAAAGAAAGTATCTTCAGGCACATGTGGAGCAATACGTGTGCTCATAAAATCATTGTTGTTGGTGCTAGTGAAGTCACACAACTTAGTGTTTTCAAGAGTAGTCATTTTTTTGTGTTTTCAAATAAGAAAGCAAACTAGTAAAACTAATTTTTTTATGTTTTTGATAAAGAAACAAGCAAACTAAGCAAAAAGAAACTAAGCAAAACAAAAATAACAAAGTAAAGAGATTGGTTATGAGGGACTCCCCTTGTGAAGATGTCCTTGACTCCCCGGCAACGGCGCCAGAAAAATGCTTGATGGCTCGGTCTTGATGTAGAGCTCATTGGGAACCCCAAGAGGAAGGTATGGTGAGCACAGTAGCAAGTTTCCCTCAGTTATAAAACCAAGGTTTAATCGAACTAGTAGGAGCAAGGAAACACCCCAAAGGTGTTGCTAGCTGAGCCTTGGCAGGGCACACTACCGGTGCTAGTAGCAACGTGGAGACCTGCACAACACAAGCACAAAACTTTGTCCCCATCTTGCGATGCGGTTGTCAATCTCACCGGTTTTGCAGAAAGTAAACAGAAAGCAGTAAAAAAATGTAGATTGTATGTAAAAGAAAGGACCGGGATCCATAGTTCACTAGAGGTGGCTCTCCTTAAGATAGATAACATGTTGGATGAACAAATTACAACGGGGCAATTGACAAACATCGAGAAAGCAATACATGCATATACTAATCATCTTGACTCCTTTGGAACTTGATTGTGCATTATAACATTATACATAGACCGCCATCCAACTGCATCTATGACTAATAATCCACCTTCAGGTTATCATCCGAACCCCCTCTAGTATTAAGTTGCAAGGAATAGATTATTGCTTTACGAATTGCGTGTAAAGTAAACAATATGATTGTTCTATGAACAAAGGATTGTTGTTTTCTCCTTAGTAGCAACAGCACATCTAGTACCTTAGAGATTTCTGTCACTTCCCCAGATTACCAGAGGCATGAACCCACTATCGAGCATAAATACTAACTCTTGGAGTTGCTAGCATCTACTTGGCCAAGATAGCTACTAACAACGGAAAGAATGCAAGATCACAAATAACAAAGACATGATAGAATCAATAATCAATCTGAAATAGCATCTCAATATCCATCGGATCACCGCAAACACAACATGCAGAATTACAAATAGATGATCTTGATCATAAACGGAGCTCACAAGATCTAAACATGTTAGCACAAAGGAGGAGAACCAGCCATCTAGCTACTACATGGATCCGTAGTCCAAATATGAACTACTCACGCATCACACCGGAGGCTTGCATGGTGATGACGAAGGCCTCCAGGGTGAATTCCCCTCTCCGGCAGGGTGCCGGGAAGAGCTTCAGATCCTTCCTGATCTAGGGATGGAGATGACGGCATCTACAGACTCTTTCGTGGATTTTTGATCGTGTACTTAGGGTTTTCGTCCCGAGGGCATCTTATAGGCGGAAGTGGAGGCTGAGGGGTCTTTGGGGTCGATCGGACCACCTCTGGCGGGCAGGCCTGGCAGCCTTGTGGTGTGGTGGCCCCAACCCTTCTCCGTCTTGTATTCTGGCATCTGATGACTTCCAGAAAAATAGGCACTTTGGCTTTTGTCCCGTCCAATTCCGAGAATATTCATTTTCTGACTTTCCTGGAACCAAAAACAGCAGAAAACAGGCAGCTGGCACTGTGGCTCTTGTTAATAGGTTAGGCCAAGAAATCATATGAAAAGTACTCCAAAGTGTGGACAAAACACAATAAAGTGGATAAAACCAAGCATGGAACATAAAAAATTATAGATACATTTGCAATGTATCAACATTGTACGTTGAGGCAGTACCGACCGTAGGCAAGTCCATCACCCATGACGACCGGGATTTTGTTCCACTGCTAGAGCTTGACAAACAGCCACAACAATTGCTAGTAGTGGTTGCTAAGACCTCTGCTCCTGCTCCGCCCACCCTAATCGATTCGGTTCCCATAATTTCCTCGATATTGTAGGTGCAAATTAGTCCTCAATGTCTGGTCATAGCGGGTACACCGGTGAGGGTGGGGAATCGATCATGTCATGGACACATTCTCCTTCTCCTACCATGTCGGAAGTGCATGTAGCTCCTTCTATTTGTACTACTGTTGAGTTTGAAGTGCTGAAATGGCCTGTCAGACTGATTCCAATTTAGTTTGTTTTGGGATTGTTATAGTGTGCTATGCAGGATGATGATATATGGTACATTGCATACCAAGATGAATCAACTCAGTGGTCTAGCCATAGGATGGATTTGGAGGAGATGATTGCCAAGTTAGGTGATGAATTGGCCCATAAAAACCTGTTGAATCTGGTTCAATCTGCAATGTATCCAATGCTTCATTCTCTTCTCGTTCAGATACTTCATTCTCATCTGCATTTGCTGCTCCTGCCTAATCGTCCATTCCATAAGCTGGGTCCACTCAATTTTTACAAAGCCTAGCAATATTCCCTAGGATCCCACAATGTTTGCACTTACGTTGTCGAGGTGGTGCACCACCCTCTACATGAGCTCTCATCCTATTCTTCGTTGGCCTACCTGCTAGTCTAGTAAAAACTAGACGGTATAGCTTGAAGCCTGGATTCACTTCCATCCATTGGTCTTTTCCCAACAAGGTTCATATGCTACCCTAAATTTGGCAACGGAGAAATACTCTGACACGTACTGATGAACTTCACCCTCTTCACCTCCTAGAACACCCATGCAAAACAATGCATGTATGCAGGGTTTCCCACGGAGCTGCCATTGCATGCAATGGCATGTCCTGTCAGCCAAACTCATTGGATACCTCCATTGCCTATCTTTACTGTCAGTGTACATTTCCTCTGCCTCCATTCATTTTCTAATGCATTTCATCTTCAATTGTTTTGCCCTGGCATGCAATGCCTTAATCAAAGATGGGAGGATGAGATGACCAGCATATATTGTTGATGCAATTCTTTGACGCAAATCGATCTTTATCATGATCATTGGCCTAATCTTATCAAATATTTGCAACAGCATAAGCCCTTTCAATGACTTGACATTTGCATTGAAACTCTCTTCAAGGTTACTTGTCACATAGGCTACCTTGCAAATTTCATTGAATTGGCTTCTTGACCACACCATTCCATGATGTGCATCCAAGTACTCCTTCACCACAGGTTTTTGTTTATACAACACTTCCAAATGATACAGATGCTTCCTCAAGTTGCATGTGTATGAAGCTGGCCATAGGTTGTCAGTATAAATTTTACCCTTGAATATCTTTGTAAAATTCTGCACTAAGTGTCGCATACATTCCCTATGCTCCACTCCCGGGAATACTACTTCTACAGCTTTCTCCAAACCTTTGCAAGCGTTTGTGTGGATAGGATGTCCTGGTGGATGACCTATAAGGTCGCGCAAATTCTCCAGAATCCAAGTCCAACTTTCCTCTGACTCAATCTCCAAAACTCCAAAAGCAACATGGAACATCCAATTGTGGCCATCAACTATAGTAGCAGCTACAAGCTGTCCTTTAGATCCACCATGAAGAGATGTTGCATCCACGGCCAAATAAGGCCTACGACCATCCATAAACCCTTGCCATCAAGCTTTGAAACAAACAAAATCCCTTCCAAAGCACTCATTCTCCATTGTCTTCCCTCTTATTTTGTACTGAACTATATGCCTGTCTATCTGTACAACACTACCTGGACTAGCCATCTCCACTTCAGCTTTGAAGTTGTAAAGCAACTGAAAACTTTCATTACATGGACCATTGATCCTATCAAGAGCCATTTCCTTTGCATAGAACATCCTCATGCAAGGTACTATAATATTAAACCTTTTAGAAACATTTTTTATGAGCGATGTTGCACCAAGTGATGGGTTCTCTCTCATCCAATACATGATTGCATCTGCCAACCACCTAGTCTTAGCTAGTTTTGTTTTGTCCTTTGGCTGTCCCCCTTGAGGTGGACAAGAATGTTCAAACCGGTTACCTTTTATCTGAAACATAATGAAAATTTCAGGTACAGTTAACAAATTCTACACAATGATCTAAAATACACAACTGGTTGTAATACCTAAACCAAACTGCTCCTGAGCATAGTGGATGCGTGCATCCTCCACCTACACCTCTTGTATAGGCACTTCACTATGAACCTTGCTGGCTCACTCTTAATAACAACATAATCATTATTGGTGCATATGCAATATGTAGTAAGGGCATTATGATAGTCCCGCATCATTTCAAATACGGTGCCTTGTGAAATCTTAGGATCGATCCTGTCCCACTCAATTACTGGCAAGTCCTCACCATCATAGTTGGCTAAAATGAGACTATCATTGTTCTCCTTGTTCTCTTCATCATCAGTGTCATCAAATCTGGCACCATGGGCCCATTCCTCCGTGTATTGATCCTCTAGTGCCTATTTATTGAATCTATCTACCAATTCAGGAAACATCAACTCATCCTCATCATCTAGTGGGGGCGCTCCCTTGAAAAGCTCTATTTTCTCCTCCACATCTGCCGCACGAGCGATTTGGCTTACACTCGCAGTGCAAATAGATGGTACTGCTATGGACCTACAAGGAGCGCGGGGGCGCACACTATTAGCAGAGATAGCAGACACACATGATGCCCGACCACCTGATGATGCATGACCACCAGATAATGCTTTAACCCTCTTTCCCGTGTGTTCAACTTTAGGTTGCACATGAAGACGAATTCGACTAAAACGTTCGGTAGCATTCAAAGAGGAAAGCATTACCAGATCAGCTTCGCTAGTTAGTGGGAGCAATCTTTGCTCGCTAATGTTGAAATATTGCAAATCAACTAGATCGCCATTGCTCCAGGGGAATTTAGAATATGTTTTATCTTTCAAATCTCTGAGAGTTATGGAGGTTGCAACCACCGCTAGGAAGTAAATCCAGAGAGAAACCGTTCACCACCACGAATTACTCTAGTATCCAGTTTAACCACTAGCCGAAATGCCAGCGCTGGATCAATCCTATTTGAAAAGGGAAACATTACTTACCCAGATGGAATCCATGTGTTAGATCCCTCTGATTCCACCCAATCTTCTCCACGCTCGACGAGGAGGACCGGTACACCCAACGACGTCGCATATTGTTCCGCGAAAGGGGTAGATCTAGCGGGGGAGGAAGCATAGCCAGTGTAGGCTCCACGGCTAGGGGGAGGGGCGGCTCGGGGGCCGAGGACGACATAAGGTAGGAGGGGATCTCAGGTAGGAGGACACGACGGCGGGGGAGCAGAGCGGACGGGCGGTGTGGGAGCTGTTCCTAGATCGGAGCGAGAATGGCCAGTCCGACGTGTCTCCATGCGGCCCCACCCTTCACCATGTATGAAAGACTCGTCCCAATGCGGCCCCACCCTTCAGCACGTATGCAGGACCCGTCACAACACAGCCCCACCTGACAGCATGTAACGGTCGAGGCGACGTAACGTAACGTTCCACGCAGGACCCACCCAACACGGTCCCACCTGTTAGCATGTCACAGTCAATCCTTTGACTTGATGGCATCGCCCCGTCCGAGCGCATGTGAGGGTTTCAGAATGAAGGGAGGGGAAAAGTGAGGAAAAACTAAGCGGCTGGGGAAAACTGAGTACAACTAACGAACCAGGGGCACGAAAATAGAAATCCCTTTTATTTATTAGATGAACACGAGGAGTCGTAAACGTGAGATGGTTGCGGAGTCCTCCGCATCCCCTGTTGATACATTAACCCCCGAGTCGCTTGGCATCGAGTTCATCGAGGAGTTCCATCTGATCCATTTCGATTGTCTCAAGATTCGAGAGATCAAGTCCACCAAGTGAGCGTATCCTTATATCCAAAACCAACTTTGCATTCGTGTTGATTTCGATTTACTTTGCAATAATGTGGGTTTGTACAATTTTGTCTTTCAGGATGTTGTGACATACCGCTGCTTGACGCTTGAGTTCTTCAGCACCTTGACACACACGATGGATCCTTATGGTTGTTCCAAAGAACAAAGGCCCAGAGTTGATCGAATTAAATTTCGCCTTATGAACTGTGAGTATACTTTGACACTCAGCCAATGGGATAAATGCTTTGGGTTAAGCAACAACACCACCGATGTACGCACCACTACCTTTGTTTTAGATCCTTCCCCTTCACAATATTTTAAATTGATAAGAATCTGTGGAAACACACCTAAGGGGAACCAAATTGATCATCCTGCTATTCGATATTTTATTCTATGTTATTGCTAATACACTCCAGGCACGTGGTGAGTTTACTAGAGTTAAAGAGGAGGACAAGTTAATTCTCGCAAAATCTGCACTTGTCAATTGTAACTTAACGCCAAATTTGGCTGCTCTTCTTGTGTTTTACCTTAAGTATCAGGATCTTCAATCTCGAGGACCCATCTATGGAGGAGGAGTTGTGACCGTTCTTACACACGCACTTCGCATCAACCTAGGTAACATCCAACCGTTGACTAGAGGTAACCGTCTCAGTCTATCTACGCTAAGAGCATGTGGTATGATTTCTAAAAATCATGGTAGATATTTCTTCAATATACCTAGAGCGGATCAATTTATCCCGGCTCCTTTGCCTAACTGTTTATTCTCTACCGAGGATGGATGTTTGCGTTATGACGTGCAGGTCAAAGCTAATCTACTCCAACAAGAATTACCCGTGGGAGGAGGAGAAGATGAAGAAGTAGAACAAGAAGGACCCGAACAAGATGTGCAGCCACCAAACTACTACACCACCTTTTAAGATATCTATGCACTCAAAGGAAATATTTAAAACATGAACATCCTCTCCATCATCCTTTGAGACGCCACTGCAAGCCTCTCCACCCAGTTCCATGATTGGAGCAGCCAATGGAATGTGGGAGATTATTCACCACCACAACAATGAGCAACAAAAGGGCTTGCAAAAGCCTGAACATGGGGATGTGTTCCCCTAGCAAATTTATGTGTGCAACACTCGTGTTGGCCTGTTTCGACACTTCGCTTTTTCCTTTGCTTTCATTTTATATATTTGTTTTCCTTTGTTTTTCTTTTCTTAAACCTTGCTTGGTTGCAAGTTCTTTTCTATTCTTTAATCCCTATCCTCAAAAATACAAAAATATTTTTCCGTTTATCCTTTTTTTTTCTTGTAAACACGGATTCATACTTTGCCTCTTTCTTTAATATCATTTCGAGAGTAATCGTGTTGGAGTTTTGAAGGAAAAAATCCCTATAAGGTAGAGGGTCATGACGTTACTTATGAGACGTATGTCCTATGTCTCCCACTTATGAAGTTTGAGTTGTTTATCTTAGTTGGTTAATTTGCTAAGATGCCATGCTAGTGGGAAGTAATTTAATATGGTTAGAGTAAGGCTTTTTATTGGTATGATGATTAGTTGTTGAAGCTCTTACTCTAGTTCTTTTAGTTAACCGAGTCTTGCCTTGGAATAATAATGCCAAACAAGTACAATAAGAAAAAGGCTGAAATTTACGGCTTGTTTGATGAATGATTGTCTTGAGAGTATACCCCTGATTATACTTAACCCCATAGATATTTTGACAGTATCGACGACACTCATGAAAGGAGTTGTTTGATTGAAATAAAGTCTAGTGGTAATTGTGATGCATGCCAAAGGTAACCTTGTGGATGAAACCGCAGTACTAGCTAAAAAAGAGAAAGAGAAAGAAGTGATACAACTTTGTTCTATGTCTCTAATGCATACCTTTGGGATGCCAACAACTCCGCTAGCTTTTGAACAATCTATCGCATAACTCTGGATTTTGGCTATGAGTTGATGACATGATTGGCATCCGTGTCAATGTAAGGGAAAAAGTATTGGTACTCTCAAATGTTGTGCAAACACAAACAAAAAGAAACAAACAACAATCCTGGAAAAATGAAAAAGAAAGAAAGAAAATATCTATGAGGATCCACATAACAAGTCCTTCCAATGGTCTCATTACTACTTTACGGTTTTTCTTGAAAGACAATGATTGGATTAGAAGTGTTTTAGATTGACTTGATTTATTGATGTGGGCGTATAAGACACTTCATTGTTATACTACTTGGGACATGAAACTCTCTTACTCAATTATGCTATTTAAACATCCTAGTGTTCCTTGGCAAGCTGAGAGTTAATTAGAGGAATTAGATTGATTGCTGCACTTTTAGTTATTTATACTTATATTAAACTTTATTTAATTATCTTGATTTACCGAAGCTTGTATAGTATTCTTGTCATCTCTCTAACTTTGATAAGCTTCGCAAATGAATGAAGTGTTGAGCACATACGACTACTGACTGTAAGTGAACTCTTATTCTCATTGTTTCAAGTTTAAACGCTGAATTCCTTATAATTATTTTGGTTCTTCTTGCTCGAGGATGATCAAGGTTTCAGCTTTGGGGAAGTTGATGGCTCCAATTTTTTCCATCTTCCACTATGTTTAAACGTTGTTTTTGGTCAAGCAATTGCCAAAGAAACTCTCAACTTTTGCCACTAATGACTAATAATTGCAAAGATATGAAAATCCCTTCTTTGATTTATGTTGCGTAGGTGATCACTGCTTTTAAAGCAAAATAAGGAGTCATAGTGAAGGATTTTGAGGAAGTACACACGACCAAGTAACTGGAGAGGCATTCCAGGGCATCTGCAAGGTTAACGACCACTGGTACGGGCACGGTCCTCCTGTACCGCTAGCCCGTACAATGTGGTGATGGCTTCGTTTCATCAAACCCAACAACTTTCATGAAGACGCCCATATATTTCGAGGCTCCAGCCGCCAGCCAGAGAGCTGCCATTCTCAGATTGCATCACAACACTAGCAAAGGAGATCCACACCATTGTTCATCACTTACACCATCCATCCACTAGCCATAGCCATTGCTTTGTACTTTAGATATCCTTGTGATTTGCAACCACTGTAAGAATATTTGATTTCAATCTAAGTATTTGCATGATGTTTTCTATCTCCGATCTATTTGTTATCATTGAGTAGTCCTCACGGGCTGCGGGTTGGGGAGAAACCTCGCAGCAATTATGTGCATCTAGATCATGGGAGAATTGTATTTTGTTTGAAATTCGTGATTTGTATCTTTTGTTTCTTCGTCTCTTGTCTGGACTTGTAGGTACCCAAGATCCCATAGATTGATAAAGGCTTAAGGTGAGATACTTGGCTAGTGGTGATCTCATAGGAACCTAAGTGATAGAAAGGGTAGTATGGTCTTCGCTTAGCACCCAATTCGGGATCAACAACAACATCACCACTTAAAGCTTTGATTTGTGTTTACACTTAATAATCGTTTGTAACCCATGGCCTCGGTGTACTCTCGGTTGGATTAAATGTATATTGATATGCCCGCTGCATCACGGGTGCTCTAGAATTATAGGATGTACCCAAAAGAGATTATCTCAATACGAACATTATACATGACTATGCTTATTATTATCTTTTATCCCATTTGATGTGCAGATGCAGGTGGATCTTCAACCCTGGTCTATTTCCATCCATTGATTCAAACCCGTTATAAAGCAAACTAGATAGGTCTAGGAACCGGAGTCAACTGTGCCTCACAAGGCATGTCAGGCCTAGCCTTGGGAACCGACGATGTGTCAGCATCCGTGAACATCATCATGAGCTGCAGTCCACTGTAGCACCACTACAACGCACTACCGACATGAGTGACAGCTCGGAGCCTAAGCTATCACTCAACCATCAAGTGCACATGTGCAGTACCCCTAGTCGTCCATTGGCCACAGGCGCTGCCTACCTGCCTGAAGACCGCGTGGCACCCCGTGATTGAGGCCCAGGAACGCCTCGGGAGGTGCTCCACACTGGCCCTATGGTGACCCCTTAGTGTATAAAAGGAGGCACTTGGCCGAGAGTTGGAGGAGGGTTTTTGCGGGACATAAAGAGGGATTTTTGCGGGAAATAAAGGAGGGTATTTGCTGGACCTAAAAGGGGGTGCTGGACCTAACTTAAGGTTCTGGACCTAGAGAGAGGGCTGTGAAAAAGCAAGGAAGTGAGGAAAGAAAGAAAAAGTAAGCCCAGGGAGTGTAGAATCTAGAGAGAAAGCATCTCCCCAACACCATAGAGATCATCTTCTTGTATCTCGATCCACCCCAGACAATCCACCAAAGCAAGACATAGGGTTGTTAGCCAAAGGGCGGCTCGAACCTAGGTAAAAAATGCATGTGTGTCATCTGTGTGCTGTATGCTCGTATCAGCAGGTGATGGCTACGAAATATAGCCATCTACATCCACATTTAAACTGGATATTATTCATATTATTGATGAAATGTCTCTCTAAAATCTGACACTAATGCCTAATGAACAAAGGGGTATGCAATCCTTTCTTTCTATTTTTCTCTATGCAGATAATGATGTTTGATGATGGGAAACACAACATTAAAGTCAAATATACAAGATTTCCAACAACCCATAGAAACCAGAGGTCGTGAAGTGGAGACAGGCAGGAATAAAATTCTGGCCGTATAGTTGCCATCGACACCGCTAGGTCAAATAGAACAACTTTCATGATGGGACCCCTATATAAGGAGGCTTCCGGTGACGAGAAACAGATCCCCCCAGAACCCTAGAGATCTGCATCCACAACACCGAAGAGCCACCGGAGGAATAGACTTAGATCTAATCTCCAAAACCTTCTCCACCACCAAAGCCATATTACACCACTTGTAATAGTAGATCTCATCTTCGATTGGTGACATTGTAAGACTATTTGCTATCAATCTCATGGTTTCCATTGCAATGTTTATGATTGTTGATTTCATCTGTATGCATTAGTAATTCTCTTTGGGCTAAGGGCTTCGGCCTAGCCATGTAGCTTTTGTGCATGTTATTTATCATAGATGGGATCATGTATTAGTTTGTATGACATGATGATTATTGTATCCCCTTTTGCCTCAGTCCAAGGACTTGTCAGGTACACAAGACCCTGAGGATTGAGCCAGGTATAGGGAGTATGAGTAATGACTAATCTACAGGTTGGGAACCCTAGTGACAGAAGGGGTAGCACGGCTGTATGTGAGGGATTTACTTAGGATTAACGGTGACATCACTATGAATATCATTAGTTCTCTTTCTTCTATGGATGAGACTAGTAGGTTATTCCTATAAGCGGTTGCGGAGGTAATATAAATTATGGATGCACTGCCCACATACAATTATCTTGCTTTAATAATTACATGCAAACTTTATTATTATCTTTTATTCCCATCAGTGTTTTGTGCAGCTACAGGTGTAACCGAAAGCCCTAGGCCCTCTCTCTCCATCATCGACAACAACAGAACACAGCAAACTCTTGGTCCCGTAAAACACAAAAATAATTCTAAAACTCCAGAAGGTCCGTTAAAGTAGCTTCACTATGCTCTGTGCTTCCCAAGGATTTGATAACCTAGGTCTACTAGAGAAAAAGAGCTATACTACATCCGTAACCGGATCGAAGGTATCAACCATTTTTATGGCGCCATTGCCGTGGAAGCAATAGATACCCTGGTGAGGTTAGTAAGAACCTTGTTAGTTTCAATTATTGTTTTTAATTTTGTTGGTTTTCTTTTAGTCTTTATTTGAAAAACCAAAAAAATTAGTTAGTCTTTAAATTCTTGTTTTTACTACACTGCCAAGAAACAGCCTATAGATAGACAAGATGTTCAGTGGCGCATATTCCAAACTATGCCAAACTATAGACAAGATGTTAGACTTAAACTACCTTGTGGTCGTGTTGTCGTTGAACTTATTGGTTCTACGATGATCTAACTTTTAGGTTTATGGATCCTTTGTTTTATATTCTATGAACATATATATATATATATGGATGTGAACCCTTTATTCATTCTTTTCATTGTATTTTTACTAATATGCCTTGTCGTCTATAGAGATGGCGACGAGGTGGTACGTGGTGTACATGGGTAGGGTTCCAGGAGTCTACGAGGAGTGGGAGGATTGCCACAAACAAGTGAACAAGTTCAGCGGCAACATCTACAAAGGATACGTGACTAGAGAGGAGGTGATAGCCAAGTGGAGGAACCACTTGTGGAAGAAGAACCGGATGAAGATATTGGTCGGGCTAATGCTCTTGCTCACCATTATCACAGTTGTATTCTATTTGATCCTAGTGTAGGCGGCGGTGGCCACTTCATATTTGTAATGTGAGATGATATGAACTTTATATTCGGCGCTTGTGTAAAAATTTGGCACCTGACACCATATATGTATCTCGATCGGGATCTAAGTGTTTGTATTATATATATGTCGGTTTTCATGCATCTACTACTTGTGCAATGTATTTTATACTCATCTGGATAAATACTGTATAAATCCTGTATAAATACCTAATTACACACCAGGAAAGTATTTTACTTCGAATACATGTTACACAATCAGTGGCACATATAATTATATAGTTAGTGGCGCATGGCATATCTGTGGCGCATACACGTAAATCATACGAAGTTCTTCTGTGGCGCATATGAAGGAATGCGCCATGCAGTTCGAACTTCTGTGGCGCATATCCATATGCGCCACAGGAAGTAGTTATCAGTGGCGAGGTAACAGTGGCGACAAAGATATGCGCCACAGAAGTCCACTTTTCATGCGCCACAGATAGGCTGTTTCCTAGCAGTGCTATCATAAGTCTTTGTTTAAGAAAACCCAAAAACATAGGAAATTTGGCTGAAAAGAAGCTTGGAGAGTTTGCAACTCCCAACAATGATTATTTACGTACTCCTATTACCCAGCTAGCAATTACTGCTGTGATTATTAAATTAAGCCCCACCATTAAAGTTTGGTTCAATAGAATCAATTTTGAGGCTCTGCTGTTGAGGATGCAGGTATGCACTTGAATACTTTCACTGAAATATGTGACATGATGCGCATAAAATATGGTGACCCCGATGCGGTCAAATTGCGCTTATTTCCATTCTCTCTTAGAGGAAGAGCAAAAGAATGGTTGCTATCTATGCCTAGAAATACTATTACATCATGCAACTGAGATCTACTATTACTAGTTTTAGATAGGAAGAGCGTGAGCCACTAACGCTTGCATGGGAGAGGATGAAAGAATGCATGAGAAACTGTCTCAGTCATGGGATGGAAGATTGGTTAATTCTCCATTTATTTTATAATGCTCTTAACCCTGTATCTAAGACTATGCTTGATACTACAGCTAGAGGAACATTTATGGGCAAACATATTACCAAAGCAAAGCAGCTGCTAGACAATATGCAAGACAACCAGGCCCGATGGCATGTGGATAGATCAAACACGAAGAAGGTGAACTCCGTCTCACCACAAGAAAATGAAGAACTCAATGCTAAGCTGGACGAGCTCATATTATCCGTAAAAGGTAAGGAAAGCTAGGTAAGAGCTATCATAGAATCAAATATTGAAGAAATAGACTTCATAGCTCGTAATGATTATAACCCTTCTTGGAAGAAGAATTATAATCCTAATTTTTAGAAACATTATTCTAGTCCTGCAGGTAACTCTAATAATAATATGGGATCAAGTAATGGTAGTCTCCAAGAAACACTCAAGTCCTTTATGGACTCACAAAATGAGCAAAACAATATCCTTGTTAAAATAATGGAGAACCATGATGCTATGCTTGGTAAATTATCTAACCAAGCTGTAAATTTGAGGAATGATTTGCAGGCCCTCCAAGAAAGAACAAGGATTGTTGAGGCACAGCTAGGTAAGATAACCAAGAGTCAAACTCTCATTCTAGCAAAATTTGCAGGTAAAGCTGAGCCCAATCCTGTTGAAGACCACAAGATGATGAGAATCCAAAGGGAGGAGCCTGAAGAACTTGATTATAGTAATACTCCTTCACCAAATTACACCATTGAAGATCTTGTAAAAAGGACCAATATCAAGATTCCGGTAAGTGAAGGTAATGAGGAAGCTATTTATCAACACTTTGTTAATCATGTAGCAATAAAGGTACCTGAGCTTAAGGAAGAATATAAGAAAAATGCTGAAAAATTACCTGTGACGCTTGATGATATATTTGACCCTACTATTAATAATAAAATTGGGACCAATGAGATAGCTGCACTCAGTGATCTAGGTGTAAGCATTTCAACAATTCCAAAAAGTCTTTTGATATCACCGAGTTAAAATTACATCTAGCATATTCTACCTACAAACAAGTTATAGGGATTAAACAAAATACTTTAGTATACATTAAAGCTTGTCCTGCTCTTATTGATTTTGTTATCGTTGACATGCATGAAGATGCTACTGCTCCTATTATATTAGGTTGTCCATTCTTAAGAACTATTAAGGCTTTGATTAATCTACATGAAGGGGACGTGAAGCTTCAATTTCCTTCGCGGTATCCTTTTGGTATTCATTTTCCAAGGAAGAAGAAAGCCAAGCATGATGAAAAGGAGGCCATCACTTTGAAGGACAACTATTTTAGAGTGGGTGTTCCACTCATCTGGCCTAAGTGAGAAACATCGAGGTCAAGTTATTGACCATAAAAGAGAGCTTCATGGGAGGCAACCCATGTGAAATAAAGGTTTGAGTAAAGTTTTTAAGTTTTAGTTTAAGTTTTATGTTTAATAAAGAGTGCTAGAACCCTCTAGTTGTGGAGAAGAAGTTCGATAGTTCTAAAAATTATGCTTTATACATACTGATGTTGGTTGACAATTTTTACTATCATTTTTCTGTCAAAAACAAGGTGTTTCCCTAAGTTTCGGGATAAGAAAGAATTCTTGAAGAAATAGAATTTTTTTTGATGACTACAGAAGGTTTAACGACCAACTATACGGCGGGAATAAAAATTCCAGCCGTATAGTTTGACCGTATAAATATCTTTGCGATCGACAAATTTTCTTTCTTAGGTACTAAAGGTTTAACGACCAACATACGACGGGAATAAAAATTCCAGCCGTATAGTTATTGTTGCCTTTGTAAAATATCTTTTTCAGGATACAGAAGGTTTGACGACCAATTATACGGCACGGAAAAAATCTTGGCCGTATAGTTCTGGTGGTATAGTTGTGCTGCTAGGTGAAAACCCTAAATTTTTGACATTAGACCAACTATACAGCGGGAACAAATTGTTCCAGCCGTATAGATGCGTCCGACCACAAAATCTCCACAGGAAGGTACCCCCAACACCAAAACTTCAATCCTTTTTCTCTCTTCCACCTCCCAACTCTTTTAAAACCTTAAGATATCTTCATCTCTACTTAATTTCGTTCAAATTTCTCGCACACAAGTGATCTACGGTATGTTTCTCCTCCGATCCTCCAATTACTTTTTGCAAATTCATTTTTGATCTGTTATCATTATGAATCTAGGGTGACACCTACTATGAACTAATTGCCATGATTCTCTTGCCTAGATTATCATTTTGAGGGGACTCTTTAGTGTGCTAAGATGAGGAATATTTTATTCTTATTATTGTTGGGTCAAAAAGTTTTATTTTTTTCTTCCCTTATTATTTTAGATGTTGAACACAAGGAGCCAAACTTGTGCTCGTGTCGCTGCTAGTTCTTCTTGCGCTACCGCTCAAGAACTCATGGGGATACGGTTCAGGGATGAGATCCAAGGTGATCGCTTCAACAGGATAAAGAACAGAGAAGTGAAGACAACAAAGTGGGCTTGCCCCATTATATTGAATCAACTCAGTATTTCTAATGACTTAAATTTACTTTGAAATAGAGTTGGTCTGCAAAACTTTGTATTCAATGATGTGCCTACTTATCGCCGGTTAACTCTTGAATTTCTAAGTTCTTTGCAAAGCACCATTAAAGCATGGCATGGATAGGACATGATTTCTTTCCTACTGATGAACAACAATTATGCTTAATCACTGGATCAATGGCGCGCATGTTTTAATTTTCCAAACAATAATGGTAATGCCTTACACGAATGCTTTACTGGCATAGACCCTTCCCTAGAACTTTATTATAATGGAAATGAGTTTCACTTCTAGAGTAAGCAAGGGGAACAATATTCCACATCCTGCAATTCGCTATTTGTTCTATGTTCTTGCAGGCACGGAATGAATTCACGAGACTCAATGAGGAGGACATCTTAGTCCTTGCAAAAGCTGCTTTCAACAAAATTGACTTTTCACTCAACTTGGGCGTAATTCTTGTGCGCTCCCTGGAGTACCAATCCTACCAAAGCCAAGGACCAATCATAGGCGGAGGCGTCATCATCGTGCTTGCCATTGCCCTAGGCATCGACCTAGGTGAGTTGCAACCAGTGCTAGGTGAGCGACCTGTTAGTTTCTATCCTTTAAAAGCTTGTGGAATGCTCACTAGGAGAGGTGGTGTTTATTACTTGCATATAGATGGAGCTGGGTGTCTCTACCCCGCTCCTTTGCCTAATGGTATTTTCTCTATCGAGGAAGAACGTTTGCTATATGACTTGCAGGTTAATCAACACCAACCCAAGGAAGAGATTCCGGATGAGGATGAGGACCAAGCAGAGGACCAAGAAGTTCCTTATCAAGAGGAGCAGCCACCAACCCGGTTTGCTACATACCAAGACTTCCAAGAACTTAGAGGAACTGTGGAGAGGATGCATAACATGTCCTTGAACCTCCAAGAAACAACTAGTAATTTATCAACTCAATTTGCGAACTAGAGTTACGACTTTTTCCTGCCCCCACAATGATTTGAAGGGCCTGCAAAAGCCTAAGCTTGGGGAAGTTTTCCCATTATCTTTATTTGGCGTTCATTTTATTTTATTTATTTCGAGGTTATGTTTTTAATTCAAGTTTATAAGCACTCATGTTGGTTTCCCCAACACTATATATTTAGTGATTTCTATTTGTTTTTGATACTTTCTAGCCAAGCTTTCCCGCCAATTTTCTATTCCTTAATTCCCTTTCTTAAAAACAAAAAAAATTCCATTTATCTTTATTTTCCCTCTTCCTTATTTTATATTCTCCTTGTGGCTTTCACATATTTGTAGGAGAGTGATCGACTTCGAGTTTCCAAGAAGCAAATCAAAAGGGAAGAGAGAAGTGGAACCAATCACGAGAGGTATGCCTTAAGAGTCCCCACTTTTGAAGTTTGAGAAACTCATGCTAGTTAGTAGTAAATGTTAAGATATTATATTGGTGGAGTGAGTCTTTATATTGTAGTAAACTTTTGTTTTTATGGGTATTTAGTTGGGTACATTTTGTTCCAGCTCTTGTAGTTAACTAAGTCTTGCCTAAAAGTTTGCTAAACAATTGTAATAAGAAAAAGTCTCACAATTCAAGGCTTGGGTGTTGTAGTGTTTAGTCTTGAAGGCTTATTTATAGAGACACTCAACACCACAGAAAATAATGATTGACTTGATATCTCTCTTTAAAAGGATTTGTTCAATTAAATTAATGTTTAGCGTTTTTGTGAGCCTACCAAAGTTTGACTTGTGAATCATAAGAATGATATAGCTTTATGCATGTCAAACTTCTTGGGATGCCAACAACTCCGCTAGCCGACGAACGATCTTCATGGAGGAAACTCCTAGATTTCGGCTATGAGTAGATTAAATATATGTAGCAGCAATGCTATAATGGGTAAGATTCTTGGCACTCTCGGGTAGCTGTATTCATGATGGAATCACTCCTCTGGCTGATATGAGTAATCATTGTACAAAAACCTTGGTGATGCCATGAGTGTCCATCATATCCAGATAAACTAATTAAAAAAATTGTCATGCTCTTAATTACTTAAGAACTAAAATTCTTGAAGGACAACGAATAGAAAAGTAGTGCTTCAAAAGTCTTGACTTATTGATGTGGGAGAATTGAGATACTCTAGTGTATATGTTTTTCATGACAAACTCTCACACTCTCAATCTTACATGATTATACTTTATTGTTCAAAGGCAAGCCTATGAGTAGATTACATGACATGGAATAAGGTTTACTCATTTGAATCATCCATGTTAACAATACTTTTGCTGCGCTATAAGGATGCATAAAAACCTGTATGATACGCTTGCCATTACTCTATCTATGCTGAAGTTTTTCAGAATAATAAAGTGGAGGAAACATGAGACTTACAATCATGAGTAAGATCATCATCTCGTTATTTCAGTTGAAATGCTGAGTTCCTTTTTTATTTTGGTTTTCTTGCTCGAGGATGATCAAGTTTAAGCTTGGGGAGGTTGATGGCTGTGAAATATTGCCATCTCTCTAAACCCTGCCACTAATGCCTAATTACAAAGGGGTATGCAATCCTTTCTTTCTATTTTTCACTGTGTAGATAATGACGTTTGATGATGGGAATCACAACATTAAAGTCAAAGATACAAGATTTCCAACAACCCAAAGAAACCAAGGGTCATGAAGTGGAGACAGAAGCTTTAATGACCAACTATACTACGGGAATAAAATTCTGGCTGTATAGTTGCCATCGACACCACTAGGTCAAAAAAGGAACTTTCATGAAGGGATCCCTATATAAAGAGGGTTCGAGCTATGAGAAACAGAGCCCCCCAGAACCCAGAGACCTACATCCACAACACCGAAGAGCCGCGAGAGGAATAGACTTAGATCTAATCTCCAAAACCTTCTCCACCACCAAAGCCATATTCTACCACTTGTAATAGTAGATCTCATCTTTGATTGGCAACATTGTAAGACTATTTGCTATTAATCTCATGGTTTCCATTGTAATGTTTATGATTGTTGATTTCATTTCTATGCGTGAGTAAGTCTCTTTGGGCTAAGGGCTTCGGCCTAGCCATGTAGCTTTTATGCATGTTATTTATCATAGATGGAATCATGTATTAGTTTGTATGACATGATGATTATTCTATCCTCTCTTGCCTCAATCCAAGACTTGTCAGGTACCCAAGACCCCAAGGATTGAGCCAAGTATAGGGAGTATGAGTAATGACTAATCTGTAGGTTGGGAACCCATTGATAGAAGGGGTAGTACGGCTGTATGTGAGGGATTTACTTGGGATTAACAGTGACATCACTATGCATATCATTAGTTATCTCTCTTCTATGGATGAGACTAGTAAGTTATTGTTATAAGCGGTTGCGGAGGCAATAGCAATTATGGATGCACTGCCCACATATAATTATCTTGCTCTAAAAATTACATGCATACTTTATTATTATATTTTATTCCCATTAGATGTTTTGCACAACTACAGGTGAAACCGAAAGCCCTAGGCTTTATCTCTCCATCATCGACAACAACAAAAGACAGCAAAATCTTGGTCCGGTAAAACACAAAAAGAATTCTAAAACTCCTGAAGGTCCATTAAAGTAACTTCACTATGCTTTCTACTTCCCGAGGATTCAATTACCTAGGTCTAGTAGGGAAAAAGAGCTATACTACATCCGTAATCTGGATCGAAGGTATCAGCAGGTTCCTTCACCGATGTTTAGGACGGAACTCCTTCGTTCCCACTACTGAACAAATAGCAGGTGTCCAACATCCCCGATGTTAGGGCGTAAGAGAGACGCGACATCTAGCATGACAGGTAAGGGGGCGCTCATGTTTTCAGCTTCGGCAATCATCATCACCGTCGACAGCTTCATGAGGTATGTTGTCATCACCATCATCGTCGCCAACGTCTGCTTCGTCTTGGTGTTTAACACCGACATCAACCGCGTCATCGCCAGCCATGGTGCAGAGGAAAGGTGTTGGCGCTGGGACCAACCCTGCTGCAGTAGACTCGCCCACTGCACGAACTAGCTCCCACGCACTTCCCATGACTGGGGGCTTGGATGACGAGCCTCATGCATGGCGCGTGACTACCGTTGTAGGTGCCGACCCACGTCTAGAGCCAAGTGCAACCGCGACACCACCACCGCCGTCGCAACTACACCTCGCGGTTGAGGAGGGCGGGCATACTGGTGGGGGCACCGTTGCGCAGGAGGTTCAACCGCTAGGCGACGCAAGAGGCATCACGCTTGAAGATCCCTTCGTCAGCGACGCAGGAGGCACCACCGTGGAGCGCCTCTTCGCTGTGGCGTAGGAGACACCACAGGAGGGGGCCATCTGCCTGGAGGAGTCGCACCGGACGGGGCCAAAGGAGCCGACCCTGAACCAGAGCATCGTGCTCCAGCTTGCGCCGGGACTTGTATCGCCACACCAAGTACTAACCGCCAACCTCAGTCCCACCGCTATGGGAACCAAACTATGGGGGAAGCAGCCGCTGCGGCCCGTGCCATAGCTCGGCACTCACCAACTCCTGGGATAGCAGAGTATGCGGCATGGAGGGATAACTTGGATAACTTCGACGCACAACTAGAGTTCATCAGGCTGCACGAGGAGTCTGCCCATGCTCGTTCCCATTCCGACCTGGGCCAAGGCATGGGGCGAAGGAACGGTCCTACCACCACCGCGGGACCCATGCAAAAACCTGCCTCGAGGCCATGTTCCTGAAACACTGCCCCTAGGCCTGGGGCTGCTGGAACACACGGCGGTGGAAGGAGGACCAACAACCATGCCACTGGCCGCTTGGGGGCTGGACCCACAAGACTTGCCAAACTAGACCACCTCTCCGTGGGGTCATCTGTCGACCCCGCGCAGAGGAGCGCTGAAGAATGCCGAGGCGACTCTGCCTTGGCTAACGAGGCGTTGATTCAAGACTACATGCTGCAGCTGCTTTAGCAGGCTGCTGGTGCAGCCGTCCCTAACTCACGAGGAAACTAAGGCAGGAAGCATAGCTTTGGGATACAGAAGCGGTTGTCTTGCCTTCTCTCCTGCCTTACGGCAGGTGGTGTGGCTGCCAAAGTTCTGTCCCATTGTCCCCGTCAAGTTTGAAGGCAACCCCAACCCGAAGGAATTTATGGATATCTATTCTACTGCGATGGTGGCTGCGGGTGCTGATGAGAAGGGCATGGCCAATTGGTTTCCAATGGGCCTGAAGGGCACGACCTTGTCCTGGCTCATGCATCTACCCAAGGAGTCCAATCATTCCTGGGCCGAGTTGTGTACTCGCTTTGTGAGTGCATTCCCGAGAGCCTTAAAGCGCCCGGGAATACTCATTTAGCTCCACACAGTGGTCTAGGCGAGTGGAGAGCAGCTATGAGACTTCATGCTGCGATTTTCATAGATCACACGCACTATCCCGGATGTGAAGGACAATGCCATCATTGGCGCATTCACCATGAATGTGCACGATAGCAAAATGCGTGAAGAGATTAACATGCATCCCGTCATGAGCATACACGAGTTGTGGGTGTTGGCTGACCTTTGCTCCCTAGAAGAGGAAGGATGCCTCACGCCCGAGGATGCTGTCCGGGAGGCCGCTGGAGCAGTGGACCCGGGAAGCACTGTTGCGAAGAAGAGTGGCTCGTGTAAGCAGGGCATTCGTCAGGCTTTGGCTGCAGAGCCTAGTGCTCCCAGCGGGGCTGAAAAGAAGACAAAACCGGAGCAAGAAGTGGCGGCTACCAAGCCCGCCAAGGGGAAGTGGTGCCCTATGCACGAGTCAAACAAGCATGATGCTTGGAACTGCCGCTCCATCCTCGGTTACGCATAGGGACGGAAGAGGCGCATATATTAGCAGGCGCTAACGGTACCCTCGGGAACTATTACCGATGCGACAAGGCCGGTCATCATGCCAAATACTGTCCAACACAACCTGGCTCAGACGCCCCTGCCGGAGGTCTCGGGGGAAACATGGGCACAACACGAGGAGGAGATGGAGGCGGTGGAGATGGAGCAAGAGTGGGGCATGGAGGGGGCTGCAGCAACACAACCCCTCAACCGCGCGGCAACGGTGCTGCCATTAAACAAGGAGGCGATGACGACGGGTGCAGATAGTACCCACAATTACAGGATTGCGCGTGCGCACACGGAGGAGCCTACGCCATGACATCCCATGGGGAGTTTGAGTATTTCTCCCGTTAATTGTGCGTCGTGCAACCCACCCCGGAGGCACAACGGCCACTTCGGTGCTCCCAAGTGCCGATTACTTTTGATGTGGGAGATCATCCAGACCGTAACACCAGGGTCGGCACCCTACCCCTGGTGGTCTCCACCATGATAAAGAATATCCGATTTACCAAGATGTTGGTGGATGGAGGGGCTGGCCTCAATATTCTCTTGGCAAAGCTGCTAGATAAGCTTCTGATCACTGAGGATCAATTGGCCCCTATGGGGTCTTTTCTGGGTGTAAGCCCAAGAGCTATCCAGCCGTGGGGGGATTCTGAGCTCCAGTCACCTTCTAGACTCAAGACAACTACCGCACTGAGAACATCATATTTGATGTTGCGGACATTGCCCTACCGTATAATGGCATAATAGGGCGCCCTGCCTTGGCAAAGTTCATGGTGGTCTCCCACCATGCCTACAACTCGCTCAAGATTCCCTCCTCATGGGGGACCTTGACCATGAAGGGTGATATCAGGGACACCGTGCTCTACTGGCAGCCACCGCTTCCTTGTGACTCACATTGGCTCTCTGTCAGATTTGGACCAACCTTTCGCCTCAATTCCCGGCTCGCCCGGGAAACGGCTGCGACCCTTTCCGGGACTTAGTTCCGATGACCTTTCTGGTACTAGTGGCTCTCCGAGTAAGCTAACAACTTATCACATCCACCCTACCAGCTAAAATCCCGGGTGTGAGTGGAGGTTCCCCCAGCAAATGAAAGCCCGGGAGTGTGTGTGGTGCTCCCAACAATATTTAAAAAAACAATATATATATATATATATATTGATAATAAAATCCCAGGTGTGAGTGGAGGTTCCCCCGGCAAATGAAAGCTCGGGAGTATGTGTGGTGCTCCCGACAAACTTTGAAAGCCCGATAGTGGGCGTGGTACTCCCGGCAAAACCTTAAAGCCTGGGTGTGAGTGGAGGTTCCCCCGGCAAATGAAAGCCCGGGAGCGTGCGTGGTGCTCCCAGCAAACCCTAAAGCCTAGGAATGAGTAGTACTCCTAGCAAATGGGATGAATACTAGCGTATCTGGCCTGGCCCCCTATTTGTAAACCGCTTGTAACTCGGGGGCTGCCCCCATTTTGGAATGGAAATCCCGTTGCTCTCGTTCTTCCACCTATTTTCATTTCCCGAGCCTTTTTCAGGATTTTGCATTCCTTTGGGTTTTCTCGGGGTCGGACGTGGGTAACGAGACTGTTAGGCCAGGAAACGTCATACTCTCATGATCCGCTCTGAGGTATGAGCGTTGTGCTCTAGGTATTGCCGACGAGCACTAAATTGCGAAGACACACCTCCTACGTCAAGCCTCCGAGTTGGCAACATCGTGCGCCCTGATCAAGCGCATGCCACCTTGTTTTAAACCTGATGCATGGGTAAGATGTTGTAAGGTGTGTTCAACGTGTTTCAGGATGAGAAGAGGATGGGTAAGAAAGATGATGCCATGGCAAGGTCTTGGTAGAGGAGAAAGGCTTGCCGCGAGATAGCAGCAACCACGCGGCTTGAAAAGGCAGCTGGCCCTGCAAGCACGGCATGAAACAATCACAAGGTTAAAGCTAAGGAAATGGGAGCTTGGTGTCTAGGGCGATGAAGGACTCCCCCACGGGCTCCGTAGAGGCACTAAGGCGGCAACAGACAGATGAATCAAGGGAAGCCACAAGCACGACATGACAGAGATCAAATAATGAAAGGAAAAGGTAAAATTACTAATGGTAGCCAGTTGGCATTACATTTGAAAAATTTACAATGCAGCAACCAGCGCATAGAAGATGCTCGACTGAAGGGTCCGGGCAAAGGGCTGCACGCTGGGAAAAGGGGGGGAAAGTGTTGCTCCCTGACGTTCCCAACAACTTCGTGTTGCCTAGTCGACCCCCTGGCGTCCCCTGTATTAGGATGAGAGCCCCCTCAACCCCACATCATCGAGGATGTAGGGATAATAGCTGCGGCAGCACAAGGAGTCATTGATACATTGCAAATGTATCTTTAATTTTTGATGTTCCATGCTTGGTTTTATCTACTTTCTTGTGTTTTGCCCACACTTTGGAGTACTTTTCATATGATTTCTTGGACTAACCTATTAACAAAAGCCACAATGCCAGTCGCCTGTTTGCTGCTGTTTTTGGTTCCAGGAAAGTCAGAAAATCAATATTCTCGGAATTGGACGGGACAAAAGCCAAAGTTACTATTTTCCCGGAAGACTCACGCAACAAGAAGGAGAGTCGGAGAGGGTCCACAGGGTGGCCACACCACCCCTTGGTGCGGGCCAGCCCGGGCTGCGCCAGGGCATGGTGTGGGCCCCCTGGCCGGCCACCGACCTTGCCTCCTTCGCCTATAAGAGCCTCCCGATACCAAAACCCTAGATTATCAATCAGAATTCCACGAAAAGTTCCGCACCGCCGCCGCCACCGAAGGGGAGATTCGGGGGACAAAAAGTCTCTGTTCCGACACCCTGCCGGGACGGGGAAGTGCCCCCGGAGCCATATCCATCGATCTCCACTGCCATCTCCATCACCATTGGTGATTCCCATGAAGAGGAGAGAGTAGTTCTCTCTCGAGGCTAAGGGTTCTACCGGTAGCTATGTGTTCATCTCTCTTTCTATGCATGATCTTATTGAGATCATGAGCTTGTAATCTATAGATCTACCTTGCTACTCAGGCGCTTTAATAGATCTCTGCTCTCCCCATGTGCGTGAAAGTGACAGCATGCACACCATGGTGGCACTTAGGCTAGAGATTACAAATACTTGTTATGAGTTATATTTGGAGTTGGATGTCTTTATGAAATTGTGGTGTTTGTTGGACTCATCTAGTACTCAAGGTGATAGTGTGGGGTTTTCTAGATGGGAAAGATGAACTTTGAGGTCTGTTGTTATAGCCCTACCAACGATTAGAGTGTTCAACCGGAGAGTAGTTCAGTGTAGTGTCATAAAGAAGAATATATTTATATTAGAGTGTTCACTAGTGAAAGTATGATCCCTAGGCCGTGTCTCTTAGCATTAAAACACCGTTTTCAACTAGATCTGTTACATGTTTGCTTGCTTCCATCTTTATTTCAGTTTTCCTTTAGTCTCTTCCACGCCATCAATCTATTTTCTATCACCGTTACCACTTGTATTTCGCTATCTCTTCGCCGACCTAGTGCACCTATACACCTGACAAGTGTATTGGGTGTGTTGCGGACACAAGAGACTTCTTCTATCTTGATTGCAAGATGGCTTGAGAGGGAATACCTTTGACCACTTTCTCCCTGAGTTCGATAAACCTTGGGTGATCCACTTAAGGGAAAACTTGCTGCTGTTCTACAAACCTCTGCACTTGGAGGCCCAAAAACTGTCTACAAGAATAGAAGTGCGTAGACATCAGCCATCGAAGATTTTCACCGCGAGCTGCCCATTCCCATGGAAGCGGAGCTTTAGCGCATGACTAACCCGAAGCTGGTACCACTTCGCGAACGAAGGCCAACCTCTTTCCTATGAACATGCATCCCTCTTCACCTACCTCCACTCGGAGTTTCCATATGGGCTAACTGCCGCTTGACTCTTGCTGCTCTACCATGCACAACAGAACGCCACTCAGCTCATTTACAAGCAGACAGTGAAGCATCTGATGGGTTCGTAGCATGGAAAACAAAAAATTTCTACCGCAAGAACAAACAAAACCTAGATCTAATCTAGATAAAAGCCAAGATCTAATCTACTAGACATGAGCAACGAGATAGATTGGTACTAACCCTCGTAGAACCGAAAGCGTTATGAGATTAGATCTCGTGGATGATGTAGTCGATCACTTGCCGATCTCAAGATCGTGTGGACGATCCTTCCGCCAGCGTTCGGCAGCGCTTCATGACGTCACACGTCTTGAGTCAAAGTAGACCTTCCTCTCCCTATTCCAGCGAGCAGCGGAGGTAGTAGATCTTCTCCACGGAATCCCAGCAGCACGACGGTGTGGTGGTGGTGGAGATGAGAATTCTACAGGGCTTCACCTATGCCTGTGCAGAAGAAAGGTGGAGGAGAGAGGCGGCTGAGATTAGTTGTTATGAGAGGAGGAGCAAGAGGGGGCGCCCCCTCCCTTCTATTTAAAGGAGGGAGGCGCGCCTAGGGAAGGGGAGTCCTAGTAGGACTCCCCTCCTCCTTGGGCCGGCGGGTTGGGGGAGGAGACCTCCTCCCCCACGAATCCGTGTATTGCCCCACTTGGTCGAAGGATTAGGTTACTATGTATTTCAAAGCTTACAGCAATACGAACTTAATGACTTGATCTTATGCTACACTTACTATGGGTGTGTGTCCATCACATCATTCTCCTAATGATATAACCTTGTTATTAATCACATCCAATGTCTATGATCAGGAAACCATGATCATCAATCAATCAACAAACTAGTTCAACAAGAGGCTTACTAGGGACTCTTTTATGTTTACAAAACACACAAGTATTAGTGTTTCCTAATAAGACAATTATAGCATGGGATGTAAACATTCATCATAAACACAAAGCTATAATAATAACCACTTTTATTATTGCCTCTTGGGCATATCTCCAACAGTCTCCCACTTGCACTAGAGTCAATAATCTAGATTACATGGTAATATACCTAACACCCATGGCGTTCTGGTGTTGGTCATGCTTTGCTCTAGGGAGAGGTTTAGTCAACGGATCTGCTACATTCAGATCAGTGTGTACTTTGCAAATCTTTATGTCACCATCTTGGACATACTCGCGAATAGCATGAACACGTAGCTTGATGTGCTTCAGCTTGCTATGTGACTTGGCTCCAGTGCATTAGCTATGGCACCTGCGTTGTCACAGTAGATGGCCATCGGGTCCAACGCACTGGGAACCACGCCAAGTTCAGTAATGAACTCCTTCATCCATATGGCTTCTTGTGCAGCCTCCGAAGCAGCTCTGTATTCCGATTCAGTTGAAGATTTCGCCACAACGCTCTGCTTGGCACTCCTCCAGCTCACTGCAGCACCATTCAAAATAAATACGTATCCAGACTGTCACTTCGAGTCATCTGGATCGGTGTTCCAACTAGCATCAGTGTAACCGTTTACAACAAGCTGTTCATCACCTCCATAAGAAAGAACCATATCCTTAGTCCTATTCAGGTACTTTAGGATATTCTTGACCGCTGTCCAGTGTTCCATTCCAGGATCACTTTGATATCTGCTAGTCAAACTAACAGCATGTGCTATATCCGGTCTCGTACACAGCATGGCATACATGATAGAACCTATGGCCGAGGCATTGGGAATTTTATTCATCTTTTCTCTATCTTCTGCCATAGCCGGACTTTGAGTTTTACTCAAGGTCTTACCTAACAACATGGGCACGAACCCTTTCTTGCTCTCTTCCATTCTAAACTTCTTTAGAACTTTGTCTAAGTATGTACTTTGTGAAAGCGCTATTAGGCATCTTGATCTATCTCTATAAATCTTGATGCCTAGAATATATGTCGCTTCGCCAAGATCCTTCATCGAAAAACTATTATTCAAATAGGTTTTGACGCTATTAAGAAGTTCTACATCATTCCCAATCAACAATATGTCATCTACATATAGTACTAGGAATGCTACAAAGCTCCCACTCACTTTCTTGTAAATACAAGCTTCTCCATAAGTTTGTATAAATCCAAAGTTTTTGATTACTTTATCAAAACATTGATTCCAACTCCGGGATGCTTGCTTCAGTCCATAAATGGAGTGCTGAAGTTTGCATACCTTGTCAGCATCTTTAGGATTGACAAAACCCTTGGGTTGTACCATATACAACACTTCCTCAATGTCACCATTAAGGAACGCCATTTTGACATCCATCTGCCAAATTTCATAATCGAAATATGCAGCGATTGCTAACATAATCCTCACAGACTTTAGCTTCGCTACTGGTGAGAAAGTCTCATCATAGTCAACTCCTTGAATTTTTCGGAACCCTTTCGCGACAAGTCGAGCTTTATAGACGGTAACATTACCATCAGCATCTGTTTTTCTTTTGAAAATCCATTTTTTCTCGACAGCCTTACGACCATCCGGTAAGTCCACCAAAGTCCATACTTGGTTTTCGTACATGGATCCCATTTCGGATTTCATGGCTTCTAGCCATTTGTCGGAATCTGGGCTCACCATAGCTTCTTCATACATCGCAAGGTCATCAGTGTTGTCCACTAACATGACGTTCAAGGCAGAGTCATACCACTCAGGAGTGGTACGGACCCTCGTTGACCTGCGAGGTTCAGTAGTAACTTCGTTCGAAGTTTCATGATCATAATCATTAGCTTCCTCTCCAGTTGGTGCGGTGCACGCGAAACATCTTCCGGTGCTGCGCTACTCTCAACTCCGAAAGAAGGTTCAATAACCTCGTCGAGTTCTACTTTCCTTCCAGTCACTTCTTTCGAGAGAAATTCCTTCTCTAGAAAGGATCCATTCTTAGCAACAAAAACTTTGCCTTCGGATCTATGATAGAAGGTATACCCAATTGTTTCTTTAGGGTATCCTATGAAGACGCATTTCTCCGCTTTGGGTTCAAGCTTATCAGGCTGTAACTTCTTTACATCTGCTTCGCAACCCCAAACTTTAAGGAACGACAACTTAGGTTTCTTTCCAAACCACAATTAAATGACGGTGTCGTTTCAACGGATTTAGATGGTTCCCTATTTAAAGTGAATGCGGCTGTCTCTAATGCATAGCCCCAAAATGATAATGGTAAATCTGTAAGAGACATCATAGACCGAACCATATCTAAGAGAGTTCGATTACGACGTTCGGACACACCATTACGCTGTGGTGTTCCCGGCGGTGTCAACTGTGAAAGTATTCCACATTTCTTTAAATGCATGCCAAACTCATAACTCAGATATTCACCTCAGCGTCGAGCATGAAACTTAATCTTCTTGTTACGATGATTTTCCACTTCACTTTGAAATTCCTTAAACTTCTCGAAAGTTTTGGATTTATGTTTCATAAAGTAGACATACCCATATCTACTCAAGTCATCCGTGAAAGTGAGAACATAACGATATCCACCACGCGATGCTACACTCATTGGACCGCACACATCGGTATGTATTATTTCCAATAAGTCCGTAGCTCGCTCCATTATTCCAGAGAATGGAGTCCTAGTCATTTTTCCCATTAGACATGCTTCGCATCTTTCAAGTGATTCAAATTCACGTCATTCAAGAAGTCCCTCAGTATGGAGTTTCTTCCTTCGCTTCACTCCAATGTGACCAAGACGACAGTGCCACATGTATGTAGAATTATCATTCAATTTTATTCGTTTAGCATCTATGTTGTGAACATGTGTATCACTACTATCGAGATTCAATAAGAATAAACCATTCATCTCAGGTGCATAACCATAAAAGATATTACTCATATAAATCGAACAACCTTTATTCTCAGAGTGAAAAGAGTAACCGTCTACAATAAACAAGATCCAGATATAATGTTCATGCTTAACGGGCACCAAATAACAATTATTTAAATTTAAAACTAATACCGATGGTAGATGCAGAGGAGGCGTGACGGCGATCACATCAACCTTGGAGCCATTTCCAACGCGCATCGTCACCTCGTCTCTCGCGGTCTTCGTTTATTCCGCAGCTCTGTTTGAGTTACAAATATGAGCAACCGAACCAGTATCAAATACCCAGGCACTACTACGATTACTCGTAAGATACACATCTATAACATGTATATCAAATATACCTTTCTTCTTGATGTTGCCGTTCTTCAGATCCGCCAGGTACTTGGGGCAGTTACGCTTCCAGTGACCAGCACCCTTGCAGTAGAAGCACTCAGTTTCAGGATTAGGACCAGCCTTGGGCTTCTTAGCAGGTGCGGCAGCTTTCTTGCCGTCCTTCTTGAAGTTGCCCTTGTTCTTAGGATTGCCCCGTTTCTTGAAATTGGTGGTCTTATTGACCATCAACACTTGGTGCTCCTTCATGATCTCCACTTCAGCAGTTTTCAGCATGGACGATAGTTCAGGCAATGTCTTGTTCATGCAGTGCATATTGTAGTTCATCACAAAGTTCTTGTAACTTGGTGGCAGTGATTGGAGGACACGGTGAATCCCCAATTCATTAGGAATCGGTATCCCCAACTCTCGGAGTTTGTTTGTGTGCCCAGACATGGTGAGCACGTGCTCGCTAACAGAGCTACCCTCTTCCATCTTGCAGGTAAAGAACTTCTCGGAAGCTTCATAGCTTTCCATGGCAGCTGAAGTCTCAAAAATGAGTTTGAGCTCCTTAATGATCTCAAACGGGTCATGGTGCTCAAAACGCTTTTGAAGCTCCGATTCTAAACCGTATAGGATGGCACACTGAACTGTGGAGTAGTGATGTTTCCGAGTGGCATAAACATTCTTTACGTCATCGGTGGCGTCTTCTGCAGGTGGGTCACCTAGCGGTGCTTCGAGCACATAGGTCAGTGACCGAGCCACGAGGATTTATCTTGATCCACGGAACCAGTCCGTGAAATTGCTTCCATTGTTCTTAAGCTTTTCTTTCTCTAGGAATGCATTGAAATTGATGGAAACGTTCGCCATAATCTACAACAAATTTGCAAGTAGTTTAGACTAAGTTTACGATAAATAGTGTTCAAATTTAATTCTTAAATCAACTAGGTGAACTCCCACTCAAAACAACATCCCTCGAGTTGTTTTAGTGATTACACGAACCAAATCCACTACACCAAGTCCGATCATCACGTGAGATGATGTACCTTCATCGCGAACAATCTTCATGTTCATCATATCAATCATATGACTCATGCTCTACCTTTCGGTATTCCGTGTTTCGAGACCATGTCTGTACATGCTAGGCTCGTCAAGATTAACCTTTAGTTTCCGCATGTGCAAATCTGGCTTGCACCCGTTGTATCTGCCAGCAGAGTCTATCACACGATCATCACGAGATGCTTGAAAGCGAGTCTTAAGCGGTGCCAACTAAGGACGAACACTTTATTACTTGATATTTAGTGAGAGGGATCATCTTATAATGCTACCGTCGCGATCTAAGCAATACAAGATGCATAAAGGATTAACATCACAGGCAATTCATAATTAGTGTGATATGATATGGCCCTTTCTTCTTATGCCTTCGATCTCCATATCCAAAGCACGGACATGATCTCCATCATCGCCAGCATTGCGTCAAGGTCCGTGGCGCCGCTTCATGGTTGTCCGTCATCACTAGCAACTATCACAACTACTTGGAACAAAGCTATTACAAGATGAATAGACACGCAGGTCTTAACAGAATTAAAGACAACCATTAGGCTCCTGCCGGTTGCCATATTACAACAAGGATCATTGCATACATCAAATACAATCACAATCACATGTAGGCCATATCACATCACAAAACCCCTGCAAAAACAAGTTAGACGCCTCTAATTTTCTTTGCAAGTTTTACGTGGCTTGGGCTTTCGACTAAGAACGCATCTTACCTACGAAACTGAACCACAACGTTGATACAAGTGCTATCAAGTGCAAAGTGTAGATGTGATCTATACTATGATGGGAGAGACAGACACCCGCAAAGCCACTTGTGCAATACGAGTTGCACGTCAAGCGTGGAGCAAGTCTCATGTACGATGACATGTAATGTTAGCCCGACCCGCTTCATCCCACCATACCGCAAGATGCAAAGTACACACATAGAAAAAGACGGCACAAGCACCAACGCCCACAACCTCATTGTGTTCTACTCGTGCAACAGATCTACGAATAGACAAGGCTCTGATACCACTGATGGGTTCGTAGCATGGAAAACAAAAAATTTCTACCGCAAGAACGAACAAAACCCAGATATAATCTAGATAAAAGCGAAGATCTAATCTACTAGACATGAGCAATGAGATAGATCGGTACTAACCCTCGTAGAACCGAAAGCGTTACGTGATTAGATCTCGTGGATGATGTAGTCGATCACTTGCCGATCTCAAGATCGTGTGGACGATCCTTCCGGCGCCGCGTTCCGGCAGCGCTTCCGCAGACGGTCACACGTGCGGAGTCGAAGCAGACCTTCCTCTCCTCGTTCCAGCGAGCAGCGGAGGTAGTAGATCTTCTCCACGGAATCCCAGCAGCACGACGGCGTGGTGGTGGTGGTGGAGATGAGAATTCTGCAGGGCTTCGCCTATGCCTGTGCAGAAGAAAGGTGGAGGAGAGAGGCGGCTGAGATTAGTTGTTATGAGAGGAGGAGCAAGAGGGGGCGCCCCCTCCCTTCTATTTAAAGGAGGGAGGCGCGCCTAGGGAAGGGGAGTCCTAGTAGGACTCCCCTCCTCCTTGGGCCGGCGGGTTGGGGGAGGAGACCTCCTTCCCCACGAATCCGTGTATTGCCCCACTTGGACTCCCTTGATCCCTTTCATGGTTTTCAAGTAAACTCCAAGAAATCCTCTAGAACCTTCCAGAACATTCCGAAACCTTCTAGAATCTCCATACAAACACTCCGGAACATTTCCCAACTTAGAAAATGATCCCCAATATATGAATCTTATTCTCCGGACCATTCCGGATCTCCTCGTGATGTCCCGGATCCATTCCGAGACTTCGAACAACATTCGGTCTCCAACGCAAATTCCATATCTACTTAAAACAACTTCGAACCTTAAGTGTGTCACCCTACGGTTCGTGAATATGCAGACATGATGAAGACACCTCTCCGATCAATAACCATCAGTGGGATCTGGAGATCCATAACGGCTCCCACATACTCAACGATTACTTTGTGATTGATACAACCATTTAACATACGAAACCAATTCCCTTTGTCACACGAGGTTTGATCGTCAGTATCTTCATACCTAGTTCTTCCTCGTTACTGATAAGTACTCTTTACTCGTTCCATGTTATGTCATCCCTTGTGACCCAGTCACATGCTTGCAAGCTATCTAGATGACATTCCACCGAGAGGTCCCAGAGTATATCTATCCGTCATATGGATGGACAAATCCCAATCTTGGTCTATGCGCTTCAACACATACTTTCAGAATACCCAATGACACCTTTATAACCGCCCGATTCTGAGCGGCGTTTGATGTCATCAAAGTACCCATCCGGTGATGGTGATTAACATAACCTCATGGTCGAAGGATTAGGTTACTATGTATTTCAAAGCTTACAGCAATACGAACTTAATGACTTGATCTTATGCTACACTTACTATGGGTGTGTGTCCATCACATCATTATCCTAATGATATAACCTTGTTATTAATCACATCCAATGTCTATGATCAGGAAACCATGATCATCAATCAATCAACAAGCTAGTTCAACAAGAGGCTTACTAGGGACTCTTTTATGTTTACAAAACACACAAGTATTAGTGCTTCCTAATAATACAATTATAGAATGGGATGTAAACATTCATCATAAACACAAAGATATAATAATAACCACTTTTATTATTGCCTCTTGGGCATATCTCCAACAGCATCAGCCGCTTCTTGTACACGGTGCCCGGGACAACCGGGAACTCGAAGCCCACCAAATCCGCCATGTACTCCTCCTGGGATTGGGAGGGGGAGAATGACGGATTGAGACGGCAAGGAAGACGATATCCGCCCTGCCCGCCGTGCCGAGGTCTGCGTCTGTGCCTTGGAGAAAGAGAACGGCGACCAGGAGGGCCTCCCCGACCATTGCCGCCTTCTCCTTGGCCCCGTCGGGGCGGGGCCTCAGTTTGTGGTTGTGGGAAATCCGTGCCCCTCCGACGAGGCCAGAGCCATCTCCCCCACCCTTGAAGGAGGATCGTCGCCACCAGAGTAGGGAGTTGGAAGGAAAGGCTGCGGGGGAATTGGACAGTGAGCCACAACCCGCACCTTCCATCCCTTTTATTTCAGAAAGAAGAGGGAACGGTTGCTGCCCACCTCACCGGCTCATGGGAGGGAAACGATCACGTCCCACCAAAGTTATTTTGCAGGAATCAAAGCAGCGCAGTCCATGTGGGCTGCCGTAGAAGCCAAGGAGTGGATCGGTAGTCTGATTTCTACACACTTCTATTCTTGTAGATAGTTGTTGGGCCTCCAAGTGTAGAGGTTTGTAGAATAGCAGCAAGTTTTTCCTTAAGTGGATCAACCAAGGTTTATCGAACTCAGGGAGGAAGTGGTCAAAGGTATCCCCTCTCAAGCAACCCTACAATCAAGATACAAGAAGTCTCTTGTGTCCCCAACACACCCAATACACTTGTCAGGTGTATAGGTGCACTAGTTCGGCGAAGAGATAGTGAAATACAAGTGGTATAGATAATTATATGTGGTAATAATGATAGAATATATTATGATGGCGTGGAAAATACTAAAGTAAAACTGAAATAAAGATAGAAGCAAGCAAACATGTAACAGAACTAGTTGCAAACGGTGTTTCAATGCTAAGAAACAAGGCCTAGGGATCATACTTTCACTACTGAACACTCTCATATAAATATCTTCTCTTTATGATACTACTCTTAACTACTCTGTTGGATACTCTAATCCAAGGTAGGGCTATAACAGCACACCTCAAAGTAAGCCTTTCCCATCTAGATAACCCCACACTATCACCTTGAGTACTAGGTGGTTCCAACAAACACCACAATTTCATAAGGACATCCATCTCCAAATATAACTCATAACAAGTATTTGTAATCTCTAGCCTAATTGCCGCCATGGTGTGCACGCTGTCACTTTTAGACACAGGGGGAGAGCAAAGATCTATTAAAGCACTTGAGTAGCAAGGTAGATCTATAAATTACAAGTTGATGACCTCGATAAGATCATGCATAGAGAGAGAGATGAACACATAGCTACCGGTAGAACCCTTAGCCTCGAGAGAGATCTACTCCCTCCTCATCATGGGAATCAGCAATGGGGATGGAAATGGTGGTGGAGATCGATGGAGATGGCTACGGGGGCACTTCCCCGTCTCGGCAAGGTGCCGGAACAGAGACTTTCTATCCCCCGAATCTCCCCTTCGGTGGCGGCGGTGCTGCGAAACTTTTCATGGCTGGAGGCTTGACTATTTAGGGTTTTTTGCCTCGGGGGATATATATATAGGCGAAAGAGGCAAGGTCGGTGGCCGGCAAGGGGGCCCACACCATGCCTTGGCACAGCCTAGGGTTGCCCGCGCCAAGGGGGGTGTGGCCAAGCCCTGGCCCTCCTCCGTCTCATATTCTGACTCCATGAGTCTTCCGGGAAAATAACAACTTTGGCTTTTGTCCGGTCCAATTCCGAGAATATTGATTTTCTGACTTTCCTGGAACCAAAACCAGCAGAAAACAGGCAACTGGCACTGTGGCATCTTGTTAATAGGTTAGTCCAAGAAATCATATGAAAAGTACTCCAAAGTTGGAACAAAACACAAGAAAGTAGATAAAACCAAGCATGGAACATCAAAAATTATAGATACGTTTGCAACGTAACAATATCCCCAAGCTTAACTCCTGCTTGTCCTCGAGTAGGTAAGTGATAAAAAGAAAGAATAATTTTTGAGGTGACATGCACCATCATAAACTTGATCAAAGTATTTGTAAAACATTCAAAGGTGGGATCATAGTACTTCAATCATAACATGAAAGACAAAGTTCTAGCAATAAGATAAAGAACCTATGTTGCTACATGAAAAGGAACAAACAAAAGATTCATGAATAACAATGCTTTGCAAGAAGTTTGTTTGTTTCACATAAAGAAAACATATCATAGTAGTATTTAGCTTGTCCCTCATAGAGTAGCAAACATAAATGCATAGGACACCTTCAAAGTTTATAAGAGTGACTAGATACAAATAGTTTAAAACAAGCAATATCAAGGTATGCATTAATCAACAAGTTTTGGGACAATGCACATAGAACTAAGAATGGCCACTATGCTCTCAAAGTAGGTGCATAAAGATAGAAGGTGGAGACTCAATATATAAGTGGAAGAAAGGCCTTCTTAGAAGGAAGTAGGGATTCAAGTCTCATAAAGAGCTCCAAAAATTATGGTACTTAATAGCTTTCCGCTCTCATTGCCCCTATCATAAGAATCATGAAGTGATTAAGGTTAAAGTGAACAAACTATGGTGTACATGCTTGACGAAGTATAAGTTGGAAATCTCATGTCCCTTGAATACAAGGGCCGCTCCTCATGCTAATCAAGTTTAGTCACTGGTAAGTTCTTGTCATCGTAAGTACATGTGTATCATAGAGAACCGCCAACGAGGTACCCCTTGCCCGATGATACGGAAGAATCCCCATATCAAAATGACAAGACAAGCAGACAATGAGCATCTCAGCAATCTTCTTATTTACCATGGGAATATGGTTCTTTTTGCTCTCTTTCCTCTTTTCTCATATCTCTTTTTTTCTTTTTTTTCTTTTTTCTCAATATCTGACTCTTTTATTATAAGAAGAATGCTTCATAGACATCTCATTATGGTTACGCTAGAGGTTTCCACCATGACAGCATGGATTAGACCAGCGGCCTAGGCGTTTCTCTAACACATATACATAACTCCATGGACTTACAAGCTCCCTTTCCATTTCACACCGACGAAATCCATAGACAAAAGAGCATGATATCAACTAGGTGCAAAGTACAAGTGCAATTTTGAAAGCGTTCCCCATGAAAGCATGGTTCTGCTAATCCCAAACAAATAAGTGCAAGCATATACAACATAGACGACACAATGGTTCAAGTTTATTAAGCGCAAGAAAAGTAAAGTGCGCCATCAAGTTCGTGAGAGCTTTAATCACTAGTTTTCTCATAACAAGTTTAATTTGGAAGGTAAACAAAAACATGAATATACTTGGAATAGCATATGCTAATAGGTAGGTATTGTGGACTCTTTGGAATAACTTGGTTTAGGGAGTTGGATGCATGAGTGGAACTCATACTTGGTTGGGGAGGCTAGCAAAAGACTAGGAGCGATAAACTAAGAGAGCAGTAATGGCCATAATCATGCAGAGCGACAAAACATCCTTGATCAAAGCATAAAGTGATACTACAAGATGAAAACGAAAGGATCATAACGGCTATGGTGACTTGGGATAGTCATAACATGGTGTGAGCATGTGCCAATTCAACCCAAATAAAGCATCAAAGGAGAATACCACAATACTATGCTTTAATATGCTAAAACAACGCATGATTCTTCCAAGGCACATTAAGAAATATCCATTGTTTATAACAAGTCATTCTATCGCAAAGAATACTAAGCATAAAGCCAAAACAATATCAAGCATGGCATGACAAAGCATAGGCCACAGTCAAAAACAAGCTCTCTTTACCACTTAAGCATGAACTTTCCTACTCTTTTTCCAATCCAAACCAAACTATTTGAAAACCAATGTATGAAAGAGGGGGTCCAACCAAATTATTCAGGAAACTAAGCAAACCAAGAAAATGTAAAACCAAAACAAAAATGAAAAAGAAGACGCTCCAAAAAGAACACAACTGTGCATGAAACAATAAAAATGAAGTGTTTGGAAAAAACCTGAGATTTTTCTTGATGAAGAAGGGGACACCTTGGGTATCCCCAAGCTTTGAAGCTTGTACTTCTTGGATATTTATCGGGGTGACACGCGTGGCATCCCCAATCTTGAGCTTTAGTCCATCCTTCATCTCATTACTCATTCCTTTCATACACCTGAAAATTTTCCTTCATACAAAACTTTACACAATCTTTATTAGCAACATTAGTGCACTCAAGATAATAAGTCTTTAGATTCAGTTCCAACACCAATAAAACTACCATTAAAACACTAGCTACTGTAGCACTTTCCTCAAAAATCTCAATTCCCTAGAAGAACTCAAAAAGGAACCAACACGAAGCAAATGCAAATAATGGCAGAAATCTGTCAAAACAGACCAGTAGGTAAAGACGAATTTTTTCGAAGTCCTTCTGATGCTCAAATCGAAAAGTGTTGAACTAACGAAAGTTAGATAACATCCTGGGGCAGAAGCACAAAAATTCACTCTTCAAAAGGACGTACAGAGAGTTTACACGAATTTTTACGGTGAAGCACGGAAATCTGTTTCGGGACGGCAACTTTCCCAATCATTACTTTTCTCTCATTAGAGGTTACTCTTGGCACAAAAATGATAAGGAGAGGTTATTACTAATGTAATAACTTCCAAGACTCAACTAAAACTTTTGGGTTATCTCCCAATAAGTACTTTTCTTTAACGCCTTTAAGTTAGGCTTGATAGTTTGAGAAGATGCTCACATAAGAAATATGAATTGAAGTAAAAGAGAGCATAAAGAAGCAAATTCAAAGCACATTTAAGTCTAACCCACTTCCTATGAATAGGAATCTTGTAAAGAAACAAGTCATTAAATCGCAAAGCAACAAGCATAGTAAAGCAAAACAAATGCAACTTCAAGACTTTTAACATAAACAGGGGAAACTTAATATTGTTGAGATACATAAAACCAGGTTTCCCTCTCTCATCATAACTTTCAGTAGCAACATGAATAAAATTAACAATATAACTATCACATAAAACATTATTATCATGCGCCACATGCATATAATAATTATTACTCTCCACATAAGCATAGTCATTCTTATTAATTGTAGTGGGAGCAAATTCAACAAAATAGCTATAATTATTATTCTCATCACCATAATCATCAAATATAGGAGGCATACTATAATCATAATTAATTTTCTCCTCAATAGTAGGTGGACTGAAAATAACATATTCATCATTGTAATCATCATATATTGGAGGTTTTGTATCATCATAAGCAATAAAATAGCTATCTTCTAAAGCTGGGGAACTAAAAAGATCATTTTCATAAAAACTAGCTTCCCCAAGCTTAGACTTTTCCATAGCATTAGCAATAATGGTGTCCAAAGAATTTATACTAACAACATTGCTATTAGCATGCAAATAAAGTTCCATAGGTTTTTTAATTTTCTCTTCAAACACTTCATGTCCTAACTCAAGATAAATACTATAAAGCTCTCTAATTTTGTTGTTGTTTTCCATTAAGCCTAACTAGTGAAAACAAGAAACAAAAAGACAAAATTGCAGAATCTAAAGGAAATAACTTCGAGCACTCACACCGGAGGATGTGAGTACCTTTTACCTTACCTCCCCGGCAATGGCGCCAGAAAATAGCTTTATGTCTACGCACTTCTATTCTTGTAGACAGTTGTTGGGCCTCCAGGCGCAGAGGTTTTTAGAACAGTAGCAAGTTTTCCCTTAAGTGGATCACCCAAGATTTATCGAACTCAGGGAGAAAGTGGTCAAAGGTATCATCTCTCAAGCAACCCCGCAATCAAGATACAAGAAGTCTCTTGTGTCCCCAACACACCCAATACACTTGTCAGGTGTATAGCTGCACTAGTTTGGCGAAGAGATAGTGAAATACAAGTGGTATAGATAATTATAAGTGGTAACGGTGATAGAAAATAGATTGATGGCATGGAAAAGACTAAAGTAAAACTGAAATAAAGATAGAAGCAAGCAAACATGTAACAGATCTAGTTGCAAACGGTGTTTCAATTCTAAGAAACAAGGCCTAGGGATCATACTTTCACTAGTGAACACTCTCATATAAATATCTTCTCTTCATGATACTACTCTTAACTACTCTCCGGTTGGACACTCTAATCTAAGGTAGGGCTATAACATCACACCTCAAAGTAAGCATTTCCCATCTAGATAAACCCACACTGTCACCTTGAGTACTAGATGGTTCCAACAAACACCACAATTTCATAAAGACATCCAACTCCAAATATAACTCATAACAAGTATTTGTAATCTCTAGCCTAAGTGCCGCCATGGTGTGCACGCTGTCACTTTTAGACACAGGGGGAGAGCAAAGATCTATTAAAGCACTTGAGTAGCAAGGTAGATCTATAAATTACAAGTTGATGACCTCGATAGGATCATGCATAGAGAGAGAGATGAACACATAGCTACCGGTAGAACCCTTAGCCTCGAGAGAGATCTACTCCCTCCTCATCATGGGAATCAGCAATGGGGATGGAAATGGTGGTGGAGATCGATGGAGATGGCTACGGGGGCACTTCCCCATCCCGGCAGGGTGCCGGAACAGAGACTTTCTATCCCCCGAATCTCCCCTTCGGTGGCGGCGGTGCTGCAAAACTTTTCATGGCTGGAGGCTTGACTATTTAGGGTTTTTTGCCTCGGGGGATATATATAGGCGAAAGAGGCAAGGTTGGTGGCCGGCAAGGGGGCCCACACCATGCCTTGGCACAACCTAGGGTTGCCCGCGCCAAGAGGGGTGTGGCCAGGCCCTGGCTCCGTGAGTCTTCCGAGAAATAACAACTTTGGCTTTTGTCCGGTCCAATTCCAAGAATATTCATTTTCTGACTTTCCTGGAACCAAAAACAGCAAAAAATAGGCAACTGGCACTGTGGCATCTTACTAATAGGTTAGTCCAAGAAATCATATGAAAAGTACTCCAAAGTTGGAACAAAACACAAGAAAGTAGATAAAGCCAAGCATGGAACATCAAAAATGATAGATACGTTTGCAACGTATCATAGTCCCGTGGCCAATTGAGTGCGCATGCACGCGCACATCAGCTCTGCGGGATGGGAAGGCATGCCATACAGTGTTGTCGCACTTCCCACGACGTGGACTAGGCCCACACGCTATTGAAGGGCGAATCCCAACAACAACCTCTTCATTAAAACCGTGATCTGCATCACATGTTGCCTGCCCTCTGATGAGTCACATTTGCATCATGTTTTACATTATTATTTTGCATTGTAGATGTAGGATCTTGGTATTTTACGGTGCTCGCGTGCACATTTTATGTCTGTTTTCACCAGGATCAGGACAGATGATGGATCCAATGGATACAATTCTTGCAGCAGTTGTACTATGGCCAAAAGGAGTCAAAAACAACATAAATCACATAGTTGGGAAATATTAATAATACCAAAATAAAACCAGAAGCGAAAAAGGAGGCAGAAGGTTCAACGACCAACTATACGACCGGAGCAATTTTTTTGGCCCTATAGCTCCGGCCGTATAGTTGGCGCAGCCTCCGCCTCCTCAAAAAGTTTCACCCCGTGCAACTGGTTCAGGGAGACGACATACAGAACAACCAGAAATTGCAGAAACCTCACCTCCGGAAGGCATCTAGAGGGGGAACTCATCCACCAGGGATCCATCTTCAACCTGCGCAGATCCGGGAGGCTAAGGAATCGATCTTCATCATCCACCGCTGCATCACCACCACATCCATCCATCCCATGTACATCTTGTCTAGATCTTGTTGTAATTCCGTACTCGTTGTGAATTTATACAAGTACTATTCATCTATGATTGTGTCCATTACCATTTCCATGATGTTGATTGCCTCCATATCTGAGTAGATCTCTAGTTCTTGGGGATATGGAGAAACCCTAGTATGAGATTGAAATAAGATGAAGTCTATTATGATATTCATCGCTATGACCATGTGTTAGATTTGCTACATCTTGATGTTGGGAGAAGTCGACCTCTCAATATTTGCCTCTCTTGGGGACTTGATGGAGGAAACTACTAGTTGGTAGACGGAGGCATGCTAGCACTTACATTGACTATAAAGCTGTTGGCACCCCTTACATATCAACTTGGGAAACCGAGGAAACTCATGGAACACTATCCATGCCATGGGATACGTCCTACGGGATTACGTTCCTTAATAGCGTAGTAATTCGATTGATGTCGATTGCTGACTGCTATGATTATGAGGATGATGTGAGCAGCGGTTGCTGCCTATTTGTCCAAATACAGAGTTCATCCCACACATACATAGTTGAGAATGTTCATGATGATAATCTTTATCTTAGATCCTTACATTGCTAGTGGTGTATCCGCTACTCCCTGAGACCGCCTTTTCCCTATTATAGTTCAAATCTCTCTTACATACGCAGTACTTACTTTCTGTATTTAGTTACTTTACTTTACTTTATTATTGCTCTTATACCTAAAACCCAAAAGAACCTTTTTACAAAATACTCACATTTTATCTTGTCACTTAGAACTTTATCTAGAATTTCTATCATAGTATTTATTTCAAGAGTTATTAGATTTCAGACTCCTACTCCCAGTGGGATCCATATCTTTATTTCGAAACTAGCTACAAATGATCTGTGCACTTGTAGTCATCAAGCTAGTTTCTGGCGCCGTTGCCGGGGAGCTAAGCGCTATAGGTCTTTTAGTTTTTGCTTATTTATTTTTGTCTTGCTAAATTTTGTTTTGAGTTATGGGTTTCCACCAACATGATGGAGTTTGAGCATATGACTAGTGTTAACCCACTCAAGTACTTTGGGAAGCCCTATGATATTCATAAAAGAGACAACTCCAATGAGAAGACAAGGGGGTTTGAAATAAATCGTCTACTACTTGGTATTTTACACAAGAAGCAATTTATTAGAGATGAAGAAGATCCCGATCCATATGAGCATATTGCATGTTTTAAAGATATATGTGGAACTTTTCTATTGACGGGATATACCACTGATGAGGTAACGGTTAAACTTTTTAGTCAGACTTTTACTAGTACAGCTCTCTCATGGTATAGATCTCTACCACCTGAAGCCACTACTACTTGGGATAATCTAGCTTGTGAATTTCTAGCAAAATATTATCCATTGTCAAAAATCTTTTGGAATCAGACGTCTTATAATGACTTGAAAGAATCATTCTAATGAAGGACTGATAAGAGCTTACATCAGATTTAAAGATTTACTATGACTTTGTCCGCATCATGATTTACCTAAATGGTATTTCTTGCATATCTTTTATGGCAGTTTAATTGAACCTAATAAAATTGAACTAGACTCTTTCGCGGAAGGAGCCCTTTATGAATCTTCCTATACCTAAAGCTTGGGATTTACTTAATAGAATTTGTGACTATAGAGTTTCATGGAATTTTGGTCTAGGAAGTGCAGGAGGCGTAGAAATAGAACATGATTGAATTCATGATTATAATAAAAAAGGCCATGTTAAAGAATTATCTAAGGAACTTTATTTGGATTCAGATCTTGTGTTGCAAGTTGTTAAAGCTTTTACAGAACATATCAGGGCTCCAAAAGAGGGACGGTCAAGTATAATCCACCACCCGAACCTGAGAAGAGAAGAGAAGATAAAGCAACATTGGCCTCCTTATAACCACTAAATGAGATGCCTTTTCCTAACACTACACAAAAACATATTCTTCAATATGAACAGGTCAAAGCAGTACGGGATAAAAAGGAAGAAGAAAGTACGCTAGAAGTCGTGGAACATCTGGAAGAAACCAAAGATGAAGAGGTAATCGAGGAAGCAATTATGGCTATGTACGCACATTGTAACATAGTTGAACTTTATGAAGAGACTTCCGTATTGGTTGAAGGTAAAACAAAGGTAAAAGATGTGGGTAAGCCTATTCTTCCCTGCATATTTAAAGAAACCTTGCATTACAGTTTATGTGATCTCGGCACTGAAGTTAATGTTATATCTTATGATTTCTACTTAGAAATAAAAGAAGAAATAGAATCGGCTACAATTGAAAATACTGATATGACAATTATTTTAGCCAATAAAAATCTTAGAATTCCAATGGGAGTAGTTGAAGATGCAACTGTCACAATTGGCAATAAAAACTTTCCGATCGATTTTGTAGTTGTTGATATGCCAGCTGACACTCTTTGACCTATTATATTTGGAAGAAACTTTTTGGGTGATATAGGTGCCTATGTTAATTTCAAGAAGGAGATTTTGTCTCTTAAGTTCGGGGGAACAGAAAATAAATTCCATTTTTCCAAATTTAAAGACATGCCTCCACAAATACAAGAGGAAGAGGAAGAGAGAACTATTGAGGAAATGGCGGCTCTTTTCTTTAGTAATCAAGAGGAAGAAATAGACGAAGATCCAAATTATGAAGAAATAGTTATGGAGGACAAGTCCCTAGGAGAACTAGGAGATGAATTTGATTCACTTCCTATAATGGGACCTCCAACTGATGAGGCTTTTGAAGAGCAAGAAAAGAGAGGGGACGAGGAACTACCAACCCTAGAGTTGAAGACTCTACCAGATAATCTCAAATACAGGTTTCTAGATGATATAAATAAATTTCCTGTTATTATCCGTGCTAAACTTTCAGGAAAATAAGAAGCAGAACTTATGGAGATACTTAAGGAGCATCGCAAGTCCTTTGGGTAATCAATGGATGACTTGAAGGGCATCAGTCCCATGATAGCCGTCCATCGAATATTCATGGAGGAAGGTGCTAAACCAGTTGCGAAATTTAATAGAAGGTTGAAGCCTGAAATGAAAGAAGTGGTAAGAAAAGAAATTGTACACCTATTGGACGCAAGTATAATCTATCTTGTTAAAGAAAGTGAATGGCTAAGTATTGTTCATTGTGTCCCTAAGAAGGGCGGTTTCACTTCTGTTCCTAATGAAAATAATGAAATTATACCTACTAGAGCTATTATTGGGCATAGGATGTGCATAGACTTCAGAAGATTAAATAAAGAAACTAGGAAAGATCACTATCCTTTACCGTTCATAGATCAAACTTTAGAGAGGTTAGCAAACCATACTCATTTTTGTTACTTGGACGGATACTCTAGTTTTTCTCAAATAGTTGTTCATCCTCATGACCAACTTAAAACAACTTTCATTTGTCCTTATGGTTTATATGCTTACCGACGTATGCCTTTTGGTTTATGTAATGCTCCGGCAACTTTTCAAAGATGCATGACTGCTATTTTTGCTGATTTTATAGAACTTATAATGGAAGTATTTATGGATGACTTTTCTGTCTATGGAACTTCATTTACTAGTTGCTTGGATAATCTCAAACGAGTTTTGCAGCATTGCGAAGAAACCAATCTTGTTCGAAACTAGGAGAAGTGTCATTTTATGGTCAAAGAAGGTATAGTCCTTGGACACAAGGTATTAGGTAAGGGAATTGAAGTTGATAGAGATAAGGTTGAGGCAACAGAGAGAATGCCACAACCTAGGGATATTAATGGTATAAGAAGTTTCCTTGGTCATGTGGGTTTTTATAAAAGGTTCATTAGAAATTTCTCTAGAATATCTAAATCTTTGACTAACCTCCTGCAAAAGGGAGTAAGATTTAATTTTGATGATACATATCTTGAAGCCTTTGATAAACTTAAAAATGCTTTATCTCGTGGTCCCATTATTAAACCACCTATTTGGGATACAACCTTTGACTTAATATGTGAAGCTAGTGATGATGTTGTAGGAGTAACTCTGGGACAACATATTGGTTGCAGATTTAATATTATACATCATGCTAGTAGAAATCTAAATGTTGCTCAGAATAATTACCCTAAGGAAGAAAAGGAACATTTTGCTGTATTTTTCTCTTGTCATAAATTTCGTTCTTACATAGTTGATGCAAAGGTAAGAGTTCATACAGTTCGTGATAGTTTAAAATAACTCCTTGAGAGGAAAGACCATAAGCCAAGATTGATCCGTTGGATTCTAGCACTTCAAGAATTTGAGTTGCAGATTATGTAGAGGCAGGAAATAAAAATGTTAGATGCAGTGTCCATGATTGCCCAGCAAGAGACCAATCTTATTGAGAGGAACTTTAGTCCTGTGATTTTTGTTTACGAGAATTATTCAATGAATTAAGGTCAGTTCCTTCAAGAGAGAAGAAGTCTTTGTTGTTGGAGGAATTGTTTCATCCCCAAATAAGCAAATGGTAAGTGCAAGCAAAGTGTTCTTACCCAAATAAGTGATTTGTTTAACAAATTTTACTCCTAAACATTCTGCCTTTGAATTCCTTGTGGTTTTCTGAAGTATTCGAGGGCTTTTACCAACAATACGGGCGGAACTATATGACCGGAGAGGGAGCTCCTGCCATATAGTTGGTCGTTAAGATCTCTGTATCATCTTTTGTGAAATTGTTTTTGTTATCTAAGCCTATACAGTCGCAACTATACGACCGGAGCCAAAATTTCGGCCGTATAGTTGGTCGTTAAACTCTCAGATAGTTTCGATTTTTGGTGTTTTTATCTAGACGGTCACAACTAGACGACTGGAGCCAAAATTCCGAGCGTATAGTTGCTCGTTAAACTCTTAGACACTTTTTGTTTGTCTTTTCATTTATTCATCTAAAAAACTTATTGTCGGTTCCAAGTCGTGATTTAATCGACCTGGACTCGAGATATTTGGAAATATCTGCCCGGAACCAACTATACGTCCGGAGTTATACGGGTCGCGCCCATATAGTTGGTCGTTACGTAGCAAAACTCTTCCAAATCCATGATTTCTTCCCCTGTATCATTAAGATTCTTTTCTTGGACAACAATTTGGTGTTTCTCGCGAGTTTTACCGACCTCTGACCCCCCTTATATACTGCCATTGTCTCTCTCTCTAATCATAATCTTTAGGAACCAATTTATCAATGCGCTATCCTGTCCGAGGCCGTGGGAAACCCATGGGGCTCATCCCTCCTTCCAGGGACCGATCTAGTAGCCCGTCCATGGAGGACAATGACGAGGAGGTGCAGAGGTTTATCCCGAGGTACAAGGAGTACGTCGAGCCAATATACTTCAACAATGATTCTGATGATGACGTGGTTGACATCTACATCCACCGTGATGTCTATGATCCTCCGGAGATCGGTTGGGCCATGCTGAAGAAAGCTCAACAAGAGAGAGAAGATCCCAAGCCACCTGGAAAAGGGCGTGTGGAGACGGTCAAGTTCAACACTACGGATCCAAGGCCACACAAGTGTAAGGAATTATCTAATATTGGTGCAGGTGCTATCAAGGGAGAGAAGGCGGCACTCTAGAAGCCAACCATTGGTGCTCGTATGAAGATTAAGCCTCAAGAAGAGTGGAGGTACAGTTTCCACTTCCCCGATCCATCAATTATGGATGAGCAAGAAGAAGTTATCCCCAGGACCAAGGATCACATGCGGGCACTAGAGATATATCAAAAGCAGGAGCTACTCCATCGCTTTGAAGTCCATCACCGTCTCAATGAGATGGAGAAGAAGGAACACCTCCTTCCATTCATGACTAAGCTCGCAGATAGAGTGGACACTCTTCAATCTGATTCAAGAAGCTACGTGCAAGATAAGCCTCTGGAGGAGACCAACAAGAAGCTATGCACCGCGGTGTTACATGCCATGGCGCCACAGTGATCTACAACAATCACGGTATCAAATAATCGCAAGGGATAATTTGATCCCGCCTGGCTTGATTCCAAGCCTAGGGAGATCTTTAAGACCTTGTATTCTATCTTATAAGTTTCTGTTATTATTTTTGCATTAGTCAAACTAGCAATAAAGTTTGCATCATTAGAATTCCCTTCAGGAATAGTCGATCCCTTTAATGAAATTCCAAGTTTATTATTATATATGGAGCAATATTGAGTTTGTGTTTGCTTTATTGATATATGAATGGCTTGAGTACGATTTTACTTGCACTTGATGATAGCAATAGGAGTCTTCCACACCATTTGTATTAATGGAGCACATAAAGATAATATGGTCAATATGCTGTAAGTCTACGGTTTGATTTACAAAGAAATATTACCTATACAGTTAAGTTGAAAAAGAAACCTTGAACAAAGAAAAATGAAAGTGCTATCAAACTAGAGTGAGAACAAGTCGAGGTAGAATCTCCAATCATAAGAATGCTTCATATACAGTTGGAATTTGATAATTAAGATCGTTAAACTTTGAATTCCTACATAAGGTGGAATATATGGCTAGCTCCTTTGCACAACACTTAAAGAAAAGTGGGAGCGTATATGCAAAAGAAAAGAAAAGAAAGAAGAAAAAGAGTGAGTGTGCAAAGATCAAATAGGCATATACCATTGTATTGTACTATGACAAAGAGACACTTTTGAGATTTTGAATCCCATGTGAACACGTTGATACTAAAACACTTGGGACTACCTCGTTAACTCATTCGGTCGAACCAGATACTTTTACATTATGTTGAGATTCATCTTTCATGAATTGTTGATCACTAAGGTGTGGAAGCCTGCTAATACTATTCAGATGGTTCAAGTAAGGTGCTATTCACAAACTTATTCCTATGTATCGTATATGATAAACACATGCTGCAACTGCTTCATTTATTTTAATTGACTCAGCTTCATGAATAGGAGGATCACATCCATTAAGCTAAAAGTTCCTCAGGACGAGCAAGACTCTAAGCTTGGGGAAGTTGATGAGTGCATATTTGCATCATGTTTTACATTATTATTTTGCACTGTAAATGTAGAATCTTGGTATTTTACGGTGCTTGCGTATTTTATGTCTGTTTTCACCAGGATCAGGACAGATCATGGATCCAACGGATACAATTCTTGCAGAAGTTTTACTATGGAGAAAAGGAGTAACAAACAACGTAAGTCTCTTATTTGGGAAACATTAATAATACCAGAAGAAAACCAGAAGCGAACAAGGGAGGCAGGAGGTTCAACGACCAACTATACGACCAGAGCAAATTTTCCTACCGTATAGCTCTGGCCGTATAGTTGGTGCCACCTCCGCCTCCTCAAATAGTTTCACCCCGTGCAACTAGTTCAGGGAGACGACATACAGAACACCAAGAAATTGCAGAAACCTCACCTACAGAACGCATCTAGAGGGGGAACTCATCCACCGGGATCCATCTTCGCCCTGCGGAGATCTAGGAGGCCAAGGCATCGATCTTCATCATCCACCGCTGCATCACCACCATCTCCATCCATCCCATCTACATATTGTCTAGATCTTGTTGTAATTCTTGTACTCGTTTTGGATTTATACAAGTATTATTCATCTATGATTGTTTCCATTACCATTGCCATGATGTTGATTGCCTCCATGTCTGAGTAGATCTCTAGTTCTATGGGAGATGGAGAAACCCTAGTATGAGATTGAAATAAGATAAAGTCTATTATGATATTCATCATTGTGACCATGTGTTAGATTTTCTACATTTGATGTTGAGAGAAGTCGACCACTTAATATTTGCCTCTCATGGGGACTTGATGGAGGAACTACTAGTTGGTAGACGGAGGCGTGCTAGCACTTACAGTGACTATAAAGCTCTTGGCACCCCTTACGAATCAACTTGGGAAACCGAGGAAACTCACGGAACACTATACATGCCATTGGATACCTCCTACGGGATTACTTCCCTTAATAACGTAGTAATTCGATTGATGTCGATTGCTGACTACTGTGGTTATGAGGATGATGTGAGCAGCGGTTCCTGTCTGTTTGTCCAATTGAGAATGTTCATGATGATAATCTTTATCTTAGATCCTTATAATACTAGTGGTGTATCCACTACTGTCTGAGAACGCTTTTTCCCTATTGCGGTTCCAATCTCTCTTACATACGCGATACTTACTTTCTGTATTTAGTTACTTTACTTTACTTTATTATTGCTCTTATACCTAAAACCCCAAAACACCTTTTTACACAATACTCGCATTTTATCTTGTCACTTAGAACTTTACCTAGCATTTCTATCGTAATATTTATTTCAAGAGTTATTAGACTTCAGACTTCTGCTCCCTATGGGATCGATATCTTTATATTGAAACTAGCTACAAACGATTTGTGCACTTGCAGTCATCACCCTCGCCCGGGGCTTCTGTCAGCATAATGGGATCGGGGGTCCCTCGCATTGCGCCTCCGAGCATGGGCTAGGACCCACCGGTCAGCGACCCAGCCGATTTATGGCATGGCCAGCAAGGGCATCGCCAGGATACAAGTGAAGGGAATATGCCCGAGAGGCAATAATAAAGTGGTTATTATCTTATTCCATTTTATGATAAATGTTTATTTTACATGCTAGAATTGTATTGATTCGGAAACATCAAAACATGTGTGTTTAATAAACAAAAAGGGTTCCTAGTCATGCCTCTCTTATAGACTAGCTTGTTGATTAACAAGATGATCAAGGTTTCCTGATCATGGACATTGGATGTTGTTAATAACAGGGTCACACCATTGGTGGAATGATGTGATGAACATTCATCCGATGTATAGCATTACGATCAGAGTCATTATGTTTATATTGCTATAACATCATACGAAGTAATCTTAGTCCTTAGACCATGAGATCATGTTAATTGATAACACCGGAAGAGTATCTTGATAACATCAAACGTCACACCGTAACAGGGTGACTATAAAGGTGGGTTCGATACTCTGAAGGTGTTATGTTGAGGCTCATGGATCAAGAGTAGGATTTGTCCATCCCGATGACGGATAGATATACTCTGGGCCCTCTCGGTGATATCACATTGAAATAGCTTGCAAGTAAGTGATGTGATCACTAGAATGTTATATCACGGGAACGAGAAAAGAGTGCATGTCGGTAACGAAATCAAACTAGGTATTTGGATGCCAATGATTGAATCTCGGACATGTAATATATCGCGAGACAAAGGGATTTAGTTACGACGTTAAAGGTTCACATGATCACAAGAGTCATCTTTGAATATGTGGGAGTCAGTACGGATCTCCAGGTCCCGCTGCTGATTATTGATCAGAGAGGGGTCTCGATCATGTCTACATTATTCGCTAACCGTAGGGTGACACACTTAAGGGATACCGACACCATTTGGAGAAAATATGTTTCAGATAAAGATTTAAGAAAGCGCTGGAATCATTTCGATGCAAACCGAAATTGTTTTCGGTGAAATTGCTGAAACTGGTTCTCCATGTGATATTGAAATGTTGCAGGGGGTTTTATGTGAATGTTTGTTAATTAATGTAATTAACAAAATTCTGAATAAAATAAATAAAATAGTTTTATTTAATGAGAGCTTGAATTAAATTTGGTGAAATTTAATGCATGTGTGAGTGGAATTTTGAGTGGAGGCTTTTTATGGGAGTGGGAGCTCCACCCACATGAATGTGGAAGAGGTGGGGGCATCACCATGGCTGCCACGCCATGGCCCTTGGGTGCCTCCCCCTCTCCTCCTCTCACAACACACCTCCTTGTGAAGGATTTCTCTCCCCCTCTAGTATTATCCCCATGGTCTCGGATTAGCGAGATACATGTTCCTGGTGGCTTTATCTGGAAAGGAGTTGCTACTTCCGCTGCTTTGCTGGAGCGAGGGATGGAGGTTGTCGGGGTACTGGACGTGTGTGCGATCATGGATGCACCGCTGCTTTGCGGTGCTGGACTTGGTGGTGCTGGAGCTGGATCTGATGGACTGCTGGAGCCGGACCTATTGGACATCATCACGATCTTGAGATCGGCAAGTGTACGACTACATCAACCACGAGTTCCTACTCGTTAACAAAGCTCGTTGTCTACGAGGGTAAGTTCTTGTTGGATGTATGTCCACCCGTTGCTTTGTACCTAGTAGATAGATCTTGGCGTGTAGTTCACACCATAGGAATTTTTTTGTTTTCTATGCTGTGGACCCAACAACAAGAACCAAGTGCACCAAGCAGGTATGGTTCTGTCATGATGAGCCTATAGAGACTAAGTCTCAGCTATGTTTTTGGTGCCTATGGGTGAGACAAATGGTACCAGATGCACCTCGACCCGCCAACCGGGTGCGGACAAGAAGGAAAGGACAATGACGAGCGCAAGGCGGTCCTGCCCCTCCTTCTAGGAGGTGCCTCGGAAGGAGGGCAAGAGCATCGTTGGGGGCAGCGAGACCGAGGAGAGGCCTCTACCAAGGCCCAGAAGGACCATGGAAGCAACCTCTCCTAGGCCAAGTGTGGCCCGGGAACCAGAGTCAACTGTGCCTGACAAGGCTTGTCATGCCCAAACCTTGGGAACCGATGATGCGTCAGCATCACTGGACATCATCATGTAGCTGCAGTCCACCGTAGTCCACTGCAGTGCCATTGCAGCATGCCACCAACAGGAGTGACAGCTCAGAGCCTGAACTGTCACACAACCATCGAGTGCACTTGTGCATCGCCCCTGGCCGTCCATTGGCCACAGGCACTACCTACATGCCTAAAGACCACGTGGCACCCCGCGATTGATGCCTAAAGACATAAGGGAGGGTTTTTCCTGGACCTGAAAGGGGGTTCTAGACCTAACATAAGGTTCTGGACCTAGAGAGAGAGTTGTGAAAAAGCAAGGAAGTGAGGAAAGAAAGAAATAGGAAGCCCGGGGAGTGTAGAAGCTCGAGAGAAAGCGTCTCTTCGGCAACATAGATATCATCTTTTTATATCTCAATCCAGCCCAGATAATTCACCAAAGCAGGACGTAGGGTTGTTAGCCGAAGGGCGACCCAAACTAGGGTGAAAAATGCCTATGTGTGCTCTCTGTGTGGTGTATGCTCGTATCAGCAGGTTCCTTCGCCGACGTTGAGGCCGGAACGCCTTTGTTCCCACTACCGAACAAATAGGGGGTGTCCAACATCCTCGATGACAGCATAGGGAAGACATGACACTAGTTTATTCTTAGTCATCCTATAAAAGAATAAACTTGGATTTCTAGATCTATTCGACTTCATGCTTGGGGTTCAGAGAATATGATTTAAAAGTCAATAAAGAGTCGAAAAATGACTTAGAAAATGCTCATGTTGCAACTTGTTGAGGCTAATTTGATTTCAACAGAAACCTTCTCAACCAAAGTTAAAGGACTGATTGGTAGAGGCGGAACTGCACCCGACTTTAGATATTCATCCTGATGACGAACTTGATCCAACTGATCAGCAAGCTTCACATCTTCAGCTTCTTGATCCTCTTCTTTAGCCAAAAGGTTTCTAGGAAATGGAGAGCCAGTTTTCGGATCTCTTCTACGCTCTTCCCGGTGAGGTCAAGTTTGGCAACACCTGGATTCTTTAGAAGATTTTCGACTGAGGGATCATTACTCTTAGAGGGTTCACCCTTATCAACTTCCGAGTCACTCATGGTCATATAAGTTTGCGAACCAAAGTTCACTGGATCATCAGGAGGAGCCTCAACATCCCTGACGCGCGAAGATGGAACATCTTCTGACGCTAAAGGCAAAGTGGGATTAGGAGTCGGAGGAGCTGCATTAGGTGAAGTCAGGATTAACTTTTGCTGGCGCAGAGTTTTCCCTAACTTTCCGTTTCCTTTTCCTAATGGTTTAGCTCTAGAAAGTAACAGATTAAAATCATTATGACCCGAAAACAATACAAACAAAAGTAAGAAGTTTGGTGGAAGAACTAACATCTTTACGACTGACAGCTTCTACGGTCTAGCCAAAAGAACCGTAGTTTTATGCTTGCGGGTAAGTTCTTCTGGCAGTTCTTCAAGTTCTTGATCTTCTAGAGGAACTAGGTCATCTAGAGGATATACCTACGAAGGAGCAAGCTCTAACTCGGGAGGTCAGCAAGCTGAAAGTTGGCAAATATCTCAGCATTGCAATATAATAAAACATGTAAAAATGGATAAGACACAGCAAGAATCATAAACTTACTGGGGTCATGGGTTTCTCTGCTATTTACATATGCATGGAGGTTCCTGGGACTTTCCTGTTTACTAGCTCCTTCATCAACCACTTAACCCGGGAATCATATTCCTTGGAAGGGATCGTCGGACTCACCTTCAGGGTTTCCTTCTTGTCGAGGGTGACCGTGTGCAGCAGCCGGTCCCCGTGATATTGCAAGGGCTGAAACCGATGAATTAGCTAGTTGTGAACTAGGTTGGATCGCTTCAGACCCTTGTTCAGAAGCTCAATCCGCCTATTGGCGCGGATCAAGTCTTCAGTCAGAGTCGGCGCCTCCGCATCCCAGGATTGTTGGTGGGTGGTGGCACCGTCAACAAAACCAGCAAGTTTTCTGGCTTGCTGGGAGCCAGGTTATCATTGTGATAAAAGAAAGTGGCTAGCCATATTTTCACTGACTCGCTAGCTATGACCTTGTGGTAGACTCGGTCTCTCACAAGGACTAAGCTAAGAGTTCTGGTATTGTATGGACCATCGACAGTGACAAAATATTTCCTAGTGCTAAAGTAGTACTAGAATAGAAGAAGACTTTGTTTAATTCTAGATATCCCTCACAAAGAGAGACATGGGCACTAAGCTCTAACATAGAATTTGGGGGGAGATTATGGAGCTGGACGTTGTAATAGGAAATTACGTCAGAGAAGACGTATGATAGCAAGAAGCTCAATCTGCAATCCAGATGGGTCCCAAACTGAACCCATTCGTCATTGTGAGGGGTAGGAGAATATCACCATGGCCGCTCTGCCACTCGCCGGTGCGGAGAATCCCTTCATCCTCTATGGCTTGGAGCTTCTCATCATCTAGTACGTACAGGATCTAGACCTGCGGTACTTCTTATCCTCCACGACTGATGATGTCACACCCATGAGATCGAAGCGTTAGCCATCTCGCTGCTGATTCATCTCAAATGGGCGGCGCTAGTAGATTAGGAGAGGGGGAGAGAGGAAGGTGAGGAGCGCAGGGTTTTCTCGGGGAAAAGGAAGAACTTGTGCAAAAGAGGAAAAGAATGAGGAGGCCTACCCCTCATAAACAACCATCCGCATCAAGATAGCACTAAATGAGCAAAATTAACGCCACATGTCACGGAACAGGAGGGGAAACATCCTCGCGAAGGCTCCACCGCCTCCATTTCTGCGCTTGCATTGTAACAACGTCGCAGTTCCACGTGATGCGGACCCACCAATGGTCACACTAACAGAATATTTGTTAGTGACAAGACTAGGCATGAAATGACGTCTGGTTATGTCACATGCCAATTTCCCACTTAGTTTGAAATCGAGTAGGGAAAACAATGATGAGATATTAACAAATTCGACTTATTTTAGAACACCGATCCTACCTTTTTTATTAAAGTTTCATGAACCCTACAAGATTCTACAGCCGAAGAAGAATCAAGCTAGGATATGAAATCCAACTTTGGATCTAGGAGACTTCAGGGGCTACTGTTGGTACTTTTCGGGTATACCCACTATGACTTGCTGACTAGGGTGGCCCACTTCCAGGTTGGATCTATGCTTCATGGGAAGCCCAGTTAGGGAGAGAAAAAGGAAGCCATTCGGCTACGGGAAGGCCCAGAAGATTTACCCTCTTAGGCCTGTAGGAATACTTGTAGTTCAAGATGTACTTTGTAACCGACTCTGTATCGTAGCCAGATAGAAATATCCTATAACCCTATAACAGGATGACTATATAAGTCATCCTAGGGATCAACCTTTAGGGTATCGGTCAATCAACCTCAACTCGCATAGGCGAAACCTCTCTTGAATCTATAGTTTTGGCTCTACCGATATACTGGATTTCTACCAGGAGTAGGGTCTGTCCACCATAGTCGGATATGAACCTGGTTACGCTTGTGTGCTCATCGAACCAGAACACCATATATCTCACACCCCACATATTTTCATGCCTCGAGAACCCCCTCATGGCATACTTGTCTTCAATCCGACGACACCTGCAGAAAGCACGGGAGTAGAAGAAGCTGACCTGACTGGCCTCGACAAGGAAGAAAAGTCGAGTGCTCCGATGGCATATCCGGAAAGAGGAAGCCCATGTTCACAATGGAGCGCACTGCCATGAAGAAATTTCCTTTGGATCCCAATGAACCGGGGCTACCGTCAGCATAGGAGCCCTCCTCTCGGTCGAGCAGGAGGGCACGCTGGTGGGTTTCTTGCGGGCGAACACGGACATGTTCGCCTGGACACCGTCAGATATGATAGGGGTACCTAGGGAGGTGATCGAGCACCACTTGGCTATGTGCCCTACCACGCGTCCCATGAAGAAGAAGGTATGCTGCCAGTCCCCTGAGAAGCAACAGTTCATCATCGAGGAGATGGAGAAGCTCATCGAGGCCAAACTCATTTGAGAAGTCATTCACGCTGATTGGACGTCCAACCCGGTGGTAGTCCCAAAGGTCCCCAGAAAGGGGCGACTCTACATCGACTTCACTGACCTCAACAAAGCCTGCCCAAAGGATCTATACCCGCTGTCTAGGATGGACCAGATAATGGACCCCATAGTGAGCTATGACCTCCTGAGCTTCTTGGACACCTTCTCTCGCGACCATCAAGTCCAGATGGCCAAAGAGGTCAAGGAGAAGATGGCCTTTGTCACCCCCTGTGGAGTATTCTGCTACACATGCATGCCGTTCAACCTCAAGAATGCCAGTGACAGCTTTAAGAGGCTGATGCGTATCGCTCTAGGAACGCAGATGGGAAAAACACGGAGGCCTACGTCGATGACATTGTGGTCAAAACCCGCGAGAAGGGCACGCTTCTGGCAGACCTCGAGCAAATCTTCTCCAACCTGTGCAAGGTCAACATCAAGCTCTACCGGCTAAATACCTATTCGGGGTCCTATCAGGCAAGCTCTTGGGTTTCCTGGTGTCGCATCACGGCATCAAGGTGAATCCTAACAAAATTAGGGCCATTGAGTAGATACGACCTCCTCGACTACTCAAGGACATGCATCACTTGGCATGTCGCATGGTGGCTCTAGGAAGGTTCATCTGCATGCTCGGTGAGAAGGCCCTCCCTTTCTTCAAGATCATGAAGCGATATGGCACGTTCCAGTGGACCCCTGAGGTGGCTAACGCTTTTGAAGGCTTCAAGAGGTACCTTACAAGCCCTCCCATCAAGAGGTACCTTACAAGGCTTTTGAAGGTTTAGGGTTTCACCTATAGAAATCATGAAATTGATAGCAAATAGTCTTACAATGTTGCCAATCGAAGATAAGATATACTATTACAAGTGGATGGAGATTAGATCTAAGTCTATTCCGCTAGCGGCTCTTCGATGTTCTGGATGGAGTTCTGGGGTGGCTGGTGATTAAAAAGAGCTCATGTTTCCCATTGCCTGAGGCCTCTTTATATAGGGGTCCCTTCACGAAAGTTGTTCTGTTTGACCTAGCGGTGTCGATGGAAACTATACGACCGGAACTATACGGCCAAAATTTTATTCCCATCGTATAGTTGGTCGTTAAAGTGTCTGTCTCCACTTCACAACTACTGGTTTCTTCGGGTTATTGGAAATCTCGTATCTTTGACTTTAATGTTGCGATTCCCATGATCAAACGTCATTATCTGCAAAGGGAAAAATAGAAACAAAGGATTGCATACCCCTTTGATCATTAGGCCTTAGTGGCAGGGTTTAGAGAGATATTTCATAAAAAATATGAATAATATCCAGTTTAAATGTGGATGTAGATGGCTATATTTCATAGCCATCAACCTCCCCAAGCTTAAACTTGATCGTCCTTGAGTAAGAAAACCAAAATCAAAAAGGAACTCAGCATTTAAACTGAAATAACGAGATGATGATCTTACTCATGATTGGTAGTCTCAAGTTTCCTCCACTTTATAAATCTGAAAAACTTCAGCATAGATAGAGTAACGGCAAGCATATCATACATGTTTTTATGCATCCTTATAGCATAGCAAAATTATTATTCCATGTCATGTAATCAACTCATAGGCTTGCCTTTTTACAATAAAGTGTAATCATGTAAAATTAAGAGTGTGAGAGTTTTTCTTGAAAAACATATACACTAAAGTATCTCAATTCTCCCACATCAATAAATCAAGACTCTTCAAGCACTACTTTTGTATTCATTGTCTTTCAAGAATTTCAGTTCTTAAGTAATTGAGCGCATGCCAAAGATTTAAATCATGAACATCGGGTTGTGATGGACACCCGTGGCATCACCAAGGTTTTGTTCCTTTTGTACAATGATTACTCATAACAGCTAGAGGAGTGATTCCATCATGAACACCGCTACCCGGGAATGCCAAGAATCTTACCCATTATTGCTTTGTTGCTACATATGTTTAATAAACTCATGGCCGAAATCTAGGAGTTTCCTCCAGGAAGAACGTTCATAGGCTAGCGGAGTTGTTGGAACCCCATGAAGTTTGACACGCATAAAGCTATATCATTCTTATGATTCACAAGTCAAACTTTGGCATGCTCACAAAAACCGCTAAACATTAATTCAATTGAACAAATCCTTTTAAAGAGAGCTATCAAATCAATCATTATTTTCTATGGCGTTGAGTGTATCTAGAAAGAAGCCTTCAAGACTAAACACTACAATACCCAAGCCTTCAATTGTGAGACTTTTTCTTATTACAATTGTTTAGCAAATTTTTAGGCAAGACTTGGTTAACTACAAGAGCTGGAACAAAACGTACCCAACTAAATACCCATGCAAACAAATTTTTACTAAATACAAAGACTCACTCCACCAATATAACATCTTATCATTTACTACTAACTAGCATGGGTTTCTCAAACTTCAAAAGTGGGGAGTCTTAAGGCATACCTCTCATGATTGGTTTCAGTTCTCTCTTCCCTTTTGATTTGCTTCTTGGAAACTTGAAGTCAATCGCTCTCCTGCAAATGTGTGAAAGCCACAAGGAGAATAGAAAAGAAGGAAGAGGGAATAAAGATAAATGGAAACATATATTTGTTGTTTTTAAGAGAGGGAATGAAAGAAAAGAAAATTGGCTGCAAAGCTCGGCTAGAAAATCACGAAAGCAAATAGAAATAACTAAAGATAAAGTGTTGGGGAAACCAACATGAGTGCTTATAAACTCGAATTAAAAACATAACCTCGAAATAAAATAAAATAAAATAAAATGAACACCAAATAGAGACAATGAGGAAACTTCCCCAAGCTTAGGCTTTTGCAAGCCCTTCAAATCATTGTGGTGGTGGGAAAAGTCATAACTCTAGTTTGCAAATTGAGTTGATAAATTACTAGTTGTTTCTTGGAGGTTCAAGGAGAGGTTTTGCATTCTCTCCACAGTTCCTCCAAGTTCTTGGAAGTCTTGGTATGTAGCGAACCGGGTTGGTGGCTGCTCCTCTTATTGGTCCCCATCCTCATCTGGAATCTGCTCCTCGGGTTCGTGTTGCTCAACTTGCATGTCATATATCAAATGTCCTTCCTCGATAGAGAAAAGACAATTAGGCAAAAGAGCGGGTTAGAGACGCCCAACTCCAGCAATATGCTAGTAATAAACACCACCTATCCTAGTGAGCATTCCAAAACCCTTTAAAGTAGAGAAACCAACACGTCGCTCACCTAGCACTAGTTGCAACTCACCTAGGTAAATGCCTAGGGCAATGGCAAGCACGGTGATGACGCATCCACCTGTGATTGGTCCTTGGCTTTGGGAGGATTGGTACTCCAGGTAGCGCACAAGAATTGCGCCCAAGTTGAATGAAAAGTTGGTGTTGTTGAAAGCAGCCTTTGTGAGGACTAGGATGTCCTCCTCATTGAGTCTCTTGAACTCATTTCCTGCATAGAACAAATAACATAGAACAAATAGTGAATTGCAGGATGTTAAATATTCTTCCCCTTGCTTACTCTAGAAGTGAAATGTATTCCATTATAATATTGTTCTGGGGAAGGGTCTAAGCCAATAAAGGATGCTCGTAAGTCATTATCATTATTGTTTGTAAAATTAAAACATGCACACCATTCATCTAGTGATAAAGCATAATTGTTGTTCATAAGTCGGAAATAAATCATGTCCTCTCCATTCCATGCTTTAACGGTGCTTTGCAAAGAACTTAGGAATTCAAGAGTTAACCGGCGATAAGTAGTCACATCATTGAATACAAAGGTTTGCAAGACAACCCTATTGCAAAGTAAATTGAAATCATTAGAAATACCGAGTTGATTCAATATAATAGGGCAAGCCCACTTGGTTGCCTTCACTTCTCGGTTCTTGATCATGTTGAAGTGATCACGTTGGGGCTCATCCTTGAACCGTATCCCCATGTATTCTTGAGCGGTAACCCGAGAAGCGTTAGCGGAGGAACGAGCACGATTTTGGCTCCTTGTGTTCATCATCTAAAATAATAAGAAAAGAAAAATAAAACTTTTTGATCCAACAATAATAAGCATAACATATTCCTTATCATAGCACACTAAAGAATCCCCTCAAAATAATAAGCTAGGCAAGAGAATCATGGAAATTAGTTCATAGTAGGTCTCACCTTAAATTGAATGACAATAGATCATAGATGAATTTGCAAAAAGTAATTGGAGGATCGGAGGAGAAACGTACCATAGATCACTTGTGTGCGAGGAAACCGGACGGAATTGAATAGAGATGAAGATCTCTTGAGGTTTTGAGAGAGTTTGGAGGTAGAAGAGAGAAAAAAGATTTAAGTTTTAGGGTTGGAGGTACCTCCCATGGCGAATTTGTGGTCGGACGCAACTATACGGCCGGAACAATTTTTTCCCATCGTATAGTTGGTCTGCTGTCAAATATTTAGGGTTTTCACCCAGCGGAGCAACTATACGGCCATAACTATATAGCCGGGATTTTTCATCCCCGCTGTATAGTTGGTCGTTAAACTTTCTGTACCTTGGAAAGAAATTTTACGAAGGCATCAATATCTATACGGTCGAAACTATACGGCCAGAATTTTTATTCCCGCCATATAGTTGGTCATTAAACCTTCAGTACCAAGAATAGAAAAATTGTCGATGACAAAGATATCTATATGGCCAAACTATACAACAGAAATTTTTATTCCCGCCGTATAGTTGGTCGTTAAACCTTCTGTAGTCATCAAAAAAATTCCATTTCTTTGTGAATTATTTCTTATCCTGAAACTTAGAGAAACACCTTGTTTTTGATAGAAAAATGACAGTAAAAATTGCGGACCAACATCGGCATGTATAAAGCACGATTTTTAGTTATATCAAACTTCTTCTCCTTAACTGGAGCTTTCTAGCACTCTTTATCAAACATAAAATTTAAACTAAAACTTAAAAACTTTACTCAAACCTTTATTTCACATGGGTTACCTCCCATGCCGTGTCTTTTATGGTCAATAGCTTGACCTTGATGCTGCTCACTTAGGCCAGATGAGTGGAACAACCACTCCAAAATAGTTGGCCTTCAATATGATGGCCTCCTTTTCATCATGCTTGGCTTTCTTCTTCCTAGGAAAATGAATAACAAAAGGATCCCGTGAAGGAAATTGAAACTTCACATTCCCTTCATGTATATTAATCAAAGCCTTAATAGTTCTTAAGAATGGACGACCTAATATAATAGGAGCAGTAGCATCTTCAGGCATGTCAACAATAACAAAATCAATAAGACTAGGACAACCTTTAATGTATACTAAAGTATTTTCTGGAATCCCTACAGCTTGTTTGTAGGTAGAATCTGCAAGATGTAATTTTAACTCGGTGTTTCAAAAGAGCCAAGATTTAACTTATTAAAAAGACTTTTCGGAATTATTGAGACGCTTGCACCTAGATCACAAAGTGCAGCTATCTCATTTGTCCCAATTTTAATCTTAATAGTAGGCTCAAATATATCATCAAGCTTCACAAGTAATTTTTCACCAATTTTCTTATATTCTTCTTCAAGCTCCCGTACCTTTATTGCTACCTGATTAGCGAAGTATTGATACATAGCTTCATCATTTCCTTCACTTACTAGAATCTCGATGTTGATCCTTTTTACACGATCTTCAACGACGTAACTTGGTGAGGGAGCATTACTATAATCAAGTTCTTCAGGCTCCTCGCTTTGGATTCTCATCATCTTGAGGTCTTCAACAGGATTAGGCTCAGCTTTACATGCAAATTTAGCTAGAATGAGAGTTTGACTCTCGGTTATATTACCTAGTTGTGCCTCAACAATCCTCGTTCTTTCTTGGAGGGCCTGAAAATCATTCCTCAAACTTATAGCTTGGTTAGATAATTTACCAAGCATAGCATCATGGTTCTCCATTATTTTAACAAGGATATTGTTTTTCTCATTTTGTGAGTCTCTAAAGGACTTAAGTGTTTCTTGGAGACTACCGTTACTTGTTCTCATACTATTATTAGAGTTACCTACGGGACTAGAATAGTGTTTCTGAAAATTAGGATTATAATTTTTCTTCCTAGCCAAGTTAAAAACATTACGAGGTATGAAGTCTATTTATTCAATATTTGTTTCTGGGATATCTCTTACCTAGTTTTCCTTACCTTTTACGGCTAATATGAGCTCATCCATCTTAGAATTGAGTTCTTAATTTTCTTGTGGTGAGACGGAGTTCACCTTCTTCGTGCTTGATCTATCAACATGCCACTGGGCATGGTTTTCTTTCATATTGTCTAGCACCTGCTTTGCTTCGGTAATATGTTTGCCCATAAATGTTCCTCCAGCTGCAGTATCAATCATAGACTTAGACATAGGGTTAAGAGCATTATAAAATAAATGGAGGATTAACGAATCGTCATCCCATGACTGGGACAGTTTCTCATGCATTCTTTCATCCTCTCCCCTGAAAGCGCTAGTCGCTCACGCTTTTCCTATCTAAAACTAGTAATATTAGATCTTAGTTGCATAGTATTTGCAGGTGGGAAAAATTTAGTCATAACTAAAGAAGTACACTCCACCCATGATGTAATAGTATTTATAGGCAAAGATAGCAGCCATTATTTTGCTCTTCCTCTAAGATAGAAAGGAAATAAGCACAATTCGACCGCATCAGGGTCAACATCTTTTATGCGCATCATATCACATATTTCAGTGAAAGTATTCAAGTGCATACCTGCGTCCTCAACAGCAGATCCTCCAAATTGATTATGTTGAACCAAACTTAAATAATTTCATAATCATCAGCAACAATTGTTGGCTAAGTAATAGGAGTATGCAAATTATCATTTTGGGAGTTCCAAACTCCCCAAGCTTCTTTTCAGCCATATTGACTTATGATAGTAAAAACAAAAATTTAAACACTGACTATTTTTTTGGTTTTTCAAATAAAGACTAAAAGAAAACTAACAAAATTAAAAACAAGAATTAAAACTAGCAAGCTTCCTACTAACCTCACTAGGGTAGCTATTGCTTCCCTGGCAACGGCACCAGAAAAAGGGTTGATACCTTCAATCCGGATTATGGATGTAGTATAGCTCTTTTTTCCCTAGTAGACCTAGGTTTATCGAATCCTCGGGAAGCAGAAAGCATAGTGAAGTTACTTTAATGGACCTTCGGGAGTTTTAGAATTATTTTTATGTTTTACCGGACCAAGAGTTTGTTGTCTTTTGCTGTTGTCGATTATGGAGAGAGAGGGCCTAGGGCATTAGGTTTCACCTGTAGCTGTGCAAAACATCTAATGAGAATAAAAGATAACAATAAAGTATGCATGTAATTGTGAGAGAAAGATAAATTATATGTCGGTAGTGCATCCATAATTGCTATTGCCTCCGCAACCGCTTATAGCAATAACCTACTAGTCTCATCCATAGAAGAAAGAGAACTAATGATATGCATAGTGACGTCACCGTTAATCCCAAGTAAATCCCTCACATACAGCCGTACTACCCCTTCTGTCACTTGGGTTCGCAACCTACAGATTAGTCATTACTCATACTCCCTATACCTGGCTCAATCCTAGGGGTCTTGGGTACCTGGCAAGTCATTAGATTGAGGCAAGAGAGGATACAATAATCATCATTTCATACAAACTTATACATGATCCCATCTATGATAAATAATATGCACAAAATCTACATGGCTAGGCCGAAGCCCTTAGCCGAAGGAGAATTACTCACACATAGAGATGAAATCAACGATCATAAACATTGCAATGGAAATCATGAGACTGAGAGCAAATAGTATTACAATGTCGCCAATCAAAGATGAGATCTACTATTACAAGTGGTGGAATATGGCTATGGTGATGGAGAAGGGTTTGGAGATTAGATCTTAGTCTATTCCTCCAGCGACTCTTTAGTGTTGTGGATGGAGTTCTAGGGGAAGCTGGTGATCAAAAAGATATCATGTTTCTCGTCGTCTGAGGCCTCTTTATATAGGGGTCCCTTCATGAAAGTTGATATATTTGACCTAGTGGTGTCGATGGACACTATATGGCCAAAATTTTATTCCTACCGTATAGTTGGTCGTTAAAGCATCTTTCTCCACCTCAGTACTACTAGTTTCTTTGGGTTATTGAAAATCTCATATCTTTAACTTTAATGTTGTGATTCCCATCATCAAACGTCATTATCTGTGCAGGGAAAAATAGAAAGAAATGATTGCATACCCCTTTGATCATTAGGCATTAGTGGCAGGGTTTAGAGAGATATTTCATTAAAAAATGTGAATAATATCCAATTTAAATATGGACATGGATGGCTATATTTCACAGCAATTAGCCATGCCCGCATCTCCCTAGGGCTTGTTGGCTGTGCCTCATGAGGCGCCTGGAGGATCTACAAGAGCCCTGGGGCCTCATGAAGGGGGGACCCTCGCCGAGGCCACGAGTGAGTCTCGGGAGGACCCGACGATAGTGTCAAAGATAATGGAACTCGTCAAACATCCTGTCTACTTCGTCAGCATGGTGTGATACGTCCATTTTGCATCACTATTCTATATCATAATTTACTGTTATTCATTGATATATTTCATATTAAGAGATGATACTTATGTTATTTCATCTGTTTTTGCATGGTTGATGACTTTTGGAGCATGGACCGCTCTAGTCAGGATTCTGATGGAAAAGGTGTTATTTCGAGGCAAAATTCGCGATGATCAGAAAATTCAGGAAAATACATGGAAATTTCTATTTTTCCAGAAGACAAAGATTGCTAGAAGGGGGAGTGGAGATGGGACACAGGGGGCCCACACCACTCCCTGGCACGGGAAACCCTAGGCCGCGTGTAACATCCCAAAACTTTAATCCAAGATATCAAGATCCAAAGCACCCAATTTAGGGTTAACAAAAACATTTTATTATTAAAACAATTAAGCATGCACATGTGTGTTGCATTAATATGGAATTGTTTTGAATTGCCTTGTTTGTTGGTTCTAATGGTTGTAAAATGATTCTAAGGTGAATGCCACATCATATAGATCATTCCCAAGAAAAATCCAAAGAAAAAGAAATCAAATAGAATTAATGAAGGCAAATGGTCATTTTTGCCATTTTAATCCACTAGGTCACTTTAGGTGTTCCTACAACTCAAAGACCAACAGAAACATTTATGAATCTTTGAACCCCTTTCTAGTACAAGTAATGATCTACCAAGGCCCACTTTGAAATCTTACAAAAACATTTAAACACGAATTTTAAATGCCATTTGAAAATGGAATCCATTTCATATGCATAGATCACACCTTTTCAAAAACCACTCAAATGAATTCCCCTTGACCTTTCCAAACTGGCATAGAATCTCAAGCTTAAGTGGTGAACACTCAAAAACTTTGAGTCGAAAATTCTAAACTTTTCTCCTTGCGGCCATTCTGTCGAACACATGGCAGACACTGAACCAGAACTAGAGTAGCTTCACTGTTTCCATAGTGATCATCGACCAATTTGGTCTCCTACTTAATCCCCTGTCCCCCTAGCATCTACCCCAGCCCAGACCAGATCCCCTTCACCGCTAGCAACAGTGGCGCACCGCCCAAATATGGTCGTCGCTGGCCAAACGCGGGTAACACGCCAGCGACAGCGCAACGCCAATCCAGCATGCCCCTAGCTCTGCCAAACCATACCTCCGCCCACGGTCCCTTTCCCGAGCCTTGCCAGCCCCTGGACCACCGAGGACAGCTCACGCCCACCTCCTCTACACCGTGCCGAGCTCACGCCAGAGCACCGTCCCTGACAAGCCCGCACAAGTCGCGCCTTGCCTTCAGCTCGCGTGCGCCGCTCCACCATAACCCTAGCACCTCCCCAGACACGCACTCTTCCCACCGTGCGACCAGCAGCCGCCGTGAAACGTGTCGAGCACCGCCTCTACCGTGCAGAGCGCCATCCTTTCCCGACCGCATGCCACCGCCCCTACCGTCGCCATCACGCCATAGCTGACCTCCAGGAGGCAAGCCATCGTCCGCCTACCCTGCCCATGCCTTTAGCGCCCTGTATCATCGTCACCGACGAGCTCACCGTCTCCCTCACGATCCTCTCGTCAATCCTATATAAGGAGACCTCCCCAGCACCATTTCCTTACACCACTCAGCTCCCCTCTCACCACTGATCCTTCCCCACCATTAGCCGGAGCCGCTCGAGCAGCCGTTCGCTGAAATTGCGCTGGAGTTTGCCGTAGCAGAGGAGGAAGAGCCCTGACGATTTCGTCCACCCCAGGAGCTGCCGTGACCTCGCCTGAGTCCGCCGTCATCTCCTTGTTCGATCGCCCCCATCACCACACTAGCTGGACCCCTGGTATGCCCCCACTGCACCCCCACCGAGCCGCTAGGGTTCCATCTCGTTGGCGACCTGTCCGTCGTTGACGATGAGCCACAGCCCCTATCACACTATTTTCGATCAGTAAGAGTGTCGAACCTAACGAGGAGCAGAAGGTGCTGGAAAGTGGCTAGGAGCAGGACTTCTCTGTAAATACTTAGCAAACAGATTTTTAGGGGTTTTTGATAATGCAGGTAAATAGAGTACGACTAAATAAACGACAATAAGAATAAATGCAGCAAGTGTCCTAATCCTTTCTTTAGCAAAGGACAAGCCGGTCGTATTACTTAAGATGACCAAACGTTCTCGAGGACACATGGGAATATCGTGAAGTGCTTTCGCTTCGTATAGTTGATTAATATTCTTTAGTTTGCTAAGTGTTGTGTGGGTGAACCTATGCTAATGTACCGACATTCCTAGGACTAATACATACTTGTGATTATACCCCTAACAAGCATCTTCAAGTACAAGAAAGTAATTAAGGTAGAAACCTAACCACAACTTTAAACTCTAAGACCCTGACGTCCCTTGTGCAATGGTTTCCTAACGGGGGTTCAGGTTTCTGTCACTCTGGCAACCCCTACGATTAGTAGCCAAATACACAATGCATTCCCTAGGCCCATATAGGTGAAGTGTCATGTAGTCCACGTTCACATGACACCACTAGAAGAAATACACCAAAACTTAAATATCAAACCATTGAATCTTTCTCAACACAATTCCACTACTAACAACATGACTTCTCCCATGTCCTCAAGAACAAAACGAACTACTCACAAGACATCATATGGATCATGATCAGAGATGATATAATGATATGTATCAATCTGAACAAAAACGATAATTCAATGGTTCACTGATACATTGCAAATGTATCTATAATTTTTGATGTTCCATGCTTGGTTTTATCCACTTTCTTGTGTTTTGTTCCAACTTTGGAGTACTTTTCATATGATTTCTTGGACTAACCTATTATCAAGAGCCATAGTGCCAGCTGCCTGTTTTCTGCTGTTTTTTGTTCGAGGAAAGTCAGAAAATGAATATTCTCGGAATTGGACGGGACAAAAGCCAAAGTGCCTATTTTTCTGGAAGGGATCAAGTGCCAGAATACGAGACGGAGAAGGGCCAGGGAGCCACCACACCACCTGGCCACGCGGCCAGGCCTGACCCGTTCCAGGGGGTGGTGTGGCCACTCCCGGCACCCCCTCGGCCTCTCCTTCCGCCTATAAGTATCCCTCGGGACGAAAACCCTAAGTACCCGATCAAAAATTCATGAAAGAGTCTATAGCCGCCGTCATCTCCATCCCTACATCGGGAGGGATCTGAAGCTCTTCCCTGCACCAGAGAGGGAATTCACCACGAGGCCTTCTTCATCACCATGCAAGCCTCCGGTGTGATGCGTGAGTAGTTCAACCTTGGACTACGGATCCATGTAGTAGCTAGATGGCTGGTTTCTCCTCCTTTGTGCTTTCATGTTTAGATCTTGTGAGCTCCGTTCATGATCAAGATCATCTATTTGTAATTCATACATGTTGTGTTTATGGGATCCGATGGATATTGAGATGCTATTTCAGATTGATTATTGATTCTATCATGTCTTTGTTATTTGAGATCTTGCATGCTTTCCGTTGTTAGTAGCTATCTTGGCCAAGTAGATGCTAGCAACTCCAAGAGTTAGTATTTATGCTTGATAGTTGGTTCATGGCTCGTAACTGGGAAGTGATGAAATCTCTAAGGTACTAGATGTGTTGTTACTAGGAGAAAACAATCCTTTGTTCATAGAACAATCGTATTGTTTACTTTACACGCAGTTCGTAAAGCAATAATCTGTTGCTTGCAACTTAATAATGGAGGGGGTTCGGATGATAACCTGAAGGTGGATTATTAGTCATAGATGTAGTTGGATGGCGGTCTATGTATTATGTTGTAATGCCCAATCAAGTCTCAGAGGAGTCAAGATGATTAGTATATGCATGTATTGCTTTCTCGGTGTTTGTCAATTGCCCCGCTGTAATTTGTTCACCCAGCATGTTATCAATCTAAGGAGAGCCACCTCTAGTAAACTATGGATCCCGGTCCTTTTACTTTACATACAATCTAAAATCTTTTACTGCTTTGTGTTTACTTTCTGCAAACTATTACTTCCTTCCATTCAATACGTTTAATCCTTTGTTTTCCGCAAAACACGGTGAGATTGACAACCTCATCGCAAGTTGGGGACAAAGTTCTATGGTTGTGTTGTGCAGGTCTTCACGTTGCTACTAGCACCGGTAGTGCGCCCTGCCAAAGCTCAGCTAATAACACCTTTGGGGTGTTTCCTTGCTCCTACTGGTTCGATTAAACCTTGGTTTCATAACTAAGGAAAAACTTGCTGCTATATTCATCGTACCTTCCTCTTGGGGTTCCCAACGATCTCTACGTCGAAAGTTGAGCGCATCATTCACTCAATAGCATCAACTACAAGGAGTAATCAACACTGGGAAAGTTTCCCCTAAGAACTATGCAAGATTCAACCAAATTGTAACAGTGATATGACGTGATGATGATGGTGCTGGTGGAGATTATGGTGGTGATGATGATGATGATCCGGATGAAGTCCAGCTTGATGGTGGTGTTGATGACGACGATCTCCCCTCTTCGTGAAGGAATTCCCCCGGCAGAATTCTGTCTGCCAGAGAGATCTTTCTCTCTTGGTGTTTTCCGCCTTGCAGAGGCCGCGGAATCTTTCTGTGGTTGCTCCTCGATCCTTATGGTTTCGGGAGGATAATATACGCCAAAGAGGAGAGCCTAGAGTGGACCAGTATGCCACACCACCGGTGGCTGCTGGCCAGGGTAGTGTGGGCCCCCTGTGGCCCATCTCCACTTCCCCTTCTGGCATTATTCGTCTTTTGGAAAAATTGGAATTTCCATGTATTTTCCTGGATTTTCTGATCTTCGTGAATTTTGCCTCCAAATAGCACCTTTTCCATCAGAATCCTAACTGCAGCGGTCCATGCTCCAAAATTCATCAACCATGCAAAAACAGATGAAATAACATAAGTATCATCTCTTAATATGAAATATATCAATTAATAACAGTGAATTGTGATATAGAATAGTGATGCAAAATGGACGTATCAACTCCCCCCAAGCTTAGACTTCGCTTGTCCCCAAGCAAAACTGAACTCAATAAACATGACCTCGGGTTTATGGAGTTAAGAGTCGATAAAAGAATACAGACAAGAAGCATCACATTCATCAATACATAAGTCATAATAGAGGATAACTCACTATTATATAACTCAATACATACGGACAAGAAGCAGGGATTTCAAGTTTCATAAAGAGCTTCCAAAAATTATGATACTTATTAGCTTTCAGCTCTCATTGCCCCTATCATAAGCATCTTTAGGTGATTAAGGTTAAGGTGGTCAAATATGAGGATATGCTTGACAAGTTGTAAGTTGAAAATGTCATGTCCCTTGAATACTAGGGCCGCTCCTCATGCTACTCAAGTTTAGTCACCGGTAAGTTCTTGTCATAGTAAGTACATGTGTATCATAGAGAACCGGCAACGGGGTACCCCTTGCCTGATGGTACGAAAGAATCCCCATATCAAAATGACAAGGCAAGCAGACAACAAGCATCTCAGCAACATTCTTATTTACCATGGGAATATGGTACTTTTTTTTCTCTATTTCCTCTTTTCTCATCTCTTTTTTTCTCTTTTTCTCAATCTCTATCTCTTTTTTATAAGAAGAATGCTTCATAGATGCTCATTATGGTTACGCTGCAGGTTTCCACCATGATAGCATGGCTTAGACCGGCGGCCTAGGCGTTTCTCTAACACACATACATAACTCCATGAACTTACAAGCTCCCCTTTCAGTTCACACCGACGACATCCATAGACAAAAGAACATGATATCAACTAGGTACAAAGTACTGGTGCAATGTTGAAAGCATTCCCCATGACAGCATGGTTCTGCTAATTGACAACTTACAAAGCGCAAGCATATACGCAACATAGATGGGAACAATGGTTCAAGTTTATTAAGTGCAAGAAAGTAAAGTGTGCCATCAAGTTTGTGAGAGCTTTAATCACTAATCTTCACATAACAAGTTTAATTTGGAAGGTACATAAAAACATGAATTTACTTGGAATAGCAATAATGCTAATAGGTCGGTATGGTGGACACAAATGGCATAGGTTTTGGTTTAAGGATAGGATGCACGAGAGGCATTCCCTCTCAGTACAGGTTTTCCGCTAGCAAGGCTGGGTAGCAAGCATAAGAGTTGAAGGAAACAAACAAACATACAAGTGATAAAAACAAACATGCAATCTTCGTTGGAAGCACAAAAGATCTTAACTAGATAATACTAGACTTATGAGCAAATCAAGAAAGAAAGATGATGAAATTATATTTCTTTAGAGTACTTTTATATTTTTCAATCAATTCTCCAAATAGTGTTGCTACTGACCGAGCCAGGTTTGCCAAAACCAACTAAATTAACTCCAAGATCCCAAAGTGCTACCAATACTAATGACAAGATTAATCATATAACAATGAATTGAAAACTAATATAAGATATGCAAGAGAGTAAATGATAGAACTTCTCATTAATATTCCATAACAACAAATCACAGCAAGGGATACATAGATATCTAACGAGAGGGGACACTTCCATAATGCAAACCATCCTACATGATAACTTCTCTATTCATGATATGACTCTACTAAAAAGGTAAAAAGATAGAAGATAGTTGTGTGATACCGCGGCACTCCCCCAAGCTTGGAACAAACCAAGGGGATGCAAAACATAATGACGAATTACACCTTCGGTGGTGGTGGTATTCTCTCGATGAGATTTTTATTAGTTTCCCCAAATCCTCAATCTCAAAGGTGAGAGTACGAATCAACTCCGAGTTTTGCGCAATGCGACTCATGATCATGTCGGGTTGCGAATTCCAGCTCTTGCGATTCTTTCCCCACTCTTCCTCCTTGGAGTCTTCTTTTCCTGCTTGGCTAGAACGAGGCAAATCCCAATTGGAGGGTGGTTTCTCCTTGGGCATATTCTGGTATTGATGCTCATGGATAAGGGTATGGACAGGATTCTTGGTGCGTGGAGGAAGTGACCGTGGAGCCAAACAGTGATGCGGAGGTTTCCCTCTAGTTGACTTCCGTGCAGTCCTTTTGATCTTGGCAGGGTTTGCCAACACTCCAATGCTTGCAATGGTAGTGCTGATGTGCGGATGTTGGCTTTGCTTTGCCTCCTCTTCATCTTCACTCTTGATCTCCTTCTCCTGCCCGGGGTCTTGGAGATCTTCCTCCATAGGCTCCTTACCCTTATCCTTGGCTGACACCATTATTCTTCTAACTTTCAAGAATAGTTCCTAGCAGAAACAGATCCAAACGAAAACACGATAAGAACACGATATACAAACCTCGGGGGATCCGGGGGATTATATATTACGAAGTTTTACAACAAAAGGAAGGTACTGGGAGAAAAACGGGTCAGAGACGGAGTCCGGGGCGGCCACACCACCTGCTTGCATGGCCAGGGGGCCGCGCCAGGGGGTGGTGTGAGCCACCCTGGCTCCGTTTCCGTCCCTCTTTTGCTTCATAGCTTTCCTTGTTGGATAAAAACTACTAAAATATAACTGGATAGAATTTTCGAGGAACTTTTCTTACCAGATCTGTTACCTATTCGAAAACGGACTCTACGGGTCTCTGAATTTGGTCTTTGATAATTTTTTCGGAGATACCACTTGAATAACATCAATATCTTCATCTTCATACTCATATTGCTCGAGTCATGAAACCTTTCACTTTCTTATTACACCATTTTCTCCAATAACCTAGAAATTTCTTTCACACAAAACTTCACACAATTCTCATTAGCAACATTAGTTTAAGTGAGGTAATAAAACTTTTGAGTCCAATTTCAACTGAAATCCATCAAATCATAAGCTAATGCAGAAACTCCTTCCGAAAACCCAAAAAGAATTCAAAAAAAGGAAATCGTTTAAAGAAGCAAATCCAAGAGTGGCAAAATCTGTCAAAACAGACTAGCAGGTAAAGATCAATTATTTTTGAAAATCCTCTGTTGCTCAAATCAAAAAGTGCAAAACTAAGAAAGTTACATAATACCCTGGGTCAGAAGCACAAAAAATTACAGCTCAAACTGACATACAGAGATCTCTCACGAATTTTTACGATGAAGCACAAAAATCTGTTTCGGGATAGCAACTTCCCCAAATCTTACTTCTCTCTCATTAGAGGTTGATCTTGACACAAAAACCAAACAAAAAGGATAAGGAGAGGTTATTGCTGAAACAATAACTTCCAATACTCAAAGAAACAAAAACAAACTGAAAGCACAAATAAATTGGGTTGTCTCCCAAAAAGCTCTTTCTTTAAAGCCATTAAGATGGGCATGATAATTTCAATGATGCTCACACATAAGAATATGAATCAAAGTGAAAGAGAGCATTAAGAAGGAAAAATACACATGTTTAAGTCTAACCCACTTCCTATGCAAGGGAATTTTGTAAGCAAACAAGTTGTTGAAACCAGAGGCTACAAGCATAGGAAGGCAAAACAAGTGCAACATAAAGACTTTAAGCATAAAACGAGGAAACTTGATATTATTGAGGTGCATAAGAACAGTCTTCCCTCTCTCATAATAACTTTCACTATCATGCATAAATTTAATGATATAGCTATCACAAGAACCATTGTAGCAATGATCACTTATCCTAACAGAAAACACAAGGACACTAGCTCTCATAACACTACTTTGTGAAACAATATTAGGTATATCCTTACAAAGGATAGTGTGTCCCTCTTCTACATATTTAGTTACAAAGTCTTTCACATTTTCTATTATAGGTTCATCATCCATTTGTTTATCAGGTTCAACAGCTTTATTTGTACTTTTATTGATTACACTAGTTATCATAGGATGCTCCTTTACCTTATCCGAGAAGGGTATTTTCTTGATATAAGGTTCAGGTAGGATGTGATCAATAGTGCAAAATTTAGTACTTCTAATAGGAACACAATCAACAATATCCTTATAAGGTTCATGATACTTATTCCACTTCTTTTTAGGAACTTCAATGTAGGAAGCAAAAGCCTTAAAATAAGTTGCAATAGCTTGAGAGTCTAGACCATAAGAATTTTTAATATTTTGAAAGTCATTAGTTCCCATAAGAGATTCAATGCATTCATAATCATAATTTATACTTGACTTTCTTCCTTTATCATTCTCCCATGCTTCAGCATTGTTTTGAATACGGTCTAGAAAATCCCATTTAGAAGATCCCATTTAGCACAAGAGGCATCCAATAAATCCTAATCATGTAGAGGGGGCCTTGCATAAAAATTATTGATAATAATAGGTTGGGGAGCTCATGAATGGGACATTTGAGCATTAGTAGCTTTAATCTCCCCCAAGCTTGAGCTGTACTCTCTCCATCAAGAGGCCAAAAGTTATATATTTGATTCCGATCTTTATGAATCTCACTAGGAGGATAAAACTTTGAATAAAAGAGAGGTACTATTTCCTCCCATTCAAGAGCTTGACAATTCTTCAGCAGCTTATACCATTCTTCAGCTCTTCCTTTCAGTGACAACGAGAATAACTTCTTCTTAACTTGATCTGCTGTAATACTTGCACACTTGAACAACCCGCATAATTCGTGTATAAAGAGCAAATGATCACCAGGATGGACAGTTCCATCTCCAACATAATAGTTATCCATAACACGATCAATAATTCTTGTAGGTATTTTAAAAGTATCATTCTCAGCAGGTGGTGGTTCATCTACTACCTTAGAAGTGGTAGTCGCATTACGAAATAAGAAAGTCAGCGAATTATCCATATTGAAAATAAAGCAAGTAACAGAAGTAAACAATACTCACAGTAGATGTTTCCTTTACTAGTTCCACTCTCCAATAGAGCTTCACTCCCCGACAATGGCGCCAGAAAATAGTCTTGATGACCCACAAGTATAGGGGGTGTATCGCAGTATTTTCGATAAGTAAGGGTGTCGAACCCAACGAGGAGCAGAAGGTGCCGGCGAGTGGCTAGGAGCAGGAATTCTCTGTAAATACTTAGCAAATAGATTTTTAGGGTTTTTTGATAATTCAGGTAAATAAATTATGAGTAAATAAAAGACAATAAGAATAAATGCAGCAAGTGGCCCAATCCTTTCTTTAGCAAAGGACAAGCTAGTTGTATTACTTAAGATGACCAAACATTCTCGAGGACACATGGGAATGTACTTGTGCTAATGTACCAACCTTCCTATAGTGCTTTTGCTTCATATAGTTGATTAATCTTCTTTAGTTTGCTAAGTGTTGTTTGGGTGAACCTGTGCTAATGTAACAAACTTCCTAGGACTAATACATACTTCTGATTATACCCCTTGCAAGCATTTGCAAGTATAAGAAAGTAATTAAGGTAGAAACCTAACCACAGCTTTAAACTCTAAGACCCTGACGTCCCTTGTGCAATGGTTTCCTAACGGGGGATCAGGTTTCTGTCACTCCGGCAACCCCTACGATTAGTATCAAAATACACAATGCATTCCCCTAGGCCCATATAGGTGAAGTGTCATGTAGTCGATGTTCACATGACACCACTAGAAGAAATACACCACAACTTAGATATCAAACCATTGAATCTTTCTCAACATAATTCCACTACTAACAACATGACTTCTCCCATGTCCTCAAGAACAAAATGAACTAATCACAAGACATCATATGGATCATGATAAGAGATGATATAATGATATGTAACAATCTAAACATAAACGATAATTCAATGGTTCACTCAATAGCATCAACTACAAGGAATAATCAACACCGGGAAAGTTTCCCCTAAGAACTATGCAAGATTCAACCCTATTGTTATAGCGGTATAAAGTGGTGATGATGGTGCTGGTGGAGATGATGGTGGTGGTGATGATGATGATCCAGATGAAGTCCAACTTGATGGTGGTGTTGATGGCGACAATCTCCCCTCTTTGGGAAGGAATTCCCCTGGCAGAATTCTGTCTGCCAGAGAGATCTTTCTCTCTTGGTGTTTTCCACCCTGCAGAGGCGGCGAAATCTTTCTGTGGTCTCTCCCCGAGCCTTAGGATTTCGGGAGGATAATATACGCCATAGGGGAGAGCCTGGAGTAGACCAGGGCGGCCACACCACCTGGTGGCGCGGCCTGGGGTGGCCCGCGCCAGGGATGGTGTGGGCTCCCTGTGGACCATCTCCACATCCCCTTCTGGCATTCTTCGTCTTCTGGAAAAATAGGACTTTCCATGTATTTTCCCGGATTTTCTGATCTTCGCGAATTTTGCCACCAAACAAAACCTTTTCCATCAGAATCCTGACTGTAGCGGTACATGCTCCAAAAGTCATCAACCACGCAAAAACAGATGAAATAACATAAGTATCTTCTCTTAATATGAAATATATCAATGAATAACAGTGAATTATGATATAGAATAGTGATGCAAAATGGACGTATCAACCACCACCATCGAAGGAGTAATTCGTCATCAGGTTTTGGCATCTCCTTGGTTTGTTCCAAGCTTGGGGGAGTGTCGCGGTATCATATCACTATCTTCTATGTTTTTACCTTTTTAGTAGAGTCATATCATGAATAGAGAAGTTATCATGTAGGATGGTTTGCATTATGGAAGTGTCCCCCCTCTCGTTAGATATCTATGTATCCCTTGGAGTGAGTTGCCATTATGGAATATTAATGAGAATTTCTATCATTTACTCTTTTGCATATCTTATATTAGTTTTCAATTTATGATTATATGATTGATCTTGTCGTTAGTATTGGTATCACTTTGGGATCATTGAGTTAATTTAGTCTGTTTTGGCAAACCTGGCTCGGTCAATAGAAACACTATCTTGATAATTGAATGAAAAAGATAAAAGTACTCTTAAGAAATATAATTTCATCATCTTTCTTTCTTGATTTTCTCATAAGCTTAGTATTCTCTAGTTAAGATCTTTTGTGTTTCCAAGGAAGCTTGCATGTTTGTTTTTATCACTTGTATGTTTGTTTGTTTCCTTCAACTCTTATGCTTGCTACCCAGCCTTGCTAGCCAAAAACCTATACTGAGAGGGAATGCTTCTCGTGCATCCAATCCTTAAACCAAAACCTATGCCATTTGTGTCCACCATACCTACCTACTAGTACTATTTCTATTCCAAGTAAATTCCTGTTTTTATCTACCTTCCGAATTAAACTTGTTATGTGAAAATTAGTAATTAAAGCTCTCATGAACTTGATGGCACACTTTACTTTCTTCCACTTAATAAACTTGAACCACTGTGCCCATCTATATTGCATATATGCTTGCACTTTGTAAGTTGTGAATTAGCAGGACCATGTTGTCATGGGGAACGCTTTCAACATTGCACTTGTACATTATACCTAGTTGATATCATGCTCTTTTGTTTATGGATGTCGTCGGTGTGAAATGAAAGGGGAGCTTGTAAGTCCATGGAGTTATGTATGTGTGTTAGAGAAACGCCTGGGCCGCTGGTCTAATCCATGCCTAATCATGGTGGAAACCTGCAGCATAACCATAATGAGCAATCTATGAAGCATTCTTCTTATAAAAAAGAGATAAAGATTGAGAAAAAAAGAAAAAAATAGATGAGAAAAGAGGAAAGAGAGAAAAAAGCACCATTTTCCCATGGTAAACTAGAAGATTGCTGGGATGCTCGTTGTCTGCTTGCCTTGACATTTTGATATGGGGATTCTTCCGTATCATCGGGCAAGGGGTAACCCATTGGCGGTTCTCTATGATACACATATACTTACTATGACAAGAACTTACACGTAACTAAACTTGAGTAGCATGAGGAGCGGCCCTTCTATTCAATGGACATGAGATTTTCAACTTACAACTTGTCAAGCATATCCTCATATTTGATCGCTTTAACCTTAATAACCTAAAGATGCCTATGATATGAGCAATGAGAGCTGAAAGCTAATAAGTATCATAATTTTTGGAAGTTCTTTATGAAACTTGGAATCCCTGCTTCCCTCTGTGCAGGGCCTTTCTTTTACTTTTTAGTTGAGTTAGTAAACCTATTCCCTTCTACCTCAAGCAAGTATTTTGAGTTGTTGTGTTTCATTCATTCATATGATGATTTATTCCATCATGTTTCTTATGTTCCTTGTTTTGCACATTGCTCTTATATTAGTGCTTACTACTTTGAAAGCTATCATTGAAAACCCTTTATGTGTGAACTCCAGCAAATTGTCAACTATTCTTCGACCAAGAGCTAAGTTTGCCATTAGCAATTATGATTTACTTTATGCATCTTTATTGTGTTTCCTTTACTTATTGCAAGTTAAGTTATATAATAGTGAGTTGTCTTCTATTATGATTTATGTATTGATGAATGTGATGCTTCTTGTCCGTATTCTTTTATCGACTCTTCACTCCATAAACCTGAGGTCATGTTTATTGAGCTCAGTTTTTGCTTGGGGACAAGCAAAGTCTAAGCTTGGGGGGAGTTGATACGTCCATTTTGCATCACTATTATATATCATAATTTACTATTATTCATTGATATATTTCATATTAAGAGATGATACTTATGTTATTTCATCTGTTTTTGCATGGTTGATGACTTTTGGAGCATGGACCGCTGCAGTCAGGATTCTGATGGAAAAGGTGCTGTTTGGAGGCAAATTTTGCGAAGATCAGAAAATCCGGGAAAATACATGGAAAGTCCTATTTTTCCAGAATACGAAGAATGCCAGAAGGGGATGTGGAGATGGTCCACAGGGGGCCACACCACCCCTGGCGCGGGCAGCCCTAGGCCGCGCCAGCAGGTGGTGTGGCCACCCTGGCCCACTCCAGGCTCTCCCTGTGGCGTATATTATCCCCTCGAAGCCCTAATACCTAGGGAGCGACCACAGAAAGATTTCGCCGCCTCTGCGGGGTGGAAAACACCGAGAGAGAAAGATTTCTCCGGTAGACAGAATTCTACTAGGGGAATTCCTTCCCAGAGAGGGGAGATCGTTGCCATCAACACCACCATCAAGCTAGACTTCATCGAGATCATCGTCATCCTCATCACCATCACGATCTCCACCAGCACCATCATCACCACTTCATACCGCTGTAACAATTGGGTTGAATCTTGCATAGTTCTTAGGGGAAACTTTCCCGGTGTTGATTACTCCTTGTAGTTGATGCTATTGAGTGAACCATTGAATTATTGTTTATGTTCAGATTGTTACTTATCATTATATCATCTCTTATCTTGATCCATATGTTGTCTTGTGAGTAGTTCGTTTAGTTCTTGAGGACATGGGAGAAGTCATGTTGTTAGTAGTGGAATTGTGTTGAGAAAGATTCAATGGTTTGATAATTAAGTTGTGGTGTATTTCTTATAGTGGTGTCATGTGAACGCCGACTACATGACACTTCACCTTTATGGGCCTAGGGGAATGCATTGTGTATTTGGCTACTAATCGTAGGGGTTGCCGGAGTCACAGAAACTTGAACCCCCGTTAGGAAACCTTTGCACAAGGGATGTCAGGGTCTTAGAGTTTAAAGTTGTGGTTAGGTTTCTACCTTAATTACTTTCTTGTACTTGCGGATGCTTGTAAGGGGTATAATCACAAGTATGTATTAGTCCTAGGAAGGTCGGTACATTAGCACAGGTTCACCCACACAACACTTAGCAAACTAAAGAAGATTAATCAACTATATGAAGCGAAAGCACTTGACGATATTCCCGTGTGTCCTCGAGAACGTTTGGTCATCTTAAGTAATACAACTGGCTTGTCCTTTGCTAAAGAAAGGATTGGGCCACTTGCTGCATTTATTATTATTGTCTTTTATTTACTCGTACTTTATTTACCTGCATTATAAAAAACCCCTAAAAATCCGTTTGTTAAGTATTTATAGAGAATTCCTGTTCCAAGCCACTCGTCAGCTCCTTCTACTCCTTGTTGGGTTCTACACTCTTACTTATCGAAAATACTACGATACACCCCCTATACTTGTGGATCATCACGGTGCGCTGCGACACTCGCGAGTGTTACCCAATGCAGCAGAAGCTCCTCTACACGCTTCTCATAGCATCGAGGAAGATGCGGCCATACTTCTAGGCCCATCCCATCAAAGTGGTAACCTAGTTCCCCTAGAGACAGTCCTGCGCAACGCTAACGCAATGGGGCACATGGCCGAATGGGCTATCGAGTGGTAGCCTTTTGAGCTGATGTTCGACACGTCCCCTGCCATCAAGGGAAGGGCCCAGTCTGAGTTTGCTATAGAATGGACCGACCCATTCATGAAGGAAGTCAAGAAGGAAGAGACTCAGTTGCCTAGGAAAGTAACTTTGGGATGTTGGGTCATAAACTTCGATGGTGCATTTAGTGATGGTGCTGGAGCAGTTGTGGTCCTTACCTTGCCCACCGGCCTCAAAGCAGCCAGCGCCCTCGGCATCAAGCGCATCATGGTGCAAGGGTAGTCCCCACTCCTCATTAACTTCTCCAACAAGAGTTACAAGCCCAAGGATCAGCATATGTCGGCTTACCTCGAAGAGGTGCATAGGCTTACAAGCCCAAGGATCATCATATGGCGGCTTACCTCGAAGAGGTGCATAGGATCGAGAAGCATTTCTCGGCCATGGAGCTGCTCCAGATTCCTCACAGAGACAACTAAAAGGCCGACGACCTCCCCAAGCGCGTGTCTCATATGGAGCCCCAACGACCAAGAGTTTTCAAGGAGAGGATGTTCAAACCATCCACCACGCCGCCTAGCTGCGATGACGCTTCCCTCGGCAAGGAATTGCCTCCCCACCCTCGATAGGCGCACCAGACTACGGACCACAGTCTGGTGATCATCATGTCCTGGCAGTTACGCATCAAGATACGTTCTAGATCACTGAGCTTGAAGAGTACCTAAAAGACGACACCCTCCTCGAGAAGGATGGGTGTCCATGTGTAGCATCCCAATTGTTCTAAACATTGGAATGCTACATTTCCTACTTGTGTTGCTACTAGGAATCAATGCATTACATCAATATAACATGCTCATGCTCATCATGCCACCTTGCATGGTTCATGGTTTTAAATTTGGTTCTTACATTCTTGCACTGCATTTGGTTCTTGCTAAATTGTATTTGGTTTTTGATATATTATAAATGCCCAAATTGAGTTGAGGGCATATCTCTTCCAATCATTCCATCTACTAACTTGCCAACATCATACATTCTTTCAATATCACCTTGTGTTCCTACCATATATTTATAGGTGGCCTTGCATATTTCTTTTGGTATTTTAATTCTAGCTCACTTATAGATGATATGGATATTTCAATTTTCCTGCTACATGTCTATATTAGGGTGGATGCAAACCATTCTAAGATGGCCATGTACTTGTCACCCTTCTATTCTACCATAGGTGACTATGAGGGTCTATCTGAACTTGTTCATGTGCCCATTTGGTCTTTCCATATTCCATGTTAGTTTTTATGAGCATTCACCCTTGTTCTTGCATGTGCCCTTATTTTGTTTTCACCAAACTAGAGGCCACATGTACTATTAATGTCCTCATGGCTAGTACATGCAATAACAAGCTATTCTAGTCACATGCAATCATAAGCTCATGTGAGTTTATTTGGCCTATTATTTGAATGTTCTTGAAACCTTGGTTCTATCTTATTATGATCAAACTAAAATGAAACAAATATAATCAAGCTAACCTTCATCTCTATATACCTACCCTCTAAATTCTATCTACCCATGTGCTTGTGCCTAAACTCTCTCTATCTTTCTCTCTTCTCACACTAAGTTAATCCTAGCCATCTATCCCAGCTAGATCAAACCCTCTAGCTAAATTGCGACTTGTTTCCTTAACCAACATAGCTGGCTGCACCTGAAGCCACAAAGCCCTGATCCTAGCTCGATCGTTCCCTGGTTCGGTTGCACAATGTCTCCCTGGCACAGCGCAAGCAGCAGCGGCGGACCAGCGCAAGCGAGCGATCGCATCATCCGCCTACACCACCCATCAGTACCGCACCATGGCTCCCATCTCTCCTTGCATCTGGGCCTAGCACACAACAATGACGCTCCTGTTTCTCTTTCTCCCTCTCGCATGCACATTATCGCCAACTGTACCACACCATGTGGATGCTCTCCTCTGCCTCCTTTATCTCTCTGCCATAAAGCTACAGCCAAGGAACCTCATCCCCCTCAACCACCCCCGTTCCCCATCCAGATCGAGGCCCCTTCTCCCCTGTTTCCTCTACATGCCCAGATCAAATCCTTCCTCTCTTTCTTTCTTCCTCTCCACGAAAACTGGTCGCCGCGTCATGGCCATGTCGTTGCCTCCGACACAAGACCGTCTCCAGCGAGGTTTGTCGCCCTCCGCTGCTTGCACCGTGTCCCGGTCGGCCTCTACCTCTTCCTGAAGCTGCTCGATCCCTGGACGCAAGGAGGAGTAGTATCATGCGCTCTTCCCGCGCGCTTCGTCGCCACGCTCTCCCAGTCACCGCCCGGACATACCCCGCGGACACCATTGTCTCGCCGGCTCGGACATGCTTGCTTCGATCACCGTCGTCGCCTCATCGTCCTGTCGCTCGGTGAGCTACACCGTCCGCCCCTCTGTGCCCTCGCCTTCTCCGTGTCGCCATCTAGTGTCGTGCGTTGTTCGTAGCTCGCCGCTCTGCTGCACGCAAGCATCCGCAGATAACCACACTAGTAGAAGCACCACCTCGTATCTCTTTTGTTCTTCCTAGATCCCCGCCCCCACAATCCCCCTCTGGTGCCAACCCTCACCCGCATGTAGAGACGATAAAACTAGCTCTCCAACGGATCTGACCACGCCCCCAACAGATCTGTACATCGGTCGCAATGATCCGCGGAAGTCACTCGGATCTCCGTAGTTTTTCTGATTTTTTTATCAGTCTGTATCTAGTGGATCTGCCTCTATTCATCGACATTTAACCGGTGTTGCACTCCTTTTTTGGTGATGGTTCCTGAAAGAAAGTTGGATCCCATCACTTTCTCTACATTTTTTGCTTTTTACGGCATCGCGAAATTCTCAACAGTTTGCTCACAAGCAAGTTCATCTTCAATTCGTCAGAATTAGCCTAGTATGTTTTGCCATTTCCACAAGTTCATCTTTAATTCATCAGAATTAGCCTAGTAGGTTTTGCCGAAAAACCCTGTGTTTCTTAGTCCATGAAGCAAGCATCCTCGCCTGGCCATGTGTCGCGGCCCAGCACGCCCGCGCGTGCGTCCTGCGTCAGGAGCCTCTGACCCCACTGTTAGTGGTTTTGGCTAGACATGCTTCGGTATAAAAAGTTTCCAAAGTAATTTCAAAATAATAAAATTCTAGAAATTGATTAAATCTACATAAATTCATATCTTTTTAGATAATTCAAAATTAACAATATTTTCAAAATGCAATATGAATAAACCTAAATATGAATTCAAACCTAAATTCATATTCGATCAGAGTCAACTATAACTAGTTAAACCTTTGACATTTGACCCTTTTTGAATTAATTTGCATTTAATTATAAGTTTAAATTCATAATTCAAATGATATATTTTTTCTGACTAGAAAAATGCCAGGAATTCAAATATGCCATCCAAAATAATTTTTGAGCAATTTAAAATTTCGAAATTATTTAATTGCTAATAACTGCCTTTTCTTAATAAATCTATAACTTTATTTCCGTAATTCTAAATTCGACAAATAAGATGTCTAAATCGATCAGCACATAGAGACTTTTCTGATTATGCATTCCATGATATAATTAGAAGCATGAATCATATAAATATTAAGAAAACAACAAGGTTTATGGGTGTAAAACATGCCTAAATAAATAAATAATGTGCTTTATTATTGTTCTCACACCTCACCCATACCATGCTATGTTATACCATGCAATTGTGCACCATTCCATCATGGCATACCTTGTTTGCTTGTTGCATTTATTCATATGATTGCGCACTTTATTTATTATGGTCCTTTATGTGTTTGACTTTTATTTCAGACAGACGCCAAGCAAGGGAATTATTAGGAGAACCAAGAGTACTATCCAGATCCCGGTTGTCATACTGCTAATTCGACAGGCAAGCAATTCTCCATGATTGCATACATATAGCACCTATGCCTCTGTCTTATTCTTGCATCATTGAGTCATGATTGCCTTAAATTGGAATCCCAAGTATTGCATAGCCTTTATTTTTAAACCCCACCAAGACTTGTACCTTCAATCCTATGAGACATTACTACAGGAGTTCTTTTAGCCACGTGAGTCGTAGAATTGCATGTGTAGGGTTTGTGCGAGTCCTTAGATAATGAGGTACCTAAACAACTTAAACTGAGTAGTAATGGGATAACTAAAGAAATGGGAACCGCTGGGCAATAGCTGTTATTTGGTTCTTCCATGCTCACTTGTGTCCCGTAGGACCCGAGTACTTGATTCTTGTTCCTTAACTATCACACTATCCGCATGTGGGACCATGATTCCCCTTAGCCGGATCTTGATTCACACTTTATTTCTTCGGGCCACAAACTAGTTTGGGGCGTTATTACTATCATGTACTTATGCCATGCTTTACTACTTTATTTACTATTGTGTGTGGAGTGCCTGTACTGCTTAGGACTTGTGACACGTTTCCGCGATATCGACAAGCCCAATCACACTTTCGGGTTCCCAGTCATTTACAACCGTCTACACAAACCCTGGGTCTGTCTCGGAGCCGGCCAACTTCGTTGCTAGTAGCTTAGTTGGGTGGCCCCCTAAAATCGTTTATGAATCTTCTGAATGCTTTGTCTTGAGGCCTCGTTGGTTTTTATTTGGTTCTTTCCGAGGTTGATCGTGCGCATGTTGTTATTTGTGCACCCCTACAGGGTAAATCTTTCTGAAAGCCATGCCCGCGGTTATGGATGACTTGGATCACAGTTTCTTGATCATAGTTAACTATAACTAAAGTTCCGCCTTTAATTTGACTAAAACGGGACTAGTAAATAGTGCAACACTCATGGAATGGTTAATAAAATTTCCAACAGATGGGATGTTCTTTTGCCTTCTCGTCGGTAAGCGAGAAGGAGGGCGAATGATGTTTATTTATGTTACTTATATCACTGTTATTACTAATTAACGAGCGTCCGTCCATCTTTGGTTGGACGGATGATGTAGCGTGTCTCTATAGAACTATTTAGATATTATAGTTCACTGCAATTGCGTCACCCTAGGTTACGTTTGGATGCATTAAGACTTGTTGAGTACCATTAGGGTCTCACACGATAAATATTTGGTTCCGATGGACAGATATACTCTCAGGAAGGTTACTGGATCGAAGAAACCGACGATGGTGGCGATGACCATTAGGTGTAAAGATTTCGGGAATAGTGATACGTGAGATCTGTGGGCGGGATGTGCTTATTTCAGGGGCATCTTATGCCAATTTACTTCTTATCCATACTCGGATCTTGTTTTCCGCTTCTGCTTGATACTCCGATGTGTGATGTATGAGGATGTATCCTATTATCTCCATCTAGAATATTTGGATCTTCATGTATGGCGTTGAAACTTTCTGTTTCTATTGTTTTAGATGGACTGACTTTGATGTGCTGTTGTATGTCACTGGCATACACACTTGTGTATGTTTTATTCGCATACCTGTCGACTACGTCGCTCGCTCTTGTCCCAATGTTCTTGATAGTGGGTAGGGAGGTTGGCCGGCACCGTGCCCTGCTCCGCTTCTATGGGCCTACACGTGGGTGGCATTGGGACTCCGCGGTAGAATCCTTTATCCACTTCTGGATTCATCCTGGCTTGTTGCTTAGAGCCTAGGGTCCGAGGTATTACAATTGGTATCAGAGCTAGATTCTGCCCTTCAGGGTCTTAGCTAAGATGGTCGTTGTTAGTCTAGAAAATATTTTGGTAGTTACGTATATCAGAAAAAAACTAAACATGAGAGTAGGACCGCTTCCATTTTTTTTCTTACCCACCCACCCTTTTCTGGTAAGAAAGTGTAACGTTTGTCTATCCTCTTCTAAAAATTCCAACTAGGATTCACGTGTTTGGGGTTTCCGTAGTACCATTGGATGCGTGTTAATCCTTTGTCTATCTCTAGCATCGAATCATGTTGTCGCAATCTGCCTTGGTTATCAACTGTTGGTACATTCCATGCCGACAGGCTTATTTGTAAACCGATGAGATCTATTCGACTCTTTGTTAACCGACGCGATCTCGTTAAGGGTGTTCGTTCTTTAACACGTTTTCACAGAATGTGGAGTTACTAAATCTATCCGTTAAGTTGTTTTTCGCATTTAGTTGGTATTTTAATGCCGAAAATGCAGAAAAGTTTTCTTTGATATATATGTGTTTCCACACTCCTTTTTAGTCATGTGGGATACACTATCTATCTTTTTTATCGGCATATCTATGCTAACTTGATCGTTTGCTACTGACGCTTCAATCTGGAGTTTTTACTTGATCTTCAAATTCTTTTGGGCTAAATACATAACGTGTGTCGATACGATGCTTGCGATTGTAATTTGGTTCTGAATATAGCTATATGACACTTATCATGAGTTTAATATGGTTAATGCTATCAATTTAATCCTCCAAATGATGGCGGTTATCTCTTGTGATTTTTAGTTATATCGTGATTATATTTGTATCATATTCAAGTATCTTTGGCAATACGGAGGTTTCTTAAGGCGATATGGTGGATTATCATCCGTTTATCATGCTCCACATCTATTGAACCTCTTATCCGCGAAGGTTCTCTTTGATACAGAAGAATCTCACACGTTCATCGATGATAGCTTTGCGTAATGTACGAGTTATCATCGGGTCTTATCCAAATATTTCCTCGTTACAACCAGTGATTCGATCTACAAGGTGAACAAGTCAGTATCCCTTTTCTTATCTGAAAGGCCAGATAATCTATTCTTCCTATACATATTTTTCAACACGAATCCATGGTCTTAATGTTGATCTTTAAAAGAGCGTTGAGCTTAGAAAGTGTTTTGAGCATGTTCTCATTTCTTCTGCCTCTTGAACTTGGTTATTCTTGGAATATCTTGTTAAATTCATGCTGGTATAATTGTCCGACATGCTTGCCTATTCTATATCAATGGAAGAACCTGAAAAACATTTTCTTCTTTTTCTCCCAAGCTTAGTGAACACCGCCTGTGTGCAAAGTTATCAAAGTGTAAATTCTGGCTTCTTGAAGTTCATCTATCTTGGCTACATCTTTCTGCTAAATATATCAACACAATTCTAGAAGCATCAAATCAATTGTCATTTCCCTTTCTCCATCATATTCCAACCAACTCTAGAGCTGTTCCTTGGTTTGACAAGTAATTTCTCGCTACTTTTTCGAGGACTTCCACAAGACCGCTAAATCTCTCTCAGATCTTCTCAAGAGGGACGATAAATTCTATTGGTATTCCACACATCAAGAAAACTTTGGAAACCCTCTCTCTATCTTTTATCATCTCTTCGTAGGATGCCACAAAGACTTTTCAGATCTTTTGCAGTTCCTCTATTCAAGACCTCAGTGCTTTTATTGTTCTATCTGTTGGACCTATCATCTGTTTTAGTGATCTTTCTTCATTTCTTTTCTGGTGGTTTGGGAATTTTCGACACGACAACATCATCATCTTTTTCTACCTGGATCCGACGAAGTGCTTGCATTAAAATCCTTGCTTCTTATGGAGCTTCATGAATTTTTCTTATCAAGATCTCTAGTCTAAAAGTTGAGAGTTAGGTTGCATGATTTTCTTATTCATGTACGAAATAATGTTTTGAGTGCGGGGTGGAGTCATGACCATACCACTACTCTTATCATTCTCTTTGTACGAGGAATTGGTCGATTAATGCGATTTCACTCATTCCACAAAAGTTAAAAGTGGCCTTTATCCCTCGAGGCTTTACTTCCGTCCTTGTTTTACGGAGTGTTATTTTGACGAACGTGAGCAACAATCTCTTGATGGTAGTCTCATCTATTTCAACACGGAGCAAAATCTTCAATGATCTGGTGGAAACAAATGAAAAATCTTCTCTGTCCTCTTCATTCTACCAGTGCTCATCATCATCAAACCAGAGGGATGGAAGTTATCTGTGACTTCATCTTGTCAAATTCCTTTCTGTTGGTAACACCAATTATGGTTGATGCCATCAATCACAAAATCTATTGCAATAACCTCATGGTTAAGCAAAGCAATAAGCATCTCTACAATAGACTCCAATTTTCAACAACACACTTCTTTCTCAGGAGTTTTACCATGATCTTGGGTCATGTCGTGGTGTGGAACACGGAAGTGCCATCGGGGATGGGATGAGAGGGGCCAATCAGGATGCTATCGGTGGCTACTCGCAACGGGTTGGGCACAAATACTTCAAACACAACGATGTATCTAGGTTCGGAGCCCTCTTGTCGAGGTAACACTCCTGCTCCTGCAAGGATCTACTACATGGGGAGAAGATGCTCAACACATGTGAGATCCAGGCACATGGCTTAATAGGATTGATAGGATACCCATATCAACAAGTTGCAACTTCTTTTCCGGAAGCTCATTCGAAAAGAACTCTAAGGTTAAGCGTGCTTGGCCTAGAGCAATTCTAGGATGGGTGACCGATCGAGAAGTGGGTAGCCGGATGCGCACGAGTGAGGACAAAGTGCGCAGAAAAGACTAGTGTTGGTCTGTGGGGCTAGTCTAGATATCCTATTAAGCTGCCAGGAGTGACACCCCCCAGGCCCAGGAGTGGACGGGGTGTTATAAGTGGTATCAGAGCCGACCCTTGCGATTACACAGGTGTGTGCGGGTCAATGGCGGGACATGTGGAGCATGGCGCGTGTGGCCCGTAGTGGACACGGCATGGCACATGTGCCGGCACTAGACGCACAGACGCGTGCCAAGAGGGAACGTTCCTGGGGTGTGCTCGATCGATGAGGACATCGATCTTTTAAAGGGTGGGTGTATGTGAGATCCAGGCACATGGCTTAATAGGATTGATAGGATACCCATATCAATAAGTTGCAACTTATTTTCCGGAAGCTCATTCGAAAAGAACTCTAAGGTTAAGCGTGCTTGGCCTAGAGCAATTCTAGGATGGGTGACCGATCGGGAAGTGGGTAACCGGGTGCGCACGAGTGAGGACAAAAGTGCGCAGAAAAGACTAGTGTTGGTCTGTGGGGCTAGTCTAAATATCCTATTAAGCTACCAGGAGTGACACCCCCCGGGTCCAGGAGTGGACGGGGTGTTATAACACAAGTGCTCCTGGAGTTGTTTCACTAGCTACTATCGAGCTAGAGGAAGATGAACTACTTGGATTGTTGATTCTGGCTAACTTCCAGCTTGTAATGCCTTACCTAGAACTTTGGCTCTACCCCTCCTTAATACTGGTGGAAGGGTAGGTTACAATGTGGGCACTAGGGTTTACTGTTTGGACTTTGGGTTTACAAAGCAGGCCAGCGGCCGGGTCCAGCCGGTGGTCCAGGACCCGGTCAAGCTCCAGAACAGGTTGGTACGGCGCCACAGCATCTTGGTGCCTCCGCTTTTGTAACATCCTTATTTTTTATGGGTCAATTTTTTTTCAATACCAAGGGATGTTGCAACCCTGTCAAATAAATATATATATATATTGAAGGAGGTGGTAGTGTCAGATGTTATAGTGGTTAATGAGCACCATGTTTTTTCTTCCGGTGGAGTTTCCTAATCTTTTCTCTTACGCCGAATCTCGGGGTCGAGATTCCTTATAGGGGGGGGTGGGGGTAGAATTGTAACATCCTGATTTTTTTTACGGGCCAATTTTTTTTAAACCAAGGGATGTTGCAACCCTGTCAAATAAATATATATATTTTGTTTGAATATTATAAAATTATTTTGACATATAAAACAGGAGATTAATTTCTCCAAGTTACTTCTATCAATCTGCTTTTAAATTACAAATTTGATTCCAATTTGGTTCTTTACAAAACCAGGATTGAATTTGGTTCTTTGTTTTAATACATGCACGTGCATGCATGGCTGCACAGCATGTCGTGTTTTTTATGTCTTTTGCCTGTACATACTAGTATTCTCTCTCTCATCTAGTCTTTTTTTTTCTTTCTTGTCTACCGATGCATCCATATGCGCAACACAGGTTCAGCTGAGCTAGTTCCGTAACCCAGCCGATCGTTCATATTCAACTCATATGCACCGGACCGAGTCCCAGCTCGACACACACTTGGGTTATACAAACTGATCTGAGCGAGACGATCAGAATTCCAAACCAGCCGAAGTGCTGGTGTTTTTTTCGTCTTTCTGCATACACACGCAGCCCCAGCTGAAACGCGTTCTGCCGCCGTTATACCTCGCATTGAATCTCCACTTTAGTCGAGCCAATTAGACCATGCCATCATCGTCCTATATATTCCCAAAACAAAGCTCCTGCGCCTCCTTTTCCATCCCGAGCCTCCACCCCAGTCATAGACTCACACCTCGATCCAATTCTGCGAGGTCTCCGCTTGGACACCGTCCTCGTTCCCGGCAATTTAGGTCACGGCGGGTCTAGCTGCTGTGCCACCAAGATGGCGGCGAGGGGCTGAACGACCGCGCCACCAGCAGAACGAGGAGGAGAAGGGACGATCCAAAGGCACCTGCCGTAGCCGTTGATCATCTAGGAAGCAATTCATAGTTCCATCAACTCGGTTCATCAACTTCATCAGGGATTTACGAGCTCCAACACAAGTACTTGCACCCACACCCTACTCGCACTTGTTCCTACCTCCTAGACATGGTTTCCGGTCTTAGTATTGTAGTTGACCACGTTGCCGGTGAACCGAATGCCGATCGATGGTATGGACGTACAAACAATCTTTCACACCCGAGATTTGATCAAGCTTCACATCGGAAAAGTGTCAATTAACTCTAGGAACGCAACGGTGTTTGTAGATATGAATATATCGATATATATATTTATATATATATTGGACATATTCATACTACACTCGGGTGTAACTACACCCACACGTGTTTCACACTATATAGGCAGTATCTACCATACCGGAAGGTATGTACGCGTAGTATGAAGTATATAAAAATATTTGGGCAGTATATATACTATTTTTTTGGTAGTATGTAATTTTTATTCATGTATTCCTTTTGTACGTACAAATATGACGGTATTTTACATATATAGTTCAAATTATAGGTGCACTTACAATTTTTTCACCTAACTTGCTTGTAAGTATCTTAGATATAGTATATGAACATACTCAAATAGATAAAGTATTACAAATACTTTCGTAAGATTGTATATGAGAGGTGGGTGTAGTTACACCCGAGAGTAAGAAGTATTTTTCCTATATATATATATATATATATATATATGAAACTATTTTTTTGAAAGGGGAATTGAGACCGGTGCATCATGTAGCAAAGCATTTACCCGTCTCAGTATGGTTGCATGTTCCCAGTGTATTGCTGCTAGTTATTGTGTACCGATGATTGTCTAGTTTGATCTAGTTCGATGCGTAGATTCTGAAATTATTTACACATGCTTAGTTGCTTTTATATTTTTGCACTAGAATTATAGGTTATGTTCCCTGTATCGTTTTGTTCTGCACTTGTTTCCACATGATTGGGTGTATATGCAATCGCTAGCTTTAAAACTATTTCCTTACTTGCCTGGTAGTATTTAGCTGGTCGAGTTATAACAAGTAGAGCATGTCATGTTGTGGTAAGACTTAGTTAGTATTATATGCTTGTCACAAGTGTAGATTAGATTAGTTCTAGAATCTAATTTATGGTCGCTGCCCATCGTGTTGGATGTTATTTCAGAATGTATAGTGGGTGTGCTAATCTGTTGTACTACCAGTATCTCTTTACTAGGTTCATACCTGCTACAGTGTAGGTGTGCTCTTGGTACTACATGCGCAAAATACTCTAGTACTAATTTAGTTGTTGTGATCTATTATTGCATGTGTACAGTTATAGTAGCTTTATGCATGCTTCTTGTATTTCACGTGTATGATTAATTGTAGGGCTAGCTAGCATTGTGCATTGCATATTATATGTAAGTTACCTATATTGGCTATCTCAAAACTATATTACTTTACCAATATATTATTTTTAGTCCGGAACGGTAGATCGACACTTATACCGGACCGTCTAAACCTCGCAGGCCTATTTGGATCTTTTTATTTGGGTCTTTCTATTTGGATTTTATTTGTGATTATTGAAAGTTGTATTTATATGTGGTTCACCATTATGAAGAGTAGGAAGTGACGAGTTCGATCAGAATCAAGACTACGAGGAAGAGCAATACAACAACAACGAAGGTAAGCCCCTTACAATGTCTTATCCCAGTTTTATAAAGTGCATTCTATTTTATTGTTTTAAAAATATATGCTATTTTGTTACACACATATCTTGATCTACCTATCGCCATACAATACCTTGAGTAGATACTATATAGTATTCCTATTAGAGTAGAATTGCTTAGCCATGTTCAATAATATGTAGGATCCTTGATCTCCCCTCTTCGGAGGAATTGGATGATCCTTGGGGTCACATATATAGTTTTGAAACTTGTTGAGCTCGTTGAGCTAGCCGTTGATGCTCCTCTACTCTAGTATACTCTGGGTGAAACTTACCATCTAAACACTGGTGCGGGCAACAACTAGATGAAAGGAAGGAGCGATTGGCTACCCTTCACTAGATAAAAGGGGCATTCCATCGTCCGTGCCGCATGAGGGCGTAATACTTCTTGGATTTGAAGATTGTGTCCACCGTACAACCACATGAAATAATGGGCACTGGCTTGGTCAAGTAGGTTAGTCAGCCTTATATGTCGATGTTGTCGTACCGCTGATGAGGTGTCTGCCTGCGGGGGAGCCTTCAGGACATATGGGGGACCGGTTTGGGGACATACCCAGTGGGCTCCTCACATCTTTGGGGGATCTAGCTAAAAGACCTCGTCACAATCCCTGTGCCGGTAAACCAATAGGTGTGTACTAAACCAGGGGCCACTGGTGGGCAACAGGACGGGATTGTGTCATGTAGGAAAAGTGTACAACCTCTGTATAGTTTAAACTATTTGAATAGTCGTGTCCGCGGTCATGGACGACACATGAATCTTTCTTGACATACGGGAACCTATCTTTCTACTTTCCTCTTTGCCCCTATCCTTATCCTGAAATCTATGAACTGTGTGAGTTGTCGTCGATAATCACACTATTGAGAAATACCACAATGATGATAAACATGTTTTCGTCTGAAACAACCTTTATCAATGTAGATACTATAGATTTTGCATAAGGGGTGTTTTGTGTACGTTATGTACTTATGGCAATGCTTTTGTTGATACTTCAGAGTACTATGGAGAAGGGGACCGCTACTATGACGATGCTGATGAGTGAGGCCTCGTGGACTATATCAACTGCTTGTAGCTGAGATGGAGTCACTACGTGTTTTACATTTCTGTTGTGCTTTCTGATTATATAAATATCACAAGACATAAAGTATGTATCTATTGCTATTCAAACTTTGTAATAATTACTTTATAAACGTCTCCAATGATATACATTTCGCTGTGTTGTCAATTTTGATCTTGGGATTGACGAAGATACACAGGGGGTCTAGAAGTTAAGTTTTGGTCCTCACAGAACAGGTATCAGAGCCGATGTCGACCTAGTCACGTGGCCTTAGTTAGAATGGAAAGTCTTTGGTACTCATATATTTATAAAAATATATTTTATAAAAATAACAGGATTTCTTAATGTTCCTCATCTTTTATTTAGAATTTATAAAAATTTGTTACTAATTATTCTTCTCTTATTCCAATATGCGTAGATGGCAGTACCTTCGACTCACCAGATAGAGGCTACAATAGAAGAGGTCATTGTTGCACCGCACGTGGCAGACGTCTCAATGGAAACTGTATCCATAGGGGAAGCACAAGACGAGCCGCTTCAAGACCCTACACCCCGTGCACCGCTATGGAGGATTCTGTACTTTGGACGCATGTGAGTTGCAGCAAAGAAGACGCGCCACCATGTGAAAAAGCCTCTTCTTATGCCTAGAGCCATCTCGCCACCACTGCTCTGTAGTCCAAGTGCACCATCAACACGGGAGAAGCAAAACGATCAGTCTTGGAAGGAAACTGAGCTCCATGAGAGGATCCCTACTACACTTGAAGCTAACGCAGCTGAGCCTCCAGTCGAGTTGCATTTCATACCAACACATGAACACTTGCACACAACACCATAGCAGTATGGCTACCAGGATGAGTTGTAGTCTACAAGATACCATGAGAGAGTACCATATTTTATTAAATAAGTGAGGAAACATTAGCTATTTTCTCTATTGCATGTGTGTCTAGTAGACTATAACAATCCATATACTCCCTCCATTTCTTAATATAAGGTGTATAGATTTTTGTGAAAATTTCCATAATATAAGGTGTATAGAGAATTTTAGGATTTGTTCCTCTTATTTAGGAGGCAATTAATCCAATCAGGAGAGAGAGGATACGTAGATTTTGTATGTTCTCTCTATATCACATCAATCACCTAGGCCATTCACGTCATAAAGCAACAAAATTTTCCCTCCCAGCCTGTGCTCTAATATTCGTGCAAGAAAACTATACACCTTAGATTAAGGAACGAAGGGAGTATGTGGTACAGATACTACTATTTTGAACCTTTGTGTTGATATTTCAAGAAATTTCTTCATTTGGTTTTCTTTGGTTTTTATTGTTTGTACATACAAGTTGGTTTTGGGGTTAGTTTTTCCCTCTCGTCTATCCTAATCATGAGTAGAAACAGGATGAACGCCAATCGAGGACATGGCTGTGGAGGACGTGAACATGGTCGTTGACCGGCTTTTGAAGAGATCTTTGTAGAGGAAGAAGTCTATGATGCTGACAATGAGGATGAGGGGCAGCATCCACCACCACCACCGCCACCTTGCATGGCGCAAATAATGTTGATGCAAACACAGTTGCTGCAGCAGATGGCCACCAACATGGTGAATCAGAACAAAAACCAAAACCTGAATCAGAATCAAGGTCATCATCCTCCACCGCAGTTTAAGTTAGCAGAGTTTATGAGACAAATCCACATACTTTCATAGGATTAGTGGACCCTATTGAAGCTGATGATTGCCCAAAGGACATTCGCAGGAAGCTCAGTTTGGTCAATGCTGATGCACACGACAGTGTGAAGTTTGCGGCGCACCAACTCCAGGGTGTAGCTACAGTTTGGTGGGAGAGCTTTTATGATGCACATGATGATGCTGAGGCAATCACCTGGAATGAGTTTTCTGAAGCTTTTCGTACTACACACATTCCAGCTGGTCTCATGGAGCTGAAGATGGATGAATTTCGAGCTCTAGTCCAAGGAAAGATGTCAGTCTCAGAATATTGGAATCGTTTCACTCAGTTGTCACGCTATGGGAAAGCAGATATTTCCACCGACAAGAATGCTAGGTTCCTGAGGGGATTAAACCCAGGTCTGAAGGATAGGTTGGTGTCCCCTGATTTTCCAAATTTCCAGAGCCTAGTCAACAAGGCTATTCTGCAAAATAACTCTAAGAGGGAACTAGAGGAACATCGCAAGCGCAAAGCACCACATGGTTAGCATGGAGTGGGAAGTTCATGCCAAAAGAACAATAACTACTTGGGTTATCGTGTAACAACTATTAAGCCAGTAGAGCCTTTTCACAACTCTTCACGCAATGGATACCATACTCTGAGAGCTGAAGTCGGAGGAAACCTTGCCAACACTGCCGGGAAGGCATGCTACAACTGTGGCATAGAGAGACACTTTTCTGCTGCATGCACGAACAAGAAGAACATGGGGCCGACACCAGTGAAGTTCAACTTGGGGTCTGCTGCCAAGACACCAACAGTGGGACATGGGCGAGGCATACTGCCTACAGCAGGAGGCGCACCTCACGTCTCAGGACAACCTGGGCATGGTCAAGTCAACCATGACACTGCCATACAAGCTAATGAAGCGTCAGATGATGTTCTTGGTATGTCCCAATAAACTCATGTTATGGTTGAGTACTTATTGATTTCTGGAGCTTCCACTATAGACCCGAGTTAGCACCCCAAACCGCAGTAGACCGCCTGCTGAACAACTTGAAGGAGATCGTAGTGTCAGATGTTATAGTGGTTAAGGAGCACCGTGTTTTTTTCTTCTGATGGAGTTTCCCAATCTTTTCTCTCAGGCCGAATCTCAGGGTCAATATTCCTTATAAGGGGGGTAGAATGTAACATCCTGATTTTTTACAGGCCAATTTTTTTTAAAACCAAGGGATGTTGCAACCCTGTCAAATAAATATACATATTTTGTTTGGATATGTTAAAATTATTTTGACATATAAAAGAGGAGATTAATTTCTCGAAGTTACTTCTATCAATCTTCTTTTAAATTACAAATTTGATTCCAATTTGGTTCTTTACAAAATCAGCGTTGAATTTGGTTCTTTGTTTTAATACATGCACGTGAATGCATGCCATGCATGGCTGCACCAGCATTCCGTGTTTTTTATGTCTTTTGCCTGTACATACTAGTATTCTCTCCCCCGTCTAGTCTTTTTTTCTTTCTTGTCTACCTATGCATCCATATGCGCAACACAGGTTCAGCTGAGCTAGTTCCGTAACCCAGCCGATCGTTCATATTCAACTCGGATGCACCGGACAGAGTCCCAGCTCAACACACACTTGGGTTATACAAACTGAGCGAGACGATCAGCATTCCAAACAAGCCGAAGCGCTGGTGTTTTTTTCGTCTTTCTGCATACACACGCAGCCCTAGATGAAACGCTTTTTGCCGCCGTTATACCTCGCATTGAATCTCCACTTTAGTCGAGTCAATTAGACCATGCCATCATCGTCCTATATATGATCCCAAAACAAAGATCCTGCACCTCCTTTTCCATCGCGAGCCTCCACCCCAGTCATAGACTCACACCTCGATCCAATTCCGCGAGGGCTCCACTAATAATTGGACACCGTCCACGTTCCCGGCAATTTAGGTCACGGCGGGTCTAGCTGCTGTGCTACCAAGACGGCGGCGAGCGGCTGAACAACCGCGCCACAAGCAGAACGAGGAGTAGAAGGGACGATCCAAAGGCACCAGGTGCTGCAGCCGTAGCCGTTGATCATCTAGGAAGCACATCGCCATTCTGTCAACTCGGTTCATCAACTTCATCAAGGGTTTACGTCGCACTCGGTGAGCTCCAGCACAAGTACTTGCACCCACACCCTACCCCCACTTGTGCCTACCTCCTAGGCATGGTTTCTGGGCTTAGTATTGTACTTGACCGCATTGCTGGTGAACCTAATGCCGATCAATGGCATGGCCGTACAAACAATCTTCCACACCCCGGATTTGATCAAGTTTCACATAGGAAACGTGTCGATTAATTCTAGGAACCCAACGCTGTTTGTAGATATGAATATATCGATATACATATATATAAATATATGAAACTATTTTTTTGAAAGGAGAATTGAGATCGGTGCATCACGTAGCAAAGCATTTATTCGTGTCAGTATGGTTGTATGTTCCCCGTGTATAGCTGCTAGTTATTGTGTACCAATGATTGTCTAGTTTGTTCTAGTTGGATGCGTAGCTTCTGAAATTATTTACACATGCTTAGTTGCTTTCATATTTTTGCACTAGAATTATAGGTTATGTTCCCTGTATCATTTTGTTCTGCACTTGTTTGCACATGATTGGGTGTACATGTAAGCTAGCTTTAAAACTATTGCCTTACTTGTCTGGTAGTATTTAGCTAGTCGAGTTTTTATAAGTAGAACACGTCAGGTTGTGGTAAGCCTTAGTTAGTACTATATGCTTGTCACAAGTGTAGATTAGATTAGTTGTAGAATCTGCTGCCCATCATGTTGGATGTTATTTCAGAATGTAACTATTTTGCTAGCATAATCCTATAGTGGGTGCGCTAATCTATTGTATTACCAGTATCTCTTTACTTGGTTCATACCTGCTATAGTGTAGGTGTGTTCTTGGTATTACATGCGCAATATATTCTAATACTAGTTTATTTGTTGTGATCTATTATTGCATGTGTACAGTTATAGTAGCTTTATGCATGCTTCTTATATTACACGTGTATGATTAATTGTAGGGCTAGCTAGCATTGTGCATTGCATATTATATGTATGCCATCTATATTGGCTATCTCAAAACTATATTATTTTTCCAATATATTATTTTTAGTCCAGAACGGTAGACAGGCACTTATACCGTACCGTCTAAACCTCGTAGGCCTATTTGGATCCTTTTATTTGGGTCCTTCTATTTGGATTTTATTTGTGATTATTGGAAGTTGTATTTATGTGTGGTTCACCATTATGACGAGTAGGGAGTGACGAGTTCGATCATAATAAAGACTACGAGGAAGAGCAATACAACAACAACGAAGGCATGCCCCTTACCATGTCTTATCCCAGTTTTATAAAGTATATTCTATTTTATTGTTTTACAAATATATGCTATTTTGTTACACACATAACTTGATCTATCTGTCTCCATACAATATCCTGAGTAGATACTATATAGTAGTCCTATTAGAGTAGAATTGTTTAGCCATGCTCAATAATAAGTAGGATCCTTGGTCTCCCCTCTTCGGAGGAATTGGATGACCCTTGGGGTCACGTATATAATTTTGAAACTTGTTGAGATCGTTGAGCTAGCCATTGTTGCTCCTCTACTCTATTCTACTCTGGGTGAAACTTACCATCTAAACACTAGCGCGGGCGACAGCTGGATCAAAGGAAGGAGCGATTGGCTGCCCTTCACTAGATGAAGGGGGCAATCCGTCGTTCGTGCCGCATGAGGGCCTAATAAGTCTTGGATTTGAAGACTGTGACCACCGTACAACCACATGCTATAATGGGCACTAGCTTGGTCAAGTAGGTTAGTCAGCCTTACATGTCGATGTTGTCGTACCGCTGATGAGGTGTCTGCCTACGGGGAAGCCTTGGGCACACATGGGGGACCAGTTTGGGGACATACTATTAGTTCCGTCGCCATACCCGGTGGGCTCCTCACATCTTTGGGGGATATAGCTAAAAGACCTCGTCACAATCCCTCTGCCGGTACACCAGCCACTGGTGGGCAACAGGATAGGATTGTGTCGTGTGGGAAAGTGGACAACCTCTACAACGTTTAAACTATTCGAATAGGCATGTTGACGGTCATGGACGACACATGGATCTTTCTTGACATACGGGAACCTGTCTTGCTACTTCCCTCTTTGCCCCTATCCTTATCCTGAAATCTATGAACTGTGTGAGTTGTCATGGATAATTACACTATTGAGAAATACCACAATGATGATAAACATGTTTTCGTCTAAAACAGCTTTTATCAAAACTATTATCATATTGCAAACAAAATTGGCTTTATGCAAAAGAACCATACAACCTTCCTTGAAGCCACATGTAGATACTATAGGTTTTGCATAAGGGGTGATGGGGATATGCCGAATGGGGTATGCCCAGCAGGACGTTCCGATTGGGCCAAAAGGTGTCATGAGTGGTCCTGTAGGATGGTGACTGCAATGCGACTAAGGGGAAGGCCCGGCGACTGGAGACTGGAGGACTAGAAGCATACTAGAAGCCTAGTCGGATTAGGTCAAAGCCTTTGAATCCATATCTTGTTCGGTTGTAACTTGTAAACCCTAGCGAGGTGCCTCATATATAAACCTCCCTAGGGTATCCTGAGGACTTACGTTCCATCATACACCCCTTCAAGAGACTCGCTGCTTAGACGCCGAGCTCGCCACCCCTGTAACTCGCTCTCCAATAATCTAATATAGCAGGAGTAGGTCTTTAGCCTCCAGGGGGGCCGAACCTGGGTAAACCCATGTGCATCCGCCCCCATCTCGCTCCGCAGATGGCCGCCAGCTCTCGCCCCCGATTCAATCAATCGCTGCCTACTACAGCGACTGTCGTGGACATTTCAACGACAGTGGCGCCCACCGTGGGGCATAGCAGGACTGGCCTTAGTTCTGCGGCGAGACCCTATTCGCCGATCGATCGGCCGCTCGCCACCGGCCGCATGATCGCCATCGGCAGGATCTTACAGATCCTGCCCATAAGCTACATCCTGGCGTCGCGCCCGGTCACCCACGGCGCGGTGATGCCGGTCGGCTCCATCAACCTCTTCGTCGGCTTCACCGGCGCGGTCGACCCAGCGGCAACGGTGATCGTTGGCGGATCGCCGCCGTACCATGATCTCCTCTCGGAGGAGCAGGTCCGCTCCATCAGGAGCCTCGTCACCGAGTACGACTCGGCCGCCAGCAACACAGCCGAGACCAACGCCGCCACGAACGATGAGGCCCTAAACGACGACGCCGACTCCGCGACCCCTGCCTCGGTCGACGGATCTATCACCACGGCATCACGAGAGGACTCCTTCATGCGAGTCTCTAACCCGGAGGATTTTGAGGACTCCTCCATCCTCAGGATCTTCGACTCCGATTCTGGCTCAGAGTCGCCAGAAGACTTCCGCGCCAGATCCAATCGCTTTAACACGATCTACATGGCGGGCAGCATGGCCGCCCCGCCAGATCCATTATCCACACCGATCCCGCCGACTGCCACGGCCACAGAGGTGGAGGAGCCCCGCCTGCGACTCACGGAGGCGCAGCGCAATCAGCTCGCGGAGCGCGAGAAATATCGCCTCGAGCGGGAAACGGCACGGGAGCTATCACTCTATCACCAGCGCCGCATCAGTACCCGCCTGAACTCCAACATCCAGGGTCGCGTCCTGAACTTCAATGACGAAAGCGACCCCGCACGCGCGGCCGAGCGCGAGTACTGCGAGAACGTGCCACCAGGTGGAAGCAACCGACCACCACCCAGCGCACCGGCGACCAGAGCCCTACACACCTTCACCGGGCTTGGCACCAAACGCGAGAGGAAGGTGCTCGCCGTGCAGTCGCCGTCAATGTAGTGACACAGGTCGACATCCCACGCTTCCTCAACTGGTCCGAACTGAGCATCACCTGGAGTCGCCAGGACCATGCTCCCAAGATCGAGTACCCAGGGCGAGTCGCCCTGGTAGTTAGGCCCAAAGTGGCCGACTATTGGCTGCCAAAGACACTGATGGACGGCGGGAGCTCCATCAACATCATGTATCTGGACACGTTCAAAAGGCTCCATCTCCCAGAATCGGCAATCCAGCCGACCCTGACAACCTTCCATGGCATCATCCCCGGTCGGAAGGCTTACCCGATCAGAAAAGTGACATTACCGGTCACCTTTGGCACTCCAGCAAACTACCACACCGAGCGAATCGAGTTCGAACTGGTGTACTTCCGCAGCCCCTACCACTGCATCCTGGGATGCCAAACGTTTGCCAAACTTATGGCGACCCCCCACTACGCATACAACATGATGAAGCTCCCAGGGCCGAGCGGTATCATCACCGTCCACGGCGACCCTGATATGGCCGTGGAATGCGAGGACAAAGGCGCTGAGCTCGCCGACGCCGTCATCGCCACGGAGACTAACCACGCGGAGGAGCTCGCAAAATACGCGGGCAACATCAACAAGGACGACCCCACCATACTGAAGAAGCCAACTGCCACGAACTCCACGTTCGAGGGAACCACGCATACCCGCACCGTCGAGCTCGTCCCAGGCGACTCCAGCCAGATGGTCACCATTGGGGCGCATATGAGCCCCGCATAGGAAAGTGCGCTCATCGAGTTCCTCTGTGAGAACCGCGACATCTTCGCATGGAAACCTTCCGACATGCCAGGTGTCCCGAGGGAACTCGCTGAGCACAAACTACACGCCGACCCCAAAGTGCGACCGGTAAAGCAGTCACTGTGGCCCTTCAATGAAGAGTGCCGCTGAGCAATCACCGAAGAAGTGCAACGCTTGTTGGCCGCAGGCTTCATTCGGCCAATAAAACACTCCAAGTGGCTGGCGAACCCAGTCCTGGTCCTGAAAAAGAACAACACATGGAGAATGTGTATCGACTACACCAACCTCAACATCGCCTAACCAAAGGAGGGGTTCGTCCTACCGCGCATCGATCAGATCATCGACTCGACCGCAGGAGCGGAGTCGCTGTGCTTCCTCGACGCTTACTCCGGTTACTACCAGATCAAGATGGCGGTCGAGGATGAGGAGAAGACAGCGTTCATCACGCCACTCGGCGCCTTCTGCTACACGACCATGACGTTCGGCCTCAAGAACGCCGGTGCCACATACCAAAGGTGCATGCAGGAGTGCCTCGCGAGCCAAATTGGCCGCAACATTCACGTCTACATCGATGACGTGGTGGTAAGTTCCACCCGCCAGGACGACCTGCTCGCCGACTTGGCCGAAACCTTCACAAATCTATAGAGGTACAACATCAAGCTAAACGTAGGAAAGTGCACCTTCGGTGTCCCCACCGGACAGCTACTGGGATACGTAGTCTCCAAGCGAGGCATCAAAGCCAACCCCACCAAGATCGACACCATCGCGCGATTCGGAAAGCCCGAGTGCCTGGACGACGTCAAGAAGTTGGCCGGGCGAGTCGCGGCTCTCAGTCGCTTCATACCCCGACTAGGCGAGAAGGCCATGCCTCTCTATCGCCTGATGCGCAAGAACCCCATGTTCCAATGGGACGCGGAGGCGGACGATGCACTCAAAGCACTCAAAGAAGTGCTACTCGCGGCTTCACTACTTGCCGCCCCAATCGACAAAGAGCCAATCCTCGTCTACGTGGCGGCCTTCAATCGAGTCGTCAGCACCGTGATTGTCGTCGAATGGCCAGAGGAGTGACAGGAGTGCCCGATACAGCGCCCCGTCTACTACATCAGCAAAGTCCTGACGGACTCACGACAGTGCTACCCGCAGTACAAGAATCTGGTGTACGCGGTATTCCGAGCTTAGCGGCGACTCCCCATTATTTCCAAGAGCACCCAATCACGATGGTCTCATCCGCACCGTTGCAGGACATAATACGCAATCGCGAGGTGACTGGGCGAGTCGCCAAGTGGGCCGTCGAAATCGGCGTCCACGACATCAAATACGAGCTCCGCAAAGCAATCAAGTCACAAGCCCTAGCTGATTTCCTCGCAGATTGGGAAGAAGCGCAGCAGCCGGAGAAGCTACCATATCTCCACTACTGGTCGCTACACTTCGACGGCTCAAAGAACGCCGATGGCGCAGGGGCCAGGGTCATACTAACCTCCCCCAAAGGGGACAAGCTCCGATACGTCCTCCACCTTAACATCAAGCCCTGCACCAACAACATGGCAGAATACGAGGCCCTCCTCCACGGCATGCGGGCCGCTAAGGAAATGAACATCAACCGCCTATGGTGCTATGGCGACTCCGACCAATCACCGGCCAAGTCGCCGGAATATGCAACGCCGTATCTCCAGCAATGATCGCGTACCGCCAAGCTGTGGACCAGCTGGGAGGACAAAAATAAACACACCACACAATCATGGTCGCATTGCGAGTCGATTGACTCCTCTTACTCAAAATATTGTTTATATTACAAAAGTCGCCACTTGGCATATGTTACAAACTGCCCAATGATACTATCTATTTCGCAGGCCCTGACAAAGATGCATCCCCACCACCCTTGACCCCAACAAAAGGTTGCCATGGGTTCGTCAGGTAGGTCGTCAGCGACTTCGACAACACCGACAGGAAGGGTTGCTCCGACTTCATGTCGTGATGCTCCAGCTCGGGGTCACCAGGCGCCAATACCGTCTCCTGGTATGGCAGATGGTCCCCCATCGCCAACACCCAATCAGCAAAAGGGGCGGCCTTGGCACTCAACTTCAGCACCTCTGATATCTCCACCGTACCAGTCGCCGAAGGATAGCCGCTGGTGACGTCGTCGAGGTCGAAATCGTCGGGAAAGTGGGCGAGACCCAGGCTTAATGTCGTGGTGGACCCACGCCTGAAATCCGAGCGCGCCATCCACTCCACGACGCCGGGCACCTCCTCCAGATAGCACCACACTTCTGTAAGTCCCCCAGGAATAACCTCGGTGGGGGACATCCCTTGAAGGAACGCTTGGACGCATAATGCCGAGGTAGTGGCCGCGTTCACCACGGCAGTCACGCACTGCGAGGCGTTGAAGGTCTGAACCACCGGGTTTCTTTGCCCTATAACAGCTGCAACATCAGACGTCAGTGACACTACGGACCTACCCACTCGAGGACTCGCCAAACATGTTAAGCAAAGAATAGATACTCACCAAGAAGCTTGTGGCAGTGCTCGGTGACTTGCTTCTCTAGGGCGGCGTGATCGTTCTGCGCCCCCAGGATGATCGAGTCCACGGCCTTGCGCTCCTCTTCAGCCGCAGCGACTGTAGCCTTCGCTCGATCTTCAGAAGAAATTGAGGCCGCCTTCACCTCCTCCAACTCCTGGATTAGCAAGGCGATTCGCCCATTCGCCGCGTCCAGCTCGGCGACCGGGACGTATCCTTCACGAGCCTTGGAAATCGCAGCCGGAAGACCATCTGAAAATAAAAGGGACAAATTGTCAACACGCCAGCACACCAAAAGTTCTCAGTCGAAAAACGAAACAAGTACTTACCAACAGTCTCCTGGAGTCGCGGTTTGCTTCCTGCGCCACGCGCAGATCCCGCTCCAGACGCTCCTTCGCGGCCTGTCGATCTGTCGACTACCTCTGCAAACCCTGAAAGAGTAACAAAACTTAGTACTTACCAAAAACAGTATTTAGTACACAGCCGCTGAAATTCAGCGACTAGGGACTCATGGACTAGAGAGTAGAAACAACTCAGTGCCTAGCCACTGAAATTCAGCAGCTAGACACTCGAAGACTGGACGTACCTGAATGGCGACGCCAAGCATCTTGTGAAGCTCTCCAGCGTCAGTCGACAGGACCATGAAGGAGGTGCGCCCACGATGAGACCCGACGTCTTCATCAACGATCTCCGGGCTCTGTGGAGACTGGTTGTCCGCCACACCTAGAAACCCCCTCTCCATGAAGCGTGGGAACGTTGCTGACGCTCTAGCTGGGGCACTGGTCGCTGGAGCCGGAGTGACCGTGACTGGCTTCGACCGCGCCGCCGCCACCTCTTCGACGACCGCGGCGAGATCGCACTCCTTGGCTCTATCCATTGCTACGACATCGTCGGCACGGCCCATCTGCCTCTTCGCGCCTTCCACGGTCGCCACGTCTTCGGTGTGTTTCCTCTTCTTGGGGAGGTCGCCCTCTCCCGTGGTGGCGACCGGCGGGATCTTCGCCACTGAAGGGCGACCAATCTTCTTGGCCCTTGACCTGCCAAACCTCCAAAGTCAATACAGAGACAACTTAAAAACGGAACACAACTTGGAATGGAAAAGTCGAAACTTAATTCGCGACTAGGAGAACACGCAGCCCGGTGCTGATGTGGGCGGGCTTGTCTAACTCCGGCCCCAGCTTGCGCGTGAGACCCCTCACAAAGACATCTGAAGCCCATGACACCGCGGTCTTCCTTGATGACGAAGCCGCGGTCGCCGGAATGTCCGGCTCCGAAGATGCGGCCGCTCTTGAAGGTTGCGGCGATTTCGACGCCGCGGCCTCAGCCGCCTCCTGGCTTGGCACCCCCGAAACCGTTGGTGCAATCACCGCCAGAGGAACTTCTATCGCCGCCTCGGTGTCCTCGTGCCCCAATCCCTTCATCAGAATCGCATCCTCCGGGATCTTGTGCGAAGAATCAGGGGTGTCATCGTCATCGGAGTCGTCATCAGATTCAAACACCACCGCTAACCTTGGCGGCGACGCTGGCTTCTTCGCTGGCGACTTTGGTTTGCACGCGGGCTTCGTCAGCGTGGCTGTGCGCCGAGACGTGTGCTCTTGAACGATCTCATTGCCCCCTTCATGCTCATCGAGGCTGCGACTCGCCTCGAACTCGCGCTGCTTCTGCATGCGAGTCCTGCGAGTCGTAGGCGCTGGGGGAGGAACATCCTCTTCCTCCTCGTCCCTTTTGGAGGAATCACCCTCGGAGGCCTCTTCGAGCTCCCGAGGAACCTCTTCGTCGAGCGGAGGGAGCCAACCCTCCAACGCCTGGAACAACTGAGAACAACCACCAATGAGTATCGAACGACGCGACTGCGAGTTACATTGCAGAGATTGCGACTGGAAGGAAAAACTTACTGTGGGGGCTTCGTTCTTCACGGGAGTATACGGGGCGAGCCCGACCGATATGGTTGTGAATTCCGCATCGGTGATCTTCTTTAGGGCTCCCTTGTAATCTTCGGCCTCCCACGACTCTTTGATGGTCCGGGAGGGATCGTGTTTCCCGCTATACTCATACATCCAATGCGGCCGAGCCGCTAGCGGAACCAGATGCTGCTCGAGCCAGAAGTTGTAGAGGTTGATCGAAGATAACCCCTGGTCCTTCAACCTCTGGATCTGGTCCATCATCTCCGTGACGGCCATCCTCTGGTGTTCGGGGAGTTTCTTCGGCGCCAGCCGGCGAGGCTCACTCCTTTCGGCGACGAACTCGAGAAGCACCACTTCGCTGGAGGGAGTGGATTCCTTCACGTAGAACCAACTATTCTTCCACTCGCTCACGGCCTTCTTCGGCAGTAGGAGATTAACAAAGTTGGCCTTCGGCTTCAGTTGGAACGTGACGGTGCCAGCCGCCAGCATCAAGCCGCCGAACACCTTGCGCCCGATGTGGCCGTGGAAGAGCTCTAGCCACAGCAGGAAATACGGCCTGCAGCCGAGGTAGCATTCACAGAATGCGACGAAGATCGCCAGCTGCTCGATGCTATGCGGACCAAGATCTGACGACTTGATTACGTAATATGCACAGAAGCGCCGGAAGAATAGTAAGGTGGGAAACCCCAAACCACTCTCCAGGTGGATGGGGAAGCAGATGAACTCGCCGGCTCACGACTTTGGCTTGGCTCGGAGGGAGCGGGAACCCACCAGTTCACCTTGTGGAGGAATCCGACATCCTTGAAGGATTTGAGTTGGGTCGTGGTGCACTTGGATTTCTCCCATGAACCTTTTGGAGGTACCATTGGGAAGGATGTGGAGTCGCTCGATGTGAAAGGATCGAATCGAAGGAAGACAGGAAAAATGAATGAGCGAGAATGAAGAATGCAGGGAAGGATTTGCGAGGCTGATTCATCACTCCCCTTTTAAGGGGGGGTTGAAGGGAATATGCCCGACAGGCAATAATAAAGTGGTTATTATCTTATTCCATGTTTATGATAAATGTTTATTTTTACATGCTAGAATTGTATTGATCGGAAACATCAATATATGTGTGTTTAATAAACAAAAAGGGTTCCTAGTTATGCCTCTCTTATAGACTAGCTTGTTGATTAACAAGATGATCAAGGTTTCCTGATCATGGACATTGGATGTTGTTAATAACAAGGTCACACCATTGGTGGAATGATGTGATGAACATTCATCCGAAGTATAGCATTACGATCAAAGTCATTATGTTTATATTGCTATAACATCATACGAAGTAATCTTTATCCTTAGACCATGAGATCATGTGAATTGCTAACACCGGAAGAGTATCTTGATAACATCAAACGTCACACCGTAACAGGGTGACTATAAAGGTGGGTTTAGTGCTACGAAGGTGTTATGTTGAGGCTCATGGATCAAGAGTGGGATTTGTCCATCCCGATGACGGATATATATACTCTAGGCCCTCTCGGTGATATCGCATTGAAATAGCTTGCAAGCAAGTGATGTGATCACTAGAATGTTATATCACGGGAACGAGAAAAGAGTGCATGTCGGTAACAAGATCAAACTAGGTATGGAGATACCGATGATCGAATCTCGGACATGTAATATATCGCGGGACAAAGGGATTTAGTTACAAGCATTAAAGGTTCTCACGATCACAGAAGTCATCGTTGAATGTGTAGGAGTCAGTACGGATCTCCAGGTCCCGCTGCTGATTATTGATCGGAGAGGGGTCTCGATCATGTCTGCATTATTCGCGAACCGTAGGGTGACACACTTAAGGGATACCGACACCATTTGGAGCAAATATGTTTCAGATAAAGATTTAAGAAAGCGCTGGAATTATTTCAATAGACACCAAAACTGTTTCGGGTGAAATTGCTGAAATTGGTTCTACATGTAATATTGAAATGTTGCAGGGGGTTTTATGTGAATGTTTGTTAATTAAAATAATTAACAAAATTCTGAATAAAAATTAATAAAAGAGTTTGATTAAATGATAGAGCATTAAATTTGGAGAAATTTAATGCATTTAAAGTGGAGACTTTAAAAGAGAATGTGAAGGGGCAAATTTATGTGGAGGGAGTTACCACCACATGAATGGAGGATTTGAAGAGTCACCTCCTCCATGCGCCGGCCATGAAGGAGGGGCACCCCCTCCTCCTATAAAAGGCCACCCTCTCCTCACTTCTTACTTACACCTCCTTGTGAAGGATCTCTCTCCCCCTCTAGTATTATTTCCCCATGGTCTCGGATTAGCGAGATACATGTTTCCGGTGGCTTTATCTGGAAAGGAGTTGTTGCTTCCGCTTCTTTGCTGTAGCGAGGGACGGAAGTTGTCAGGGTATCGGACATGTGTGCGATCACGGATGCACCGCTGCTTTGCGGTGCTGGACTTTGTGGTGCTGGAGCTGGATCTGATGGACGTGCTGGAGCCGGACCTGCTGGACTTCATCACGATCTTGAGATCGGCAAGTGTACGACTACATCAACCACGAGTTCCTACTCATTAACAAAGCTCGTTTCTACGAGGGTAAGTTCTTGTTGGATGTATGTCCACCCGTTGCTTTGTACCTAGTAGATAGATCTTAGCGTGTAGTTCACACCGTAGGAAAATTTTTGTTTTCTATGCTACGGACCCAACAGTGGTATCAGAGCCTGATCTATGCGTAGGTGCTTTGCACGGGTAGTACACATATGTTTATATATGGGCGATGATGATCATTTTATTACATCTTCTATGTATTTTGGATATTGGTGGCATAGTGGGATGAAGCGGCCCGGACCAACCTTACATGTCATCGTACATGAGACCGGTTCCACGACTGACATGCAACTTGTTTTGCATAAGTGGCTGGCGGGTGTCTGTCTCTCCTACTATAGTCAATATCTGATTTACAACGAGTTGCTAATAACTTGGTTATCCTCGTTGTGGTTCATGTTCGTAGGTAAGAACGGTTCTATCTCCGGAAGCCCTAAACCACGTAAAACTTGCAATTGATAAATTAGAGGCGTCTAGTTTAGATCGTTGCTGGGCTAGTGTCTTGATATGGTATTGTTGTAAGTAGATGTATGTTAGATACTCTTACAACTCACTTAACGTGTAAGTTCCATAGACCTTGGCCTTACACACAAAGGAATGATAGAGATCATACCACGATGCAAGTGATAGAGATCAAATGCATGGACCATATCATCTCACTTTACACATTAGATGTTAGCATCTTATACTGCTAGTTTGGCACTTTCTGTAGCATTGTAAGATGATCCCTCATTTAAATATCAAGATAAAATGTGTTCTTCCTTAAGTATGCACCGTTCTATGGATCGTGTTTTTGAGACATCACGTGATGATTGGGTGTTCTCAACTCTACGCTTTCATGCAATGGGTGTAAGACAGTTTTACACACGCGAATACTAAGGTTCTTACTTGGCGAGCCTAGCATGTACAGACATGGCCTTGGAACACGGACCGAAAGGTTAAGCATGAGTCATATAGTTGATGTGATGACCATATTGATGCTCGCCTTTGAAGCTACACCGACTCACGTGATGATCGGACTTGGTGTAGTGGATTTGGTTCATGTAATCACCAAAAAGGCACGGTTACGGACAAGATGCAAATTGAGCTAAGAGCCCTGAAGAATAACCAATGGCGTCCATAACCCTGCCCAGGCCAAGCCGGAAGGGTAACCCTGCTAACGACGTCGATCTCAAAACCTGCTTAAACAAAAGGGGTGCCGACAAAGGGCAGAGGAAAAAGAGAGAGCGGTCAGTACTGAGGCCAGTACACGGCGAGACTAGAATTCGGCGGTCCTCGCCTACATAGGTATGGTGGACTGAAGCGGCAGCGCAGCATGCACTAGACAACCTATAGAGACTCGATATAACTATCGGCTATCAGAGAGGGATAAGAAAGACCTATTCGAAAGCCATTCTGATACTACCACCAAACATACCCATCCTGGTATTTCCCCCTCGAGACCAAACGAGGAAGTCAACCGAGGAACTCACACAGTTGGCAGTTTTATTTATTCAATTATCGTAGCAGCAGTTACTAGTCAGGTATAGATAGTCATCCTGATATAATAAGCAGTGGGCAGTTTTGGTTAACCATTCTGTTGTAGTTGCAACACTTACTAGTCAGATACAATAAGCATGAGATATCCCAAACCCAGCAGTTGTTGGTACTTTTATTTAGCCATTCCGTTGCATTGAAGCTGATTACTAGTCATACCGGGTACAAGTCAATTTATAACAGTAAACTTTAGTTATAGTTGTCTATGATCGAGAACTGTGCTCCAAGTCGTCCATAACCGCGGACACGGCTTTTCAAAAAGATTTAACCCTGCAGGGGTGCACCAAAGTATCCACACGCACTTCGACCCTTTTTGCCAGATCATTTAACATACACCCATCGGTATGTCGGCGGGGCCTAAGTCATGACGTTTCCCAGACCCAAAGCAAGTACATGGGGGCCACCCCACTAAGCTACCCGCAACGAAGTCGGCCGGTCTCGAGACGGACTCGGGGTTTGCGATGGCTGTAAACGATCGGGAACCCGAAAGTGAGACTGGCTTGTCGATACTGCAAAACACTCCATAATCCTAAAGACAGGTGCAGTACATCGCACAATTTTAAATTAAGCAGTAAAGCATGGCATAAGTACAGAATAGTAATAAAGCCCCAAACTACTTTGTGGCCCCCAGTACAATACTTGGAATCAGGTACTAATCGATGGGGGTGCCCACACACCCCACATGTGGTTAGCGCGCTCGATCTCGGAACAGGTGCCAAGAACTCGGGGTCCTACGGGACACCAGTGAGCGGTTGGAAACCAAATATTGTCTATCACCCACCGGTGCCTCTGCATTTACCTACTTCAATTTTAGTTATTAAACAATAATTAAAGCCATGATCATCTCCAACATTAAACATGCGGCAAAACTCCAACAACTGTGGTACTTGACGACACGCAATAGCACTTGTGCAAGCGACTACGACGCGCAAGTCCAACTATCTACCAAACAACAGGTAATAGGATGTGTCCAAGGCAAATATAAGGCTGCAAGGGATATCACGGGCACGAAAACTAGACCATCGCAACACAGATAGCAATAGATCAAAAGGAGGGAGTAAATACTATAAAAGTAAGATAGGTAGAAAGGGGGAGATGCTCGCCCGAAAACATTGCCGAAGGTTCATCCGAAGATCGGGTCGACACTCGCATCAACTCATCGGCCTAATCCGTGAAGAAGCAAAGCACTAGAAGAAACACCGGATGGACTTTTTAATGCTACGGTAGAAAATCGGGCATGATGCATGTATGATGTATGACATGGGAAAGGTGCGATGCGATTAGGACATATTAAGGGGAACCGGGGTCCCGATTATTTATTAGATGGTTCAAGTTATTTATCTACCCCGCAAATTAAGTGTTGGGTTAACAGGGCGAAACATGGCACCGGTTCGCTACACCAATTTAAATGGAGTCAGGAATAAGCCAAAGATATCCCGCATATAGACTCCATATTTAATTATGAGATGAATCGGCATAATTCCCCCAAACCTCAGACAAGTATGCATGCATGAACAATTTAATATGCATCAGTTGATAATGTCATAATATAAAAATAATGGGGGTCTCGGATAGGGAATCACATTAGGGTTCGACGAACTTGGGCTCCGCGGGGTTCGGGGTTGGGTCTCAGGGTCCGGATCTGGGGTTCGGTCTCGGCGGGATCGTTCTCGGATAACGGAGTAGATCTTGGCGTTCCGGGAAGAAGATCTTGCGGTTCCCGTGATTTCGGTTCCATGAAGGCGTGCTTGTCATCCGTGATGGCGAACTCGATGTCCCGAGAAGAACTTGTCATACCGGCGGCACCGGATCCTCGTAGGAGGGCATGGCGTTCTAGGATGGAGAACTTGGCGTGCCGAGTGTTCAGTCTTGCATCTCCGGTGGCGACGAGAACCAAATTGATTCCTGTAGTATCCCTGTCTGCGCCAATTCCGTTGAAAAGAGGGATCGACCTGAAGTACCCCGAGCACCCAAGCATGATCAGAATACCCGGCCACAAGTAATGGACCAATCCTCCACACAACAGAATACCATCGGCAGGGAGTAGGACAGAGCGGCGGTGGACTGAATTGAGTAGAAGATAGATCGTGGTTGACCGGTCGCTGTTGCGCATGTAGAGTCAGGGTCGGGGGTCGGCGCAGGTCGCTGCTGCACGTGGGGAGGTGGGCTCGGTGGTCGGCGACAACTACATGTGGAGAGGCGGGCTCGGGGAGGGCCTCCTGGCGGCGGTGCTCTGCGTGGCGGGGCCGGTGGCTTGAGGTCGGCCGCCAGGGAGGGTTGCAGGCGGCGGCGGAAGAGGGCGAGACGGTGGGAGGCAGGCGCGGGAGGAGGAGGCCGGCGGGAGACGGTGGTGGCCGGGGAACACGAGGAGAGGCAGAGGAAGATCGGGGCCACAGGCGGGCGACGCCGAGGCGTGAGGCCTTCGACGCGGGCGGCGCTTGGATGCGAGAGTGCCCGGCCAGCGCTAGAAGAGGGAGACGACGGAGGGGAAGGCCAGCCTGGCAGCGGGCTTGTGGCGAGGGAGGTGGAGGCGCCGGGAGCGCGAGCCGAGATGAGGCGCCCGGCCGAGAAGGAGGTGGGACCAGCGCGGCGGCCGGCGAGCAGAGAGAGAGACGGGCGAGCGGGGAGGGTAGGAGGAAGATGGGGCCGCGGTGGGGTAGGCTCGCGAGCGGGAGGAGGCCCGCTGGCGGCGGCGGCGGATTGATCGGGTGGAGGGCGGCACAGAGAAGAACGGGGGAGGGAGAAACGCGGGGAGTTGGTGGGTGGTGGGACCGGGGGAGTGGGGCCAGGATGGTAGGCCTGGGGCGGTTGGTGGCGACCAGGTGGGGTATTTAGAAAACAAAATATGTTTTTCGAAAATAGTTTCAGACAAACGAATGCATGATGATGACGATGCTCAAATGCAATGTGGCATGATGGCATGAGCATGCAGTCATGATGATGCAATGCACAAAAACGACGCGATTTTCTAGTAGTGGTTTTTGCGGGGCGCCACAATTTGTCATAAACTAAATCAAAGTGAATTTGCATAATTTGTTGTAGTCATTGGCATCTGTTCACTACCTTATGCTTAGTTTTGATTTGAGATAATAGAACTATAGAATTCTGGATATTTACTTTACGAACTGGTATCGTATTGTTTTGAATGTCAATTTAAAGTTTATAAGTCCTATTGCAAACTTTTAGCAAACTCTATTTACTCCATGAAGTTTAATAAGTAGTATTAAATCAAGAGTAAGAATTCCAATGTTAGTATCTAAAGTATCATGTTTGCCTCCATGATTATTGATATTCAAAAAGTTGTTTTAATATCAAGATTATATTAGAGCTGAAAATTGTTTCAGAAACCATCATGTGTGAAAGATATTGTGATATCTGAAGCAATGTTTTTTGGTTGCATTATGATAGAGTATAATTTAGCAAAATACATGTTCTCATATTGTATGAGAAATTGTGAAGGATGGAGATGCTAGGCATCCGAATCTACCAAAAAGGTTTTGGGAACTGATATTATACTCGCAATTCTTCCTTATAGGCTATAGTAGCTTGATCATGAAAGTTGTCATGATAAGGATGAATAGAAGATGTAAGTAAAATGTTTACTACACTAATAGATTACTAAAGAATGGATTTTTGAAAGAACACCAAACATTTGATGATGGTGATCCACTTCAAAGTGCAAGTCCAAAGGTATTAGTATTTGACTATATACACTTTGTACCATGTGTCATGTTGATGACACCACTATTGATGTTGATAGATTCTTTTAAAAGAAAAGGAATTGTTGAAAGAGAATCTATAAAATATTTGGCAAAAAATAAAAGGTTGGAGATGTCCAACTTAGGTATATAGAAGATATACATGTTATGGCTATATTCCTTGCTTGTTAAACAATGTGGCTCTTAGGTATTGGATACTGGTATTGGATACCGAATTGGTTGGTATGAAGTGTCATACAGGACAACGCAATTCATGAACTACAATGGCCAAAGTAAACAGCAAGAGAATGAGTGATGATGTTCATCGAATACAAATAAAGTGTTATTGTGTTTTTCGTTGTCATCAAACCTAAACTTCAAGATTTGTTTTAATAATTGTTATTTTGTTCTGGTACCATGAGAACAATGGCTGTTCAAATAATTACCGTATTCCTTAAAGGATGGATGAACTTTTACAAGTCTAGTTGGAGAAATCACATCCATAAACACTATTGCTAAAATGTCGCAAGACAAATGATTGAAAGATCACTTATGAAGTGACATCGCTGTTTAAATTATATTTGAAAGAAAACATGAAGAAACTCCATGTGGATGGATTTCTGGAGTCTTTGATTTTGATCAATTGACGCATGTGAGACTTTCCTCGAGATAATTGAAACTCCGTCCATAGGCCAGAGAGGAACGGATGACTAGCTTATTGGAAATTGTGCATGCTGATGTGCATAGTCCATTATGTGTAGCCATATGAGATGGATCTTTTTGCTTCATATGCTTTCTCCGAAAATTTGAGTGAATATATCTGTATATTTACTTAATAAGGAAGAAGTATGAAACATTTGAAAATTGTTCAAAGACTTTCAAGATGAAGTGGAAAATCATTGTAACAAGAAAATAAAGAGTTTATGATTTGATCATAAAGGAAGATATTTGAGTTACATGTTTAGCAAAGACTTGAGGAATTGTTCCATGATTTGTGTTTCCCGATAAACCATAGGAGTATGGCATATTCGAGAGATAAAATCAAACCATGTTTGACATGGTAAGATCAATGGTGTCATTTATAAAACTGCCATTATGTTTTAAGGATTGAAGCTTTAGAGACTACCGCTTTTACACTGAAAAGAGCACCATCGTGATCCGTTGAAATGACACCATATGAGTTATGGTTTGGGATAAAACCCGAATTGTATTTTCTTAAATTTTGGTATGCTATGCATAAGTAAAATGTTTACAACCAAAGTCGGATAAGCAAGTCTTTGTAGGTTATCCCAAAGAATTTGTTGGGAATTTCTCCATAACACCAAGGACAAAAGAGTTTGTTACTTGGAATGTCAAGTTTCTTGAGAAGGAACTTTTCGTGAAAAGTTAAGTGGGAGGACAATAGAACTTTGATAAGGTTGTTGAACCTTAGCTATATGTGCTAAGTAGCGGAAGAAAGTGTCTGGCAGCCATAATGCTCATGGCTCTCGTGATTACAAAAGGTGTGATCTCGGAGATTAGAGTTCCTATAGAACCGTGTGGGTCGGTAAGAATCAAATAGTAAGATTTGATAAGCAAGTCGTTATTGTTTTGAAAATGATGAACCGACTACATGCAAAGAAGCGATGATGGGCCCTGACTCCATAAAATGACTAGAAGTCATAGAATCTGTGGTAGTATCCATACACGAGAAATCAAGTTTCTGAACTTGGAAGACCCTGCGGAAAGGCGTGAAGCCTATCAATCGTGTTTGGATCTATAAAGAAATAAGACATGGATGTTTAACATCTATGAAATAGTTGACATGTCGGAAAGAAGTTTACGACAATGTTCAGGGAGTTGACTATGACAAGATTTGATCTTTCATAGCGATATATAGTCTTGACGGATTAATGTAGCAACCACTACATATAATTTGGTATATGGTAGTTGAATAAACAAAACAAGGTTCTTCTAATAGAACGGTAACCTAGGACATGTACATGACATGGTCCGAAGGGTTTTGTTAATTCAAAGGGTGCTAAAAGGGCATGTAAACTTCAATAGTTGAAGTAAGCATAGTGGAGTTAGAGTCTTCACCATGATGAAACTGTTAAAAGAGTTTAAATTCATCGGAGATGATGAAGATGCTTGCATTTGCAAGAAATTAAGTGGGTGCGTTGAGACATATTTCTAATACATTATGTAGAGGACATATTGTTGATTGGAAATGATGTATCTTGAATTGACACAAGTTAAGGATTTCATTAAAATAAGATTTCGATGAAAGACTTGGGCAAACCCAGAATATTAGGCATCAATATCTATATGGATAGATTAAGGCGCTAATATGGTTGTGCCAGACATACATATATAAGATATTGAAAGGGTTCAATATGAGATATTGAAAGGGTGCAATATGGAAACAACAAGAAAGGTTCTTGCTGCATGGAAAGGATTGTATCAAAATTCAAGTGTTTCAACACTTGGTGAGTAAAATCACATGAAGATTTTGATCGATTATACCATGATATGTATATATCCAAAATGTCCTATGATCTAAATGTTATGAGCATATACCAGAATGATTCAGAAGATGATCATTGGACAATAGTAAAGATATTCTTATGAGCTTTGGAAGAACTAAGAATATATCATGTATAAGTGACATATAGTTAAAGGTAGTTCATTGTAAAGTGTTACATTGATACTAGTTTTGTCACAAGATACAAATTAAATTTATCTCAATTTAGACTATGGGTGGCACAATATAATGGAAAGGATGTTCCATGATGGATTTGGATGAGTTCCAAAGTTGAGATATTGTGACGGATACTACAACAAAAGGCTAAGTATATGACTGCTATAGTAGCAGCATAGGAGGGCATTTGTGTTAAGTAGTTTGTTATCAAACTAGGTGTGGTTCAAAGTGGGCTAATACTATGAAGATATATTGTGTGACAATAATATCAACATATTTTAACCCGAACGAACTAATGGTCTCACTAGAGGACCAAATTTATACAATGCCATCTCATTTGAGAATGAGTGATGCGTAGAGACACAGAGACATGCAAATACACACGGACCTGAAACTGTCAGATCCGGAGATTATGTTAACCACTAGAAATTGCGTATATACAACACCAGAAAGCCATAAGTGTTCAATACGCAAAGTTTTTCAAACTAGATTATTGACTCTAGTGCAAGTGGGAGACTAAAGGGAATATGCCCGAGAGGCAATAATAAAGTGGTTATTATCTTATTCCATGTTTATGATAAATGTTTATTTTACATGCTAGAATTGTATTGATCGGAAACATCAATACATTTGTGTTTAATAAACAAAAAGGGTTCCTAGTTATGCCTCTCTTATAGACTAGCTTGTTGATTAACAAGATGATCAAGGTTTCCTGATCATGGACATTGGATGTTGTTAATAACAAGGTCACACCATTGGTGGAATGATGTGATGAGCATTCATCCGAAGTATAGCATTACGATCAAAGTCATTATGTTTATATTGCTATAACATCATACGAAGTAATCTTTATCCTTAGACCATGAGATCATGTTAATTGCTAACACCGGAAGAGTATCTTGATAACATCAAACGTCACACCGTAACAGGGTGACTATAAAGGTGGGTTCGATTACTTTCTGAAGGTGTTATGTTGAGGCTCATGGATCAAGAGTGGGATTTGTCCATCCCGATGACAGATATATATACTCTAGGCCCTCTCGGTGATATCGCATTGAAATAGCTTGCAAGCAAGTGATGTGATCACTAGAATGTTATATCATGGGAACAAGAAAAGAGTATATGTCGGTAACAAGATCAAACTAGGTATGGAGATACCGATGATCGAATCTCGGACATGTAATATATCGCGGGACAAAGGGATTTAGTTACAAGCATTAAAGGTTCTCACGATCACAGAAGTCATCGTTGAATGTGTAGGAGTCAGTACGGATCTCCAGGTCCCGCTGCTGATTATTGATCGGAGAGGGGTCTCGATCATGTCTGCATTATTCGCGAACCGTAGGGTGACACACTTAAGGGATACCGACACCATTTGGAGCAAATATGTTTTAGATAAAGATTTAAGAAAGCACTGGAATTATTTCAATAGACACCAAAACTGTTTCGGGTGAAATTGCTGAAATTGGTTCTACATGTAATATTGAAATGTTGCAGGGGGTTTTATGTGAATGTTTGTTAATTAAAGTAATTAACAAAATTCTGAATAAAAATTAATAAAAGAGTTTTATTAAATGAGAGAGCATTATATTTGGAGAAATTTAATGCATTTAAAGTGGAGACTTTAAAAGAGAATGTGAAGGGGCAAATTTATGTGGAGGGAGTTACCACCACATGAATGGAGGAGGTGAAGAGTCACCTCCTCCATGCACCGGCCATGAAGGAGGGGCACCTCCCTCCTCCTATAAAAGGCCACCCCCTCCTCACTTCTCACTTACACCTCCTTGTGAAGGACCTCTCTCCCCCTCTAGTATTATTTCCCCATGGTCTCGGATTAGCGAGATACATGTTCCCGGTGGCTTTATCTGGAAAGGAGTTGCTGGTTCCGCTGCTTTGCTGGAGCGAGGGATGGAGGTTGTCGAGTGCAGACGTGTGTGCGATCACGGATGCACCGCTACTTTGCGGTGCTGGACTTGGTGGTGCTGGAGCTGGATCTAATGGACGTGCTGGAGCCGGACCTGCTGGACTTCATCACGATCTTGAGATCGGCAAGTGTACGACTACATCAACCACGAGTTCCTACTTGTTCACAAAGCTCGTTGTCTACGAGGGTAAGTTCTCGTTGGATGTATGTCCACCCGTTTCTTTGTACCTAGTAGATAGATCTTAGCGTGTAGTCACACCGTAGGAAATTTTTTGTTTTCTATGCTGCGGACCCAACAGGGGTTACCTGCCAGATTACGCTGAAGTTACTGTTGGAATATCCAACGGATAGTTTGACCAAGTTGATGGTCCAACTCCTCTGTTCCACTCGTTGGCAACTGGCCCTGTCCACTCGCCGAAGTAGTGACTTGGCAGTCGGGACATTCGCCGGAGAAGCGACTGGGAGCCTGGGGAAAATTTCCTTGGTTTCAATGAAGTCCATCGCCGATTCTACTGGGCGTCCAAATTGGACTCGCCTACTACGACCGCCAAATGACCACCTGCGTCTGATTCAACGATGGCCTCGGGGACTACTGATGGTCTCATGGCCAGCAGGACGATCCGATTAGGCCAAAAGGTCTCACGAGTGGGCTGCGGATCGGCCATCGGTGCGACTAAGGGAAGTCCGTATTTGGAGACTAGAGGCCTAGAAGCGTACCAGAAGCCTAGTCGGATTAGGTCAAAGCCTTTGAATCCATATCTTGTTCGGTTGTAACTTGTAAACCCTAGCGAGGTGCCTCATATATAAACCTCCCTAGGGTATCCTGAGGACTTACGTTCCATCATACACCCCTTCAAGCGACTCGCTGCTTAGACGCCGAGCTCTCCACCCCTGTAACTCGCTCTCCACCCCTATAACTCGCTCTCCAATAATCTAATTTTGCAGGAGTAGGTCTTTAGCCTCGGGGGGCTGAACCTAGGTAAACCCATCTGCATCCGCCCCCATCTCGCTCCGCAGATGGTCGCCAGCTCTCGCCCCTGATTCAATCAATCGCTGCCTACTGTAGCGACTGTCATGGCCATTTCCACAAAAAGGGGTGTGTTGAGTACGTTATGTACTCATGGCAATGATTTTGTTGATACTTCAGAGTACTATGGAGAAGGGGATGGCTACTATGATGTTGCTGATGAGTGAGGCCTCATGGACTACATCGATTGCTTGTGGTTTAGATGGAGTCACTACACTCTTTTACATTTCCATTGTGCTTTCTGACTGTTATAAATATCACAAGACATTAAAGTATGTATATATTTCTATTCAAACTTTGTAATAATTACTTTATAAACGTCTACAATGATATACATTCTGTTGTGTCGTCAACTTTGATCTTGGGATTGACGAAGATACATAGGGGGTCTGGAAGTTAAGTTCCGGTCCCCACAGCTTTGGGCGCCACCCGGTGCTTTATCCATCACCTTGGTGCTTTATCCGTCAGCTGGACCTTTATCCGTGAGCTAGTGCTTTACTCGTCAGCCTCCAGCCTTGGCGCTTTGGCATTCTCATCTGGTAGTACCGGCAGGGTGGCGTGCCAGCCTGTCCGGTCAAGGGTGCGCTCAGCAAGGAGCGTCACCCCTCGCATACCTTTGGCCAATGAATTCGAGATGGCCAGGTAGAGGTGGCCACCCAGCCGGCTCTCCTAGCCCCCGGCTAGACGGGCCAGCCGAGGAATCTTGAGGCGGACCAAGTGGAGCGTTCCACTCGGCTGAGGTTCTTCGTTCTTGTGCCATCCGGCCAGATCTTCCTGGAGCCGGCCAGTTAATCCTGGCTTGGCCTACCCGGGGGTCATCCCCCCAACAATAGTCCCCGAGCGCGTTGGGACTTTGTTTTGCGGAGAAGTTCATGCGTGCTCATTGGCTGATTCTGAAATGATTGCTGATGAAGATCGTAGCGTGAACTGTCTTGTAGTGCTTGTCTTGTATCGCTTGTAGTTTTCCGGCTCGAGATGCTTGTTATTCGCAACTAGAGTTTTTTCCAGCTACGGGTCTGGTGGCCCACCCATAGGGTGTGAACGGCGACTACATCTCCTGCCTGCCGCACCCGGGGGGAGGTGAATCGCCCAGTCGATGACATCGATGCTGGCGTTGGCCATGCCTACCTCCTCTGGTGCACTTTGCGTCAAATTGACCTCTTGGCCTGTCGCTGCAGTTTTGGTAACTGTGCACACGCCTTCATCACAGCGGTTTCTCGGAGATCGTGCGCGCGCTTGGCTTTCGTGGTAACACCTGCAGGATCTTCTGTGGGAGTTGCTCTGGCGCATGCGATCCGGCACCAAAACATTATTGTGGGAGTGAAGCAGTTCCGTTCCACGTGGCGGATGGGAGCAAAGGGTGCGGTTGCTCAGCCTTGATAAATAGGGGCACCAGGGAGGTCTCCTTCCCCACTTCATCTTCTCCCTATGTCTATTGCTTCTGCCCTTTGCGCCTTTCCTCCTTGCTGGTTCCCTACGCCACTGCTCTTTGGTCACCGGTGCCACCGCGCCTTCATCGCGATGATGGGATCCCATTTTTCCAACACGGCAACTGCTCCTGTCGAGATGCTTCCTGGTCAAGTAGGTGGCTGGTGTGGATCTTATGTCAGTGATGAGATCTTCCAGAATTACTACCGGGGAAGGCTCATCCCATCGGAGCGCCTAGTGAGGCATCGCCTTGTGCTGGAGGGGGAGAGGGTCCCTAACCCCTGGCCAGGAGAAGACGTCATCTTTCTTGCCCACTTAGACCATGGGCGCGGCCTGCCTCTGAGCAAGTTTGTCCTTGAGCTGATGGTGTCGTTCGACCTCCAACTCCACCACCTAGGTGCCAAGGCCATCACGTAGTTGTCGCACCATGCAGCCTGCTGCGAGGCCTACCTAGGGATTTGCCCGGACGCGGAGAACTTCTTGAAGTTCTTTAACTTCAAGGTCTAGGTGGTGGGGAAGGGTGCCCCTAATGGAAAATGGCTGCTACGACATCTACCCGAGGCCGTCGTCGCTGATACCCCGGCTGGAGATGCCAGACACCGTCAAGCTGTGGCAGCGCTCATATTTATACGTGCGCAACCACACCGATGTCGACTCGATCAAGGCGCCGGTGTTCTCCAATGTCCCCGCCACCCGGAAGGCCAGGACCGTCCAGAACATGGGCACCCAGGTGGACATGGACCGGATGGCCGCCCTGTTGGGTCCGCAGCATAGAAAACAAAAAATTTCCTACGATGAGAACTACATGCCAAGATCTATCTACTAGGTACAGAGCAATGGGTGGACATACATCCATGGAGAACTTACCCTCAAAGACAACGAGTATTGTTAACGAGTAGGAACTCATGGTTGATGTAGTCGTACACTTGCCGATCTCAAGATCGTGAGGAAGTCCGAGCGCCGCAACTCAGCAGCGCATCCGCACTCGCACACATGTTCAAGCCACCGGACAACCTCCACCTTCTCGCTCCAGCGATCCAGCGGAAGCAAAGAACTCCTTCAGACGAAATGCCACGGGAACATGTATCTCGCTAATCCGAGACCATGGGGAATAATTCTAGAGGGGAGAGATCATTCACAAGGAGGTGTGAGGATGAAGGAGGAATGGGTGGCCTTTTATAGGAGGAGGTGCCCCTCTCTCCATGGTCATGCATGGGGGTGACCCTCACCTCCCCATTCTTGTGGTGGTAACCACCCCCCACATTAAATTGCCTCTTCACATTCCCTTTTAAAGTCTCCACTTTAAATGCATTAAGTTTCTCCAAATTTAATGCTCTCTAATTTAATAAAACTCTTTTATTAAATTTATTCAGAATTTTGTTAATTACTTTAATTAACAAACATTCTCATATAGCCCCTTGCAATATTTCAATATCACATGCAGAAACACCTTCTGCAATTTCACCCGAAACAATTTCCGGTTTCTATTGAAACAATTCCTGCGCTTTGCAATTCTTTCGTCTAAAACATATGTGCTCCAAAATGGTGTTCGGTAACTCTTAAGTGTGCCACCCTACGGTTCGCGAATAATGCAGACATGATCGAGACCCTTCTCCGATCAATAATCAGCAGCGGGACCTGTAGATCCGTACTGACTCCTACACATTCAACGATGACTCCTGTGATCGTGAGAACCTTTAACGCTTGTAACTAAATCCCTTTGTCTCTCGATATATTACATGTCTGAGATTCGATCATCGGTATCTCCATACCTAGTTTGATCGCGTTACCGACATGCACTCTTTTCTCGTTCCCGTGATATAACATTCTAGTGATCACATCACTTTCTTGCAAGCTATCCTAATGTGATATCACCGAGAGGGCCCAGAGTATATCTATCCGTCATCTGGATTGACAAATTCCACTCTTGATCCATGAGCCTCAACATAACACCTTCGTAGGACTGAACCCATCTTTATAGTCACCCTGTTACGGTGTGACGTTTGATGTTATCAAGATACTCTTCTAGTGTTAGCAATTAACATGATCTCATGGTCTAAGGATAAAGATTACTTCGTATGATGTTAGAGCAATATAAACATAATGACTTGATCGTAATGCTATACTTTGGATGAATGTTCATCACATCATTCCACCAATGGTGTGACCTTGTTATTAACAACATCCAATGTCCATGATCAGGAAACCTTGATCATCCTGTTAATCAACAAGCTAGTCTATAAGAGAGGCATGACTAGGAACCCTTTTTGTTTATTAAACACACATGTATTGATGTTTCCTATGAATACAATTATAGCATGCAAAATAAACATCTATCATATACAAGGAATACATAACAACCCATGGAGTTCTGGTGTTGATCATGTTTTGCCCTAGGGAGTACTTTAGTCAACGGATCTGCTACATTCAGGTCCGTGTGCACTTTTCAAATCTTTATATCTCCATCCTTGACATGCTCGTGGATGGAGTGAAATGGGCGCTTAATATGCTTGGAATTCTTGTGAGACCTTGGTTCCTTGGTGTTGGCTATGGCTCCATTGTTGTCACAATAGATCACCATCGGGTCCAACGCACTGGGAACCACACGTAGTTCCGTTATGAACTCCTTCATCCAAACCGCTTCCTGCGCTGCTTCTGAAGCAGCAACATATTCCGCCTATGTTGTTGATCCAGCCACCACAGGTTGTTTGGAGCTCCTCCAACTAACTGCTGCTCCGTTCAAGAGAAATACGTATCCGGATTGAGACTTACAGTTATCCGGATCAGTCTCAAAGCTAGCATCGACATAACACTTAGCGACTAGCTCTTCTTCACCTCCGTATACAAGAAACATATCCTTATTTCTTCTCAAGTACTTAAGGATATTCTTGACCGCTATCCAGTGTTTTGAACCTGGATCAGATTGGTACCTACTAGTCAAACTAATAGCATGTGCCACATCTGGTCTTGTACATAGCATGGCATACATTATAGAGCCTATGGCTGAGGCATAGGGGATTTTATCCATTATCTCTCTTTCTTCCGCTGTAGCCGGACTTTGAGTCTTACTCAATGTCTTGCCTTGCAACATAGGTAAGAACCCCTTCTTACTTCCGTCCATATTAAACTTCTTTAATATCTTATCAAGGTATGTACTCTGTGATAGCCCAATTAGGCGTCTTGATCTATCTCTATAGATTTTAATGCCTAATATATATGAAGCTTCACCAAGGTCCTTCATCGAAAATTTGCTGTTTAGATAACTTTTAACACTGTTTAAAAGATCTAAATCATTTCCAATCAATAATATGTCATCCACATATAATATAAGAAATGCCACATTGCTCCCACTCACTTTCTTGTAAATACAAGCCTCTCCATAAGTTTGGACAAATCCAAACTCTTTGATCACCTCATCGAAGCGGAGATTCCAACTTCGTGATGCTTGCTTCAGTCCATAGATGGATCGCTGAAGTTTGCACACCTTATTAGCATCCTTAGGATTGACAAAACCCTTAGGTTGTATCATATACAAATCTTCTTCAATCATACCATTGAGGAACGCAATTTTGACATCCATCTACCATATTTCATAATCGAAATATGCAGCAATTGCTAACATAATCCTAACCGACTTAAGCATCGCTACGGGAGAGAATGTCTCATCGTAGTCAACTCCTTGAATTTGTCGAAACACCTTTGCGACAAGTTGAGCCTTATAGATGGTCACATTACCATCAGCATCAGTTTTTCTTTTGAAAATCCATTTATTCTCAACGGCCTTTCGGTCGTGAGGTAAGTCCACCAAGTTCCAAACTTGGTTCTCGTACATGGATTCCATCTCGGATTTCATGGCTTCTAGCCATTTATTTGAATCAGGGATCATCATCGCTTCTTCATATGTTGCAGGGTCATCTATTTCATCAATCATGAAATTCATAACAGGATTTCCGATAGTTCGATGGCACGTGTCACGCTTGACTCATGAGGTTCTAGAGTGTCCTATCGAGTTTCATGATCAATATCATTAGCTCTCTCTTCATTAGGTGAAGTCAACTCCGAAACAACTTCTGGAGCTGCGCTACTCGCCATTTCATGAAGAGAAGGTTCAATAACCTCTTCGAGTTCTACCTTCCGACTACTCACACCTTTCGTGAGAAACTCCTTCTCAAGAAAGGATCCATTCTTGGCAACAAAGACCTTGCCCTCGGATCTATGATAGAATGTATACCCAATCGTTTCCTTAGGGTATCCTATGAAGACGCATTTTTCCGCTTTGGGTTCGAGTTTATCCGGTTGAAGTTTCTTCACATAAACATCGCATCCCCAAACTTTAAGAAATGACAGCTTAGGTTTGTTTCCAAACCATCATTCATACGGTGTCTTTTCAACGGATTTAGATGGTGCCCTATTTAAAGTGAATGTAGCGGTTTCCAGTGCATAACCCCAAAATGACAGTGGCAAGTCAGTCAGAGACATCATAGATCGAACCATATCCAATAAAGTACGATTACGACGTTTTGACACACCATTATGTTTTGGTGTTCCGGCAGGCGTGAGTTGTGAAAATAATCCACAGTCTTTCATATGTGTGCTAAACTCATAACTAAGATACTCTCCTCCACGGTCGGACCGCAGAAATTTGATCTTTCTATTACGATGATTTTCCACTTCATTCTGAAATTCTTTGAACTTTTCAAAAGTTTTAGACTTGTGTTTCATCAAATAGATATACCCATATCTACTCAAATCATCCGTGAAAGTAACAACGATATCCACCTCGCGCCGACACACTCATTGGTCCACACACATCAGTATGTATAATTTCCAATAGATTTGTCGCCCGTTCCATTGAACCGGAAAACGGCGTTCTATTCATCTTGCCCATAAGGCATGGCTCACATGTATCAAATGATTCAAAATCAAGTGATTCCAAAAGTCCATCAGAATGGAGTTTCTTCATGCGTTTAACACCAATATGACCTGACGGCAATTACATATATGTAGATATATCATTATCAAGTTTAATCCTTTTAGAATCAACATTATGAATATGCGTAATACTACTATCGAGATCCAACAGAAATAAACCATTCAACATAGGTGCATGACCATATAAATCGAACAACCATTTTTTTCAGACTTAAATGAATAACCACTTTGCATCAAACACGATCCGGATACAATGTTCATGCTCAGTGTAGGCACCAAATAACAATTATTTAGGTTTATAACTAATCCCGATGGCATATGGAGAGGCAACGTTCCAACGGCGATCACATCAACTCTTGATCCATTGCCGACCCGCATCGAGACCTCATCCCTTGCTAGTTGTCGCTTGTTCCGCAGCCCCTGGACCGAGTTACATATATTAGCAACCGATCCCGTATCAAATACCCAGGTGCTACTGCGAGTACTAGTCAAGTACACATCAATAACATGTATATCACATATACCTTTGTTTGCCTTGCCAGACTTCTTGTCCGCCAAATACTTGGGGCGCTTATGCCTAATGGCGACCCCTTGCAATAGTAGCACTGGTGTCGACTTAGGGCCAGCTGGGGTTTTTTCAAAGTGGCAACAGACTTGCCACCCTTCTTTCCCTTGTGCTTGCCTTTCTTGTCCTTCTTGAAACCGATGGTCCTATTGATCATCAACACTTGATGTTCTTTCCTAATCTCCACTTCTGCAGTCTTAAGCATTGACAGAAGCTCGGGAAGAGACTTCTTCATGCCCTGCACATTATAGTTCATCACGAAGCTCTTGTAGCTAGCTGGCAGAGATTGGAGAACACGATGTATGCCTAAGTCAATGGGAATCATTATTCCCAAGGACACAAGCTTATCGGTGTACCCAGACATTTTGAGTACGTGCTCACTAACGGAGCTGTTTTCCTCCATCATGCAGCTAAAGAACTTTTCTGTAGCATTATAACTCTCACAAAGCATGGGTATCGAAAATCATTTTCAATTCTCCCATGGTATCAAAGGCATTGCCATTTTCGAAATGTTTTCGAAGTTCTGGCTCTAGCCCATACAGTATGCCGCAATGAACTAAGTTATGGTCCTCCTAACGAGTTATATAGACGTTCTTTTCCTCGTCAGGGGCATCAGGAGCTGGTGGGGGGCCTAGCGGCGCATCAAGAACATATTGCTTTTGTGCAGCAGTGAGGAGAATCCTCAAATTCATAGCCCAGTTGGTGAAGTTGCTACCATTCACAGCAAGTTTCTCTTTCTCCATGAACACATTGAAATTAAAAGCAGGTGGTGCCATCTACAACAGAATTTGTAAAGTATATTTAGACTAATATTATGATTTATTGAGTTCAACTAATCCAAATTACTAATGAACTCCCACTCAAAAATGACATCCCTCGTGTCCTTTTGGTGATTACATGAACCAAATCCACTACACCAAGTCCAATCATCACGTGAGTCGGTGTAGCTTCAAAGGCGAGCATCTATATGGGCATCATATCAACTATATGACTCATGCTTAACCTTTCGGTCCGTGTTCCGAGGCCATGTCTGTACATGCTAGGCTCGTCAAGTAAGAACCTTAGTATTTGCGTGTGTAAAACTGTCTTACACCAGTTGTATGAAAGCGTAGAGTTGAAAACACCCGATCATCACGTGATGCCTCAAAACACGATCCACAAAACGGTGCATACTTAAGGAAGAACACATTTTATCTTGATATCTAAATGAGGGATCATCTTATAATGCTACCAAACGCGCCAAACTAGCAATATAAGATGCTAACATCTAATGTGTGAAGTGAGGTGATATGGTCCATGCATTTGATCTCTATCATTTGCATCGTGGTATGATCTCTATCATTCCTTTGTGTGTAAGGCCAAGGTCTATGGAACTTACACGTTAAGTGAGTTGTAAGAGTATCTATTATACATCTACTTACAACAATACCATATCAAAACACTAGCCCGGCAACGATCTAAACTAGACGCCTCTAATTTATCAATTGCAAGTTTTACGTGGCTTAGGGCTTTCGGAGATTGAACCTGTCTAACCTACGAACATGAACCACAACGAGGATAACCAAGTTATTAGCAACTCGTTGTAAATCAGATATTGACTATAGTAGGAGAGACACCCGCCACTTATGCAAAACAAGTTGCATGTCGTGGAACCGGTCTCATGTACGATGACATGTAAGGTTGGTCCAAGCCGCTTCATCCCACTATGCCACCAATATCCAAAGTACATAGAAGATGCAATAACATGATCATCATCGCCCACATATAAACATATGTGTACTACCCGTGCAAAGCACCTACGCATAGATCAGGCTCTGATACCACTATTGGGTCCGCAGCATAGAAAACAAAAAATTTCCTACGATGAGAACTACACGCCAAGATCTATCTACTAGGTACAGAGCAACGGGTGGACGTACATCCATGGAGAACTTACCCTCAAAGATAACGAGTTTTCTTAACGAGTAGGAACTCGTGGTTGATGTAGGCGTACACTTGCCGATCTCAAGATCGTGAGTTAGTCCGAGCGCCGCAACTCAGCAGCGCATCCGCACTCGCACACACGTTCAAGCCACCGGACAACCTCCACCTCCTTGCTCCAGCGATCTAGCGGAAGCAGCAACTCCTTCCAGACGAAATGCTACCGGGAACATGTATCTTGCTCATCCGAGACCATGGGGGAATAATTCTAGAGGGGGAAAGAGATCCTTCACAAGGAGGTGTGAGGATGAAGGAGGGAATGGGTGGACTTTTATAGGAGGAGGGGGGGTGCCCCCTCTCTCCATGGTCATGATGGGGTGACCTCACCTCCCCCATTCATGTGGTGGTAACTCCTCCACATTAAAATGCCTCTTCACATTCCCTTTTAAAGTCTCCACTTTAAATGCAATAAGCTTCTCCAAATTTAATGCTCTCTCATTTAATAAAACTCTTTTATTAAATTTATTCAGAATTTTGTTAATTACTTTAATTAACAAACATTCACATATAGCCCCTTGCAATATTTCAATATCACATGCAGAAACACCTTCTGCAATTTCACCCGAAACAATTTCTTGTTTCTATTGAAACAATTCCTGCACTTTGCAATTCTTTCGTCTGAAACATATGTGCTCCAAAATGGTGTCCCGTAATTCTTAAGTGTGCCACCCTACGGTTCGCGAATAATGCAGACATGATCGAGACCCTTCTCCGATCAATAATCAACAGCGGGACCTGGAGATCCGTACTGACTCCTACACATTCAACGATGACTCCTGTGATCGTGAGAACCTTTAACGCATGTAACTAAATCCCAGAGTATATCTATCCGTCATCTGGATTGACAAATTCCACTCTTGATCCATCAGCCTCAACATAACACCTTCGTAGCACTGAACCCATCTTTATAGTCACCCTATTACGGTGTGACGTTTGATGTTATCAAGATACTCTTCCGGTGTTAGCAATGAACATGATCTCATGGTCTAAGGATAAAGATTACTTCGTATGATGTTATAGCAATATAAACATAATGACTTGATCGTAATGCTATACTTCGGATGAATATTCATCACATCATTCCACCAATGGTGTGACCTTGTTATTAACAACATCCAATGTCCATGATCAGGAAACATTGATCATCCTGTTAATCAACAAGCTAGTCTATAAGAGAGGCATGACTAGGAACCCTTTTTGTTTATTAAACACACATGTATTGATGTTTCCTATCAATACAATTATTGCATGCAAAATAAACATCTATCATATACAAGGAATACATAATAACAACTTTATTATTGCCTCTCAGGGCATATTTCCTTCACGCCCACGTGATGGTGTTGGTGGAGAGGGAGCCTCTCACCGCCCATGACTTCCTTCTGTCCTGGATGACGAACGGCGTGCTTCCGCTGTACCAGCGGTCGGACAAGATCTACCATCTATCCGGCTCGCTGGACCATACCTAGGTGTCCTGGCTGGACGTGCCTTTAGTGGCCCTTAGGGAGTGGTTTTCTGCCTTCTCGAAGGAGACACTGGTGGAGGACTGTGTCTTCTCCTGCCGACCGTTGAAACGTGGGCGGCTGCCCCCGAAGGTTAGGCCCTCTTCTTCTTCTCAGGGTGAACTTTTCCCGAGGAACTTTTCCTTGTTTCTTATTTTCCTCTTGCTGAGTAGCTCTTTACAGCACAACTAGTGTAAGATGGCATGGGGGATGACTAGCTTCCCGCCTTCACCGCTGACCTCAAGCCGTCGAAGTACCCGCCGACGAAGCCAGAACACTTTCCCACCTAGGCTGATGAGGGCTGCGAGTTTCCACCCGGTGAGCAGGTGTTCTTGCCCATATTTTCCTTGTTTTTCTTTGGTTGTGCACTTGACATTGTGCCCACATCTTGGTACAACAACCCACAGCGAGGATGTGGACTTGGCTGAGGCCACCGCTTCTCGGGCCAGGGGGAAATGGGCCGCGTCGACCAGCACCGCCCCAGCCGGTGGGGGCTCAAAGAGGGCTCGCCGACCGAGGGCCGCGGGTGCCATGCCAAGCGTCGCTGGGAACGTGCCCTTGTTCTCCTTTCTCTGCTTGTTTGTTGGTCTTCGCCATGCTCATTGTGCTCTTCTTGCCATTATTTCAGTGATGCGATATCCTTGCCCATCTCCATGACCATCTCCACAGCGTTTGACCCTCCCTCGGCTGGATTGGAGGGGTTCGTTGCACCGGCTGCTGCCTCTGCTGCCAAGCCAGCTAAGGCTATAGCCTATGCTGCCAAGCCGGCTGAGGCTGTAGCCTCCGCTGCCAAGCCGGTTGAGGCTGCAGGTTCTGCTGCCAAGCCGGCCGAGGCTACAGAGGACGCGGCAGAGATGGTGGTACCGGCTGTATCCTTGGTCCTGCACCGGGCTTCTTCGCCTCCAAGCTCGCCGATGTGCTTGCGAACCCAAGCCTGGTCTAGACGGGCTCTGCCACCTACCGGGTGGAGGAGCTCGTGGAGGTGGTGAGGGAGGCTCCCGCATAGCTGGCGGTTGAAGATGGCGGGGCGGAGGCGGCCACCGGCTTGCACGCTACCGCTCTAGAGGTGTCCCGCGCGGCCTTCAGTGATGATGATGAGCTCCAGATTACCGGTAGCCAGGCGACTCCGATTGTGCCGCCGCCGGACTCTGATTTGGCTTAGCTTTTTGAGTCAGCGCCCGTTGCCCTTGGCCTGGCCCACCACCTGGTGGACATGATGAAGCTGCGGCATGGCGAAGCCAAGGCCCTAGGGGCGTCCCTCGACGTAAATATATCCTCCATAGTTTTTGTTGCCCCTCTTTGCTATTGATCTCTCTGTTCTCTTTTTTGATCGTGCCTTCCTTCTAGAAAGCATTTGTTGAAGCCGCCAAGACCTCCCAGGATGAGGGGCTCTGCCATGTCCTCCCAATTACGCGGATTTTCACGTTTCTTGCTGACCATTGGGTACCCTCTTGCAGCTCTGCTAGCGGAGAAGGACCGGGAGGTGGACATGCTGAAGGTGGAGGTGGTCCGGTTGGAGGAGTCCAACTAGACCCGCTAGGCCCATATCGGCCAACTGATGCAGCATTAGTAGCAGATGGAGGTCAAGGCTGAGGCGTTGAAGAATCTTGAGAAGCTTCACGCTCATCAGGAGGAGGCGCTGAAGATCGACCAGGCCAAGGAGAATGCGGCGCTGGAGGAGCTGTGCGAGATCGCCGAGATCATCGTCAGTAAGTGGTTATTCCTTCAGTGAACTTGCTTGTCCTGCTATGCAGCCGATTTCAAACAGTTGTCTCCTTCCCGGGTGCAGCCCATTATCCTGGGGCGACTGATCACACCTTGGCACGTGTCCCCGAGGCAGATGCTCAGCATGGCCTCTGCCTGGAGGAGCTGGTGGCCATCGCGTTTAAGGAGGGCAAGCAACTGCGGGATGATGCCCTCGACGTCTACGAGTACTGAAGAAGCTTCTTGCCGCTCCTGAGCTGATGGACATGGCGTGGGACTAGGCGGCTCGTCCTGGCGCTGCTGAAGTCCTGGTACCCCGACGTGGACCTATGGAGTCTCTCTAGAGGGTTTCGTCAGGGGACCAGCTACGACTAGCTTCAGGCTGAAGTTCTAAATATCCACTCCTGCGGTGTCAAGATTGGAAGCTTTGTCTAGCTGGACCGGGACTTCAGCGATCCGGCCGACTCGGAGGGGTACCCCTACAACCCGCGGGCGGCTTCAGCTTATTCCGATGCCCCGGCTCTGACAGGCCCTGCCTCTACCGACGTCGCCTCCAGCAGCCACGCTCCTGCCGATGCCTCTAGCCCTTCCAGTGACCACTAGGACTGATCCCCAGGATCCCAGGAGTATTTGTATCTGGTTGAAAACTTGTTTGTTTGCTTGCTTGAACAACTTGTCCTTCTGAAGTGAATTCTGTTTGGAGCTTTGTCTCCCTTTTGTGATGTTGTCTTGTACTCCTCTTGCGTGCACTTTGCCTTGTGTTGCAATTGCTATATGTTTTTTTCTATGTGGGGGCACACGAGCGCACCCATAGGTTGTAGTCCCCAAGGTTCAGACCGGCTAGAGAAACTAGCCAGGTCAAAGCTCCTTTATGTTGTTGCTTGTTGTAGGTTTGTTGTGTGGGGGCGCACGAGCGCATCCATAGGGTGTAGTCCCCGTGGTTTGGGCTGGCTAGAGAATCGATCCGGGTCGAAGCTCCTTTATTCTCCTTTGCCGTGTGGTGGTTGGCTTCCGGCTCTGATACTTTGGTTCATGCAAGGATGAAAAATACAAACGATGGTTTACGCGTTAGACATGCATAGAATAAACCTAGTCTGCAGTTGCTCGTTTGGTTCAATTTTTTTCCATTTTGTGCAAAACTGAAAGCTTAGTCCTTTTCTTAGCGAGCATTGGCCATTGAAGCTATGCCCTTGTCAACTGTTAGCCAGAAGCAAGGGCTTGCTTAGTTAGCGTACTCTGCAATACTTCGGATTTTGGCTATCAGCTTTGAGCGAGTAAGCACAACTGAAACGTCCAGACATCTTGTTTTCCTTAGGACTTCTCCTGTAGGTTCTTCGAGTTTTCTGCTCTTGCCATGTCTATCAGCCAGCTTGCGGTCTGCAGCCGGAATCAAAGAGGTATCTCTTGGAGCCGCGTACATTACTTTGCCTTTTATAATTTGCGGCCATCTGGACCAGCCGGTGAATCCCTAAGAGATATTGTCGGGTCTGGGGTTAAAAACAATGCAGCCGGACAACTTCAAGTGATGCAGCAGAAAATGCCAAATTATTACGGAGTCCCCAAGACTATGTCGAGGCTCCTCAACTTGTTCATTACATAAAGGTAAGATACATTTGCACTTTACTCAGGTGTAGAATGGGCGAAGCAGGTTCGCATTCCACGGGCATTTAGTTTCTTCGCCAGAGCGGTCCATCTTGTTCTTTGCCAGCTGACGAGCATCGGTCAGGTAGTTGTTCTGCAATGCCCGGCTTATGATGAATTGTCGTTCCCAAGGTGGAGTCGGCTTGTGCATCCCCTAGGTGTCTTATACCAGCCGCAAGACCAGATCACCTCTCGAAACAAGATGTTGCAGATCCGGCTAGTGTTATAGCAGTGCAGGCTATGCTGTTTGATGGCAGACCTAGATAGGGCCAGCTCTCGTGCCTCCTCCAGGAGATCGACATTGTCTTCTCGTGCTTCCTTCGCCTGCTGCTCAGTATACATCAGTTTGCATGGTGCGTCGAACTCGATGTCAATTGGCAGGACTGCCTCTGCTCCATAGACGAGGAAGAATGGCGTGTAGCTAGTGGAGCGGTTGGGTGTTGTGTGCAGGCTCCATAGCATAGCCGACAGCTCCTCTATCCAGCATCCCAGAGTCCTCATCAGCGGTTCGATCAGCCTTGGCTTGATTCTGGCTAGGACCAGACCATTTTCCAGGTCCATGAGGATGCCCTTGTCGCCACAGAAACGCGTGAAGGCCCCTTTGGCAAAGTTCGTGCTGTTGTCTGTAATGATGTTGTTGGGGTAGCCAAAACAAGTGATGATGTCGGTGAAGAACTTGACCACTTTCGATCCATCCAGTTTCTTGATTGGCTTTGCCTCGATCTACTTGATGAACTTGTCTACTGCTACTGGCAAGTGCGTAATGCCTGATTGTGCTGTCTTGAAGTCCCCTACCATGTCCAAGCCCCAGACCGCAAATGGCCAGGTGATTGGTATTGTCGTGAGTGCTGATGACAGAGTGTGTTGCTGCTGGGAAAATCGCTGGCACCCATTGCATGCCTTTACCAGCTGCTCAGCGTCCTCCAGCGTTGTGGGCCAGTAGAACCCATGGCAGAATGCCTTTGCCACTATGGTTCTCGATGATGCATGATGACCGCATTCGCCTTGGTGAATGTCCACCAACAGCCGAATTCCTTCCTATTGGCTTACACAACGCTGGTATATTCCACCCACGCTGCGCTTGGAGAGCTCATTGTTGATAACGGTGCATGCGCTTGCCCTTCACTTCACTTGCCTTGCATCAACCTCTTCATCTGGTAGCTCCCCTTTGACCAGAAAGTTCGTGAATGGCTTGCCCCATGGTGGTGTTTCCCGTATGGAGCAGACGGTTTGCAGGATTAGTTTGACTTCCTCGCTCCCGACCGGCTCAGGCTCATCAGGTGGTCTGCCAGGTGGGAGGCCGGAGCCGGCAGTCCCCGGCTGCTGGAGCCGGCTGGGGGTGTTGCGACCTTTGGCCCGGAAGTCCCCGGGTGCGACCTGGTAGTCCTCGGGTGAGGGACGGCAGTCCTCGGGTGCGGCGTGGCACCGGGCTTCTTGGAGCCTGCAGTTCCCGGGTTTGCATCCAACATGATGGAGTTGGATTCCAGAGATGGCGTGATGGAGGGCTTGCGCAAGTGCTCGAGGGCGACTCCAGGCGGAATTGCTACTCTTGTTGACCCTACGCGGGCGAGTGCGTCCGCGACTTCATTGTCGGCTCGAGGCACGTGGTGGAACTCGCATCCTTCAAAACAGGCACATAGTTGTTGTACGAAGAAGCAGTATAGCGCCATATTTGCGTCCATGGCGTCCCAATCGCCTGATACTTGCTGCACCACCATATTTGAGTCACCGAAGCAGAGGATGCACCTAATGTCGATCTCTTTTTCCATCTTGAGGCCGTGGACGAGTGCTTCATACTCGGCGATGTTGTTGGATGTGCGGAAGTGGATTTGCAGCACGTACTCTAGCCGGTCCCCCTTTGGAGAGGTGGTGACCACACCGACTCTGAGTCTCCCATATATCTTGGAGCTGTTGAAGTGTAGCTTCCAATGCATGGAGTCGGGACTAGAGGCAAGTATTGCGTATCTGCCCAATCGACGAGGAAGTTCGCCAGGGCCTGAGACTTGATCGCCGTTCTTGGCTCGTACCGGTTGTAGTGCACGGCGAGCTCTATTGCCCATTTCGTCACCCAGCCTGTGGCATCCTTGTTGCCGATGATCTCCACTAGGGGGGCTAGTGCCAGTACCCGGATGAAGTGATCTTGGAAGTAGTGCTTCAAATTCTTGGCGGCCATGTACACGCCATACACCAACTTCTGATAGTGAGGGTAGTTCTGCTTTGATAGCGAGAGTACCTCGCTCAGGTAGTACACCGGGCGCTGAACCGGCTGGGCCTTTCCTTCTTCTGGCCTCTCAACCACCAGCACGACACTGACAACCCGGTTGGTAGCTGCAATGTACATCTACATTGGCTCCTTTGCGGCGGGGGCCATCAGTATTGGCAGGGAGGATAACATGCTCTTGAGGTCGCGGAAGGCTCGTCCGCCTGCGCCATCTAGACAAACTTGTCCATTTTCTTCATGAGCTGGTACATGGGGAGTGCCTTCTCGCCTTGCCGGCTAACGAACTGGCTGCGGGAGGCTAGTCACCTGGTGAACTTCTGCATGTCGTGCAAATTCTGCGGCGGCTACATGCACTCAATTGGTCCGATCTTCTCCGGGTTGGCCTCGATTCCACATTCTTAGGCGAGGAAACCGAGGAGCTAGCCGGCTGGGACGCCAAAGATGCACTTCTCCGGGTTCAGCTTCATCTAGAACCAGCACAGGTTGGCGAATGTCTCCTTCAGTTCTTCGAGGAGCGTTTGCTTCTCCTTTGTCTTGACCACCACGTCATCAACATAGGCGTGCACATTTCTGCCGATTTGTGATTGTAGGAACTTGTGCATGCAACGCTGGTATGTGGCACCTGCATTTTTTAGTCCAAATGGCATGGTGGAGTAGCAGTAGGCCCCGTATGGGGTGATGAATGCTATCTTTATCTGATCAGCAGGGTTCAGCCAGATCTGATGGTAGCCATAATACATATCCAGAAACGACAACAGTTCGTAGCCGGCTATGGAGTCGATCACTTGGTCTATCCTTGGCAGGGCAAACATATCTTTGGGGCATGCCCTGTTGAGGCTAGTGTAGTCAACACACATGCGCCAAGTCTTGTTCTTTTTGGCACCAACGCTGGGTTTGCTAGCCATTCCGGGTGGAAAACATCCATGATGAATCCGGTTGTGAGCAGACGGGTGATTTCTTCACCAATGGTTCTTCTTTTCTCTTCCGTGAAGCGGTGTAGTGATTGCTTTACTGGTTTTGCGTTCGGCCTGACATGTAAAGAGTGCTCGGCGACCTCCCTCGGAACAGTAGGCATGTCCTTGGGGGACCACGCGAAGATATCCCGATTCTCACAGAGGAAGTCGATGAGCGCGCTTTCCTATTTGCTGTCAAGGTCGTCTCCGTCTAGGACGAACTTGTCCGGCTTAGCCTCCTTTAGAAGGATCTTCTTGGTACCCTTTGATGGCTTCAATTGTGCTTCCCCGGCCGGCTTTGGCTCGCCAGCCGGCATGTCCGCCTATAGGGTCGCCACATTGTGCATGATAATGCGCTTCTCTTCCGTGATGTTCATGGCCTCGGCGATCTTGGAGCCATCAGTGGTGCATTCCACCGACCGCCTCTAATCACCCGCGATGGTGATTACTCCCTTTGGCCCGGGGAGCTTCATCTTGAGGTACGCATAGTGCGGCACCGCCATGAACTTGGTGAGCGCGGGGCGTCCCAGGATAGCATGGTAAGCGCTGCAAAGGTTGACCACCGCAAATCAGATAGGCTCATGGTGGAAATTGTCTTCCGTGTCGAAGATGACGTCCAGCTAGATCTTGCCGATGGGCGAATGTGATGGACCTGAAATGGCTCCGTGGAAGGAGGTGCTGGATGGCTCCAGCTGGGACTCACTGATGCCGTGCCTGTATAGGGAGCTGCGGTACAAGAGGTTGATGTTGCTTCCTCCGTCTACCAAGACGCGGGAGAACATGCATGAGTGCTTCTTGGAGATGATGATGATGGGATCCAGGACCATGCCCTATGTTCCCGGATGCGGCAACACGTCCGGCTGGTCCTTCCGTCTCCACTTGACCTCTTGCTCAGACTAGTTCAGGAACTAGGGGACAATTGGAACGATTGCGTTCACCTCTACCTCGCGGCGCCTTTTGCTATGCTTGGTCTCCGCCTCAGTGATGAAGATGTGGTTGTTCCCTACCCGGCGCGGGTAATCTCCTCTGTCTTCATCCTAGCGGTTCTAGCGCTCGTGGTTGTCATGCTGCCCACCAGCTGGTGGAGGAAGGGTTGGTGGTGGTAAACCACAAACCTCGGCCATCTTCTTTGTCCAGGTGCACTGGTGAGTTGTATGTGTGGCCGGCTAGATAGGCTTCGGTATAAAAAGTTTCCATAGTAATTTCAAAATAATAAAATTCTAGAAATTGATTAAATCTAAATAATTTCATATCTTTTTACATAATTCAAATTTGACAAAATTTTCAAACTGAAATATGAATTCAAACCTAAATTCATATTCGACCAGAGTCAACTCGAACTAGTGAAACCTTTGACATTTGACCCTTTTTGAATTAATTTGCATTTAATAATAAGTTTAAATTCATAATTCCAAATAATTCAAATGATATATGTTTTCTGACCAGAAAAATGCTAGAAATTCAAATATGCCATCCAAAAAAAGTTTTAGCAATTTAAAATTTCTAAATTATTTAATTGCTAGTAATTGCCTTTTCTTAATAAATCTATAACTTTATTTCTGTAATTCCAAATTCGACAAATATGATGTCTAAATCAATCAGCGTGACGAGCCCATTCTGATTATGCATTCCATGATATAATTTGAAGCATGTATAATATAAATATTAAGTAAACATCAAGATTTATGGGAGTAAAACATGCCTAAATAAATAAAGCGCTTTATTATTGTTCCCACACCTTACTCATGCCATGTTATGTTATACCATGCAATTGTGCACAATTCCAGCATGGCATACCATGTTTGCTTGTTGAATTTATTCATACGATTGCGCACTTTATTTATTATGTCTCTTTGTGTGTTTGGCTTCTATTCCGGATTAGACGCCGAGCAAGAGAATTATCAATAGAACCAAGAGTACTACCCGGATCCCGGTTACCATACAGCTAATCCGACAGGCAAGCAATTCCCCATGCTTGCATACATATAACATCTATGCCTCTATGTTATTCTTGTATCATCGAGTCAAATTGCAATAAATTGGAATCTCAAGTATTGCATAGCCTTTACTTTTAAACCCAACCAAAACTTGTACCCTCAATCTTATGAGCCATTACTACAGGAATTGTTTGAGCCATGCGAGTCATAGAATTGCATGTGAGGGGTTTATGTGAGCCTTTGGATAATGAGGTACCTAAACAAGTTAAACTGGGTAGTAATGGGATAACTAAAGAAAGAGGTACCAGTGGGCAATAGCTATTATCTGGTTCTTCCATGCTCATTTGTGTCCCATAGGACCCGACTACTTGATTCCTATTCCTTGACTATCGCATTATCCGCATGTGGGACCATGAATCCTGTCGTCGGAATGATGACAAGTACGGAAGAGAGGGGTGTGAGACGTAAGGTATTCTGGTACGGTGAGCACACAAGCTTACCCATGTTCGAATCCGCTGGCTTTGGACGGATCCTACTCCTGCTAGCAATCCAGTAATACAGTAGAACCAGAATATCGGTTACAAGGGTTTTGCCTGTGTGAGCTGAGATTGTAGACTATTGTGAGGGTGCCCTAAAGGCTTCTCCCTAGGACGTCTTATATAGATATCCGGCCTAGGGTTTACAGGAGAGACCTATCTGGCTATGACTAAGAGTCGGTTACAGAGTACATCTTAAACTACAAGTAACAGTATGGGCCTATGTTGGTAAGTCATCTAGGCCTACCCGTAGCCGGATTGGACTCCGTCTCGTCTCCCTGACTGGGCCGCCCGTGAAGCAAAGCTCTAACCTGATGTGGGCCACCCTGGTCAGTGAGACATGGTGTGGATACCTGGAAAGTATATCCCCAACAGCAGCCCCTGGAAGCCTCCAAGATCCAGAGTTGGATTTCATCATCGCCTAACTTGATCTTCGGCTTGCAGAGTCTTGAAGGGTTCCTGAAACTTCGAAAGAAAGGATAGGATCCGAGTCTCAAAACGAGTCGGATACATTAATACATTACTCGGGTTTCCAGCTTGAAATTCAAACTAAGCTGGAACTTGGTCTCTAACGTAACCTGACACCAGCCAAGGTCAAGTCATGTCACTGCCAGACATTTCTGACACCACGACCGTTGGTGGTTCCGCTTCGCGCGAAATCGAGATGCCGTTTCAATGCGTATGTGGAGATCGAAGCGGCGTAATCCTTGCTAGGAGGTTACCCAGCTCCTTCCACGACGCGTGGCATGTTTTATTGTTGCGTTTACACGAATCTTGGCGCAGTTGGAGGATATAAGTGGTTAGGATTTCTTTCCATCTTCTTCACCAGCACTTGCGCCCCTTCCTTCCTCCCAACGCTTCCCATGAAAACAGAGTTCATCTGTCTCACCAACTCCCACAGCGTCGCCCATCCTAGGTCACCGGACCACAAAAGATGGCTGAAGCCTCATCTTCGGCCGTGGCGGTGGCAGCAGCGACGGCGGCCGTGGCAGTGGTGGTGGAGAAGAGCTTTCATGGGGTATGAATCCCGTGTGTCCTTGATGATGCCAAGCTCCGCCTCGTGGAGAACGAAGGGCTCCTCCGTGTCGATGACTGGTGGAGCGATTATGGAGAAACCATCCCCAACCCCAAGGCCGGCGAGCGAGTACATTTTGGCACCCACCTCGACAGAGGTTTGATTTTTCCACCCTCAGACTTCTTTTCTGAGGACATAGATTACTATGGAGTACAACTCCACCATCTCCCCCCGGACTCTATGTTAGAGATGAGTTGTTATGCTTCTTTGTGCGAGGGGTATATCGGCAGTAGGCCGAGCCTTCTTCTTTTCCGGTTCTACTTTGGAACCCGGAGAAATTCTATCACTGCCATTAATCCTTATATTACCGGTACGCTCAGCTTTTCTGTTAGGAGAGAACGTGTCTATCCTAGGATTAAGGCTAGAGAGTCAATTAAACGGTGGCCGTCCATGTTTTTTATCATAAGGATAGACCGGCTCCCGGCAAAGCCACTGCTTTGCCAGCTTTTGTCAACAGCACTGCCATGCCCCAAGAGTCCTAGGACGAGGATGCTCCGGCTCTCATGGATGATCTGCTTCTTGCAAAGAAGCGGATCGAATATCTGCTGAAACACAAGGATCTGAAAGGATCCGACTTAGTGCGCTGCTGGCTGGCACGCTGGATCTAGCCTCTCCAACACCATGGTGATCATCTCATGCATTCCATTACGAAGATCAGGTCGGATTCTCTCTGTATCTACTCCACACCATATTCGGGAAAGGACTATCAGTGCCAAATCAATTAGCTGACCAAGGACCAGGTTGAGAAGAAAATTCTGAGTCTTTCTTTGGACATGCATACGGCTGACGACCCTGTGATGCCAGTAAGTTTCCCAATAGTAACTCGAATTATGTGTTCATCTATACATTTTTATATATTTTTGCAATACTGAGATACTCTTTCTTTTCAGCTTGCTAACCTCCCCAAGTCGGAGCTTGCTCCTATCGAGGGATATCCTCCTGAGTTATCTCAGGACGATGGAGAGTTGGTTCCACTGCCAGATGCGCTTACTCAAAATCGTAAGGCTCTGACAGTGTCTATCGGCACAAAGGAGGTGCCCGTTGTGAAGAGGTAACTTTCCTCACATGGTTTTTGTATTAAATCTATTATTCTTTCTGAAGTGTAACAATTTTCATTCTATTACCTCTTTAGAGCTAGACAGCTCTCCAAGGCAAAAGGGAAAGGAGGCCCGTCGAACCCCCTGCGCGCAATCAAATCTGAAATTGACTTCTCCTACCATAGCACCTTCGACTCCTACCCACAACATTCTGCAGCACCGGAGATTATTCCATCCCCGCCTGTTGCGGAAGATCCGGCTCAACCAGCAGAGCCAGCAATCCTTGGGTCGCAAACTAACATCACCATGGGTGAATCAGGTTTTGATAAGGGTGAAACCTCTACGGGTAATGATCCCTCGGCAGAAACCTTCACTAAAAACCTTGTCCACAATCTGGGTCTTGCCAAACTTGGCATTTCTTGGAAATCTGCGTAGGAGATCCAGTGGCTAGCCCATCAATGCCTGGAAAGATGGACTATCACTGCTGAAGAAGAAGCACAAGAAGAAGAGGACATCAAGTACTCTGAACTTCTTGAACAAGTCTGTCTTTGCGATAAGAAAATGAGAATCGGCGAGCTTCCGCCACCACCAGTGAGCCCACTGACCCTTGCCGAGAAGGTTACCAGCAAAGTGAACATGCGTTTGAGCAAACTCACTCATAAACAACATGTAAGTCGGAATTCCAACTCACCTTTTTACTTTACTTTATGTCATATCCTCTAGCCCCCAAGCATGAAGTCGGATAAATGATCCGGATTTATGCTTTCATAGGATGCCAAAGAACGAACTAGTGTAGCCCCAAGGCTCGTGGTGATATTAGTAAAAAATTAGCTCGAATGTTTAGTAGACTTCTGACCCTAGGTATTCTGACTTACAGAAAGTTAATTCATATAACCAGGAATTGTTCAGGAATATCTGCAACAAGCGGAGAGGGATCAGAGCTCTCCGGCTTGAAAATGCTCAGTTAAAGGTGTCAAGGGATGAGGCTGAAGGTGAACATTTTAGTCCTTAGCCTTGCTTTTTTTGCTTTCATAGTCGAATTTCATACTCAGCTGTTGTCTTTTACCTTCAGCACTAGCCAAACAATCATATGCCATGATTGAAGAGGCCGAGAATCTGAAGACCCTGGAGGTGAAGAACGCCGACTTACACCGAGAGATGGATAAGCTCAAAGTGGATCATAAAAAGAGCATTGCTCAAGTTCTTGAATCCACCTCCATGGCCACCGAAGAGCACGATCGCAAGATCATGATTTAGGATAAGAGAATCTCGGATCTCAGTAATGAGTTATTCAGAGAGAAGGACATCACCGAGGCACTCAGGGCTAAACTCAAGAGCCTTAGGGAAGAGAAGACCAAATTTGATGATGCCATCTTTGGAATGTTTCCTACTTTCTGACTTTTTTCTTTTCCGATTTTTTTAATTTGAATATGCTTTCTAACCTTTGAATTTTATGCTTAGGTCCTATGAACTTACTAGATTCCTCCACCGAGTCTCGCACCGACCGGCTTACACAAGTCGGCGATTTGCTTCACAATTTCCGCTAGTCTTTGGAGGATATTGGCGAAGTACTCAAGGTTCCAGACATGGACAAAATGTCTGGCTTTGAGGTGCAATACAAGGACAAGGAGATGCCCTAGCTCATCCAGGACTGGAACATGTCCTACGCGCGTACCGCAGCACAGAACGCTCTCAGCATGGTCATGAGCCACCATGGAAACATGGAGATCTAGCAAGTGACCAGAGGGTATTCGACTATTGATGAAGATGGTCAGGAGCAAGATACCAAGGCTATCATGGACTCTTGCGCCAGATATGGATGCCACGTAGCTGATCTGACCAGCTACGACACTCCTTTCTTCACTCGCGTAGAGACACCTCCTCCGCCCGCTGAAGAAACTGGTGAAATTTCGGACGATGAACAAATCGTATCAGATTTGAATGTCTCGGAAAGATATCGAGGCGAGGATGATGTCTCCAGTGAGCCGGCTTCTCCTTCCTCTTCCCCTTTATCGTAAAGTACCAGAAAACAATGTGTTATTCTAAAACAATTCGGGTTGTAACATAAGTTGTGTAATACTTTTGCTAGTGCTAAGATTTGATATTCCTATTTAGCACTTTTGGCTTTATATTTGTCGTGCCTGAAATTTTTACATAAGCACTTTTTTGTTTTTCTTATACTTATCGTTTATCTGGCTTTCTGCCTCGTCCCTTTCGTGAGCCGGCCAACCTTCCACATGGAATCTCTGCCGAGCAACGGAGCTCAATTGCTAAACCAGTTCAAACTAAGAAACAAAGCCGTCTTCCGATACCAACAATTCACTACTCGGAAAATGCCCGCATCCGGCAATCAGATAAATAACGACAGTACAAACTAGAAAATTTAGAGTTATACCCGAAGGTAGCATTTTTAAAATCTGAAATCATAACCAGAACAAACATGAGCATAAAGTACTTTCAAGTATTCTGGGATTTTTGACTTTGACATGATCATTTGGAAATAAGATGGTAAAAAACATCTCAGCAAAAATCTGAGGCAACCAATACTTTATTTCTCATTGAACATGTACACATATATGATTACAAAGAAAGATAATTTAAGAATAAAAGGGATGTAGCTGAGCAATATTCCATGGCCTGTCTAATTCTTCCGAGGTCTGTACTGCCTCCAACTCTCTTTCTTTTTTTAGTAGTAGGTCTTTCTTTGATTGGTGGCATATCAGTTAGATAGTAAGAACCATTATCTAATACTCGGCTAACTAAAAAGGGCCCTTCCCATACTGGGGAAAGTTTGTGCTTTCTTTTCTATACAAGCCGGAGAACCAAGTCACCATTGTTGAAAGACCGATTTCTGGCTCTCTGGCTATGATACTTGCGTAACTTTTGCTGATAGGCTATTGATCTCATCTCAGCAATGACGCGTACTTCTTCGATTAGATCAAGATCATTTTGTCGAGAAATTTCGACATCCTCTTCAATATATGCAGCAACACGAGGAGAAGTGTGAATCAAATCACTAGGAAGAACTACTTCTGCATCATAGACCGAGAAGAAAGGTGTGTATCCGGTTGACCTGTTTGGAGTTGTTCTCAAGCTCCATATCATAGAGGGTAATTCCTCCGCCCAAGCCCCCGCAGCACAACGTAGTGGTGCTTCGAGTCTTGGTTTTAGGCCATGCAGGATTAAACCATTTGTTCTTTCGACTTGTCCATTAGCCTGTGGATGTGCGACTAACGCAATGTCAAGCCGGATATTTTGTTCATCGTAGAATTCGGCAAGCTCCCCCATAGAAGAATTACTCCTGTTGTCCGTAATAATGCTATGCGGATAACCGTATTAGATTATGACATCCTCAACAAATATTTTGGATGTTGCTCCATCACAACTTGTGACGGTTTTAGCCTCAATCCATTTTGTAAATTTATCCACCATCACTAAGAGGTGAGTAAATCAACTTGGAGCTCGTTTAAAGGGTCCTACCATATCAAGCCCCTAGACCGCAAAGGGCCATGTTATATATATTGTCCTTATCTAATCAGCCGGAACATGAGCTTGTTTGGCGTACTTTTGCCAGCCTTTGGACATATTGACCAGACGTTCGGCATCCGCCTTGGATGTAATCCAGAAAAAACCATGTCTGAAAGCTTTTGCCACTAAATATTTGGCTGCAGCGTGATGACCGCATTCGTCTTTATGGATTTCCCTTCGGATTTCCACTCCTTCTTCCAGAGATACACAACGCTGAAAAACCCCTGTCACACTCCGCTTATAGAGCTCACCACTTATATTAGTATAGGCTTTAGCTCGTCGCATAATCTACCGGCTCAGAACCTCGTCTTCGGGTAATTTTCCATCTACCAAATAGTCGATGTAGGGTTGATTCTAGCTGGGAATCACATCCAGAACTTCTACTAAAGGTGAATCGGATTTGGTTGGATATTCCTCGTCCACTCCTTTTATTGAAGGAACTTTGAGGTGCTCCAAAAAAGCGCCATACGGGACCTTTTTCCGCGCAGAGCCTATTCGAGATAAGACATCTGCTTCCTCGTTTTCTGTTCGAGGGATGTGTTGAACCTCAAACCCTTCAAATGTTTTCGATAATTCATCCACGATATCTCTATATGTTGCCATGTGCTTATTTGCATTACAGATATCCGACACTTGTTGAGCAACAAGATCCGAATCTCCATAACACATTAATTGTCGGATGTCAATATCCTTAGCAATCCGGATTCCATGTAGCAATGCTTCATACTCGGCAATGTTATTTGTTGCCGTAAAATGAATCTACAAGACATAAAAAAGTTTATCACCTTGGGGTGACCTGAGTACTATGCTAGCCCCCGAGCGCCTTAGACCCGTCAAAATGCAAGGTCTAGTATTGCAACTCTAGGAGGGTCATATTCTCCATTGTCTCTGTCCAATCAGCGACAAAGTGAGTGAGGATTTGGGATTTGATTGTTGTACGGGGTTTGTACTCAATGTCAAAAGCTGAAAGCTCTATGCCCCATTTTGTGACACGTCCTGTAGCATCACTGTTGTTGATTGTATCTCTCATGGGAGCTGTGCTCACCATGGTAATTGGATGTTCCTGAAAATAGTGTCGTAACTTGCGGGATGCAAAGAACACACCGCAAGCCAGCTTTTAGTAGTGCGGATATCGCTGTTTAGATTCAACTAGGACTTCACTGAGGTAATAAGTTGGATGCTCCATTGGGTGTTCCCGTTTTTCCTCTGGTCTCTCCACCACCATGATGACACTGACGACCCTCTGTGTCGCAGCGATATAGAGCAACATCGGTTCCTGAGGTTCCGGTGCTGCAAGGATAGGAGCAGACGAGAGTACTGTTTTCAGGTCTTGTAGTGCAGCTTCAGCTTCATCAGTCCAAACGAACTTTTTGGTCTTTTTTAGGAGCTTGTAGAGTGGTGCAGCTCGATCATCGAGCCCGCTTACAAACCGAGTTACTGGAGTAATGCAGCCAGTTAGTCTTTGGATGTCTTTCAGGCGAGTTGGCCTGGAAATATTAAGAATAGCCTTGATCTTTTCGCGGTTCACCTCTATGCCTCTTTGAGACACGATGAAACTGAACAATTTTCCGGCTGGGATTCCAAAGAAACACTTCTTCGGATTTAGCATTATATTGTATTTGCGTAGATTGGCGAAAGTATCCTCCAAGTCGGAAATTATAGTTTCCTTCTTTTTGGACATCACCGCAATGTCGTCCACGTAGGCATGTACGTTGCGTCCGATTTCGTCGTCGAGGCAACGCTGCATATTGCGCTGGTAGGTAGCTCCTGCATTTTTGAGCCCAAAACGCATCGTAACGAAACAGAAGGTTCCAAAGGGGGTTATGAAAGAAGTTTTGACTTTGTCTGATTCATTCATCTGAATTTGGTTATAACCGGAATATGCGTCGAGAAAACATAGGAGTTCCAAGCCTGCCGTAGAATCGATAACTTGATCAATCCTAGGCGGAGCGAACGGATCTTTGGGACAAGCCTTGTTCTAGGCGGTATAATCAACACACATCCTTAAATCGGTGGTGTCTTTTTTAGGGACCATTACAGGATTGGCCGACCACTCAGTGTGGATGACCTCTTCTATGAATCCAGCTAACTCGACCCGGGCTAATTCCTTATCTATTGCTTTTCACTTTTCATCGCCAAAACATCGTAAGGACTGTTTGACGGGTTTAGCGTTTGGGTGTACATTTAGAGAGTGCTCGGCAAGTTCCCTAGGTACTCCAGTCATGTCAGATGGCAGCCATGCGAAGATATCTCGATTTGCTTTGAGGAACTTGACGAGCACGCTTTCCTATGCGCGGTCTAAACCTACACCTATCAGGGTCACCTTGGAGGGCTCATCATCCTTCAACGGCATCGTCTTCGTCTCTTCCGATGCCTTGAACTCCGGAGTTGGCTTTGTCACCTCCTTCTTCGTCGCAGTAATCTCGGACGTGTCGATGGTCTTCTTGATTTCCTGGTACTCCTGGGCGTGCAGCACTACTTCAGCAAAGACGACATTTCCGTCCTTGCACTCTCGTGCTTTCTTCAGGTCTCCCCTGATGGTGATCACGCCATTGGGACCTAGAATTTTCATCATATTGTAAATGTAACATGGACGAGCCATAAAAACCCAATAAGCCGGCCGTCCGAATATAGCGTGGTAGGTGCTCTTGAATGGGACAACTTCGAAGGAAAGTGCCTCCATCCGATAATTCTTTGGAGTACCAAAGGTGACATCCAAAGTGATCTCTCCCAAGGAATTTGCTTGCCTTCCTAGGATAACTCCGTGAAAGATCACATAGCTGTGATTCAGCTGTGTCTCTGAGATCCGCATCCGGCATAGCATTTCAACATACAGAATATTGATACTGCCACCGTCGTCCATGAGAGTCTGGGAGAAACCATAACCGTCAATAAGTGGATTGACGATTAAGGTGTATTTTCCTCGCCTATGC